>OY796680.1:19818323-20418323 GCA_963680715.1 Tetragnatha montana | reverse complement strand
AATAGACCATGTTTAGATAAATATTTGATGTACTCTTTTATAAATGTTAGAATAACATTCAGAAATGTGCATTACTACTGATATATTTAACTATAACCGAAACGCACTTGCACTCTATCTTTTCCCGTGCACCGGAATGCGCTATCACAGTAAGGTTGTTTTTTCTGCCTTAAGACAACCAACAAGGTAAAGATAGTTTTACAGATACTTTTCTCAAGTCCGTCTTACGATGGATTCGAGACGAAGGAATTGATTTAGATTTTCATACTATTAAAACAAGCTTCAAAACTCAAATTTATTATGTAGGCAATATTTTTCAATTTACTAAGTAAGTAATAAAATATTGTTTATGGAGCAATTGTTGAAACATTTCGAAATTAATCAAAACATTAACTTTAAAATTAGCACATTAATCATAATCTGGCCATATATCGTTGAGACTCTCTTATTTGGCGAGTAGAAGCTAGCATTTCAAGCAAGAAATTCTAAAACATAAAATACATTACGTCAATTTTTTTCTAAAATGTTTAAAACTAAAGATATTTTTTTGGAATCAATACATTTGTAGTAATTTATTCGATTGAGCTTATCGAATTTCTCAATGAAACAGGGAAAGCATTATTTCTGCTTATTGAGAATATTTTTAGAAGGGAATTCTAAATGTATAAAATATAATCCAAACACCTTTCGAAAAATTTTTTAGGGACTATATTTTCATTTCATTTGACATTTCTCTTCCCCCCAAAGTCTGTTCCCTTTTCAATTATAGACCACAATTTTATTGGAATGACTCCGAAAAACGCGTCAAGGAATTTTGTCTGTGTTTATCACAAACTTCTTATTGATTTACTAATAAGACTGAACTCTGTATCTTACATTAAAAAATTACTTTGCTCTCTCTTAAAGGATCTAACGGGTGGTGCTTGTTTTTTGTGCCTTTACAGGAGCAATATGATTTTCTATATCGTGGACTCATTCATTACGTAGAGAGGTACAACCTTTGCAATTTAGGGGACACGCAGTTATGATGGCGGATGCCCCCTAGTCCCTTGAAGAAGAGCCCTCTCGACAGCTTCACTGCCACACTCTCGAGTGACATCTTGGAAGCCGTGACGCGACCACCCCTTCTTTACTGACGACCACCATCGCTTTGTGATCCGGTTTCATCCAATCCAGAATCACATCGGAAGAATCGATAATGAGGAGTAGAAACAAGCGCACCTCGATAATAATTAAAAGAATGAATCGAGTCAAAAATTTTCCTAATTATTAAACCTTTTTATAGTCGTATTTTTTACTGCCTTACCAGCGGTTAACCGAAGGATTTCATCATCAGATTGGACGGTTCCTTCTGTTGGTTGACCGCTGGTCAGATAGCGGAAAATACGGCGGTATATTTTTATAATTAATCCACAGTACAAAGGAGGCATTATAATAGATAAAAGCAAAACTATATAACTTTTTAAAGAAAGTTTTTTTTTAATGTTGAGACAAACCTTTCCCCAGAAAACTAGCTTAAAATCCTTGATAAATTCAATACTTTGAGTTTTTTTTAATTGCATTTTGTTAACAAAAACAAAATGAAACTGCACTTGGTTACCAACCTAAAATAACTCAATACCTAACTAACAATTATTAAGTTATCAGATATGCCTACCCACTATTGTATAAAAGTATCAGTTATTTGTGGGTGAAATATGCATGTCACGTAAGCTTTACAACTGAACTGGCTATCAACCCCAAAAAAGCAAACTTACCACCTATTCCCAATACTATATTGAACTCGATCAAGGTATTATATTAAGCCATCACTCAAACGTAGGCTGGTTAAATAAAAATAAATCGTCTGATAATTAAATTCTGTATCACATCCTTTAAACGCAGCTTAACTGCATGTAATCGAATTCTGATTTCGATTATAAAATTTTTATCTAAACTAGAAACAGTACTAGAAACTTAGAGAAAATTTAAGGTAATGCGTCTTTATAAAAGAAAAGGGCTGGGAAGACTTAAAAAATCTAAATTGCAAAAATATAGCAAAAAAACTATCGTTCCATTAGAATTTAAGCAATATACAAGAGTGATCAATCTGACCGAATCTTATACACAAGCAACAAGCTTTTCAATAATGTCCCCAAAAATCTCCTAATCCTATAAATTCTTTATAATTAATTTTCTTCTTATACAAACAAGTTTATGAACGTAACTTTAATGGAAAACTGTTTCTACCATTTTCTAAACTTCCGCTAAAAGTGGTGAGCTATAAATATTCAATAAGAGAAATCATGCAACTTTAATTTTCCTCTGTAGTATATTTTTAAGAAAACTGCAGTAAAATTAATGTCTTCGGCTTAAAGGTTTTTATATTGGTAACAAGAGTATTTGATATTCCTTGTTTCCCCATGTTTTAGTACGAATTTATTAAAGAAACTTTAGCAATTTATCTACCGCAAAAAATACCCTCACTCTATATTAAGCGAACATAAGGTCTTGAGGAGCCTTATTGCCTTTAAAGGTCAAAACTGAAATACTTTCTATTGTTCATCCGAATTATGAAAATAACCTATGTCTATTTTAAAGGGGAAAGAAATCCGTCAATATTTAATAAATCAAAACTTTTCCTGTGGTTTTTTCAACAGTTAATTTCAATGAGACTAAAAATCCATTTAAACACGCAACTTTACATTCAATTTCTATCAAATGAAAATTTATAATTGTAAATGAAAGAATAGCCAAAAATTAAGCCATCCTAAATAATAAATCGGATGCAACGTCTCACCGACAGGTGTGTTTAATTATTTTCACTCCTAGCGATTCTTCCTCATCGTCAGTACAGAAGACAGCCGTGATTCAAAAATAGGATCTTTGAATGACTTTACTGTGAACAAATTTACATAAAGACGTTTTAAGTGGAAAGATGTCACAGGAACCAAAGAATATTCCAAGATTTTTGTTGTAAAGAGAAAAGTTTGCCTTGGGCTGTTTATATTATGTGTTGTTGCTAGAGGCAGCAGAATTGGAATTGTGTTCGCTGTCTCAAAAGAATCGTTACTTTTCTAGCACTTAACGTCGCAAAACGTACCTTGAAGCAATAAGGAACGGTAAACATCACACAATGTCGCGTAATTATCAATTGTGCTCAGTTTTATCTATTCAGAAACACAAGGAAATATAAAACGCCTTTCAATATTTTCAAATAAGACTTTTTCGTTGTGAAACAGCTTTTCATCACAAATTCTTACACACTTATTTTGAATTCAACCCTTTTTAACTCATTATTCCAGTATCCTATTATCGATTAATTGTTTTGCTTTTAAATATTAATCTAGGTATTAGGAAATTCGTATCATATTTAGGGAAATGAAGGCATCTACTTTATTGATCCTTTGGCTTTTAAGTTAAATTTCTATTCACTAAAACACTTTAAAAACATCTATTGTGCTTTATTTTTTTAAAGTAGCATAAAATAAATAAAATTCCAAACGATATTTTCATATTTGACTTCCTAAACAGTGAAAGATGAAGCAAGTTAAGAAATGATTGTAACTAAAAGTTGGATAAAATGGTCAAATTTTAAACCATGTAAAAATGCAAACACACTAGATGAGCTTATTCTAGACAAAAGGTGTGAACATGAACACCGTCTCTAAGTTAAAACAATAATAGCAATAATGAAGTTGTAAAGAAATGTTACTTGTTAAAATTGTATATAATTTATTAATGTTGGCTATGGAAAATACATTTACTGTAAAAATTTTATTGATAAAATGTTGAAAGGCTTGTTGAAATGCATTAGCTGTGTGGTGTTTTCGTTCCCCAGTTAGAGAATACAATTTAGAAACCTGTTACATGATTGACACATTGACACAATTTTAAACCATTTATCCATTATCTTTATCAAATAAAAAAAATGTAGTTTAGAATGCATGAACTTTTACTGCATTTTAGATTTATTATGTTAACTTAAAGATCTAAAATCAATATCATAAAATTTGGTAGCTTCCACTGCTGCAAAATTACAAATGATTCCTAAATTTAACTTCTATATATTTTGTCACTAAAAATATAAGTGTAGAGTACAATGATTTTGGTACTATACTATTTTTTTTCTTATCTTATAATTCATTAGATTTAAATATGGCTCAGCCTTTATATTTGAGATGTCAAATTATTCTATCCATAATGAAGACAAAATAAATATTAAAATTGTAAAATGACATTTTCCTTTAGTGGCATTTTAAGCTCTATCGCCTCTAACAAAACTTTAATTTTGGTTATAATGGAATCATGCTATTGAAACGTTAAATACATATTTCCTCAAAATAATATTTTTTAGGCACTATCTAAAATGTTTGCATATTTTTTTTCTCAATGCTTTTTTTCTATAACAGATCATAACGTTCAATCAAATATATTAGTTGTCTTGTTTACAACTCTGGTACATCACAAGTACCAACATATCCATACAATGCCTTCAAGAAAATAATTCCAATTTCAGACTGAAAAGCTACATTTGATTAAATTGAGCTCAGCGAACACTTCCAGTGTCTGTGACCTCTAATCTGAATCAGAAGCATGAACCAATGGGAAAGGTTCAGCTCAAAACAATAATAATATACAGAGTGCCTAACTTCCCCTAAATGTTAAGGGGAGTCCCACTTCCCCAATAAAAATACATATATTTAAGTACATATATGTATACAGAACTCATCTTTCTCTTCACACCGTCTGATAATGACTGTAGTTTCAAATTCTAATAATATAGAAGATATTGTAAATAAATTGTTTACTGACTTGTTGAAGTGGTGTATCAATTCTTTTTCTCCCCATCAATTTACAAATCATCAACATACATATAAATTTACATTTTTTTAACCTTTGAATAGAAAAAATATTCTACCTATATTGTTTTTTTTTATGTATTACAAGGGCGCTACTCACACCTGCTCACAATCGTTAGCCAACTCCTGTGAACTGCTTATGCAGTTTTCTTTGGATTGCTATGGGAATATGGAATATACTTGGGACATTCAATTATATAACATAAACAAACAGTGCAAAACAAATGTAAAATATGGTCAATCTCTGCTTATTTTACCCCCTCCCCTTTTGCAGTTTCAAAACATCCAAAGACTCAAGTATCTAAAGCAAAAACTCACCAACCAACCATATCTCTGAAGCCAGTTTCTTGCCTATTCATATCTTAGAATTAACTTAATTGTTTAACAGGATTACATCATATTCGAAAGTTTACTTTAAGATTACTGAAAATGCAAAGTAACTAATACAACCCAAGGAAAATCCAGTTTAAGATCTTTCCCCCTCAGTTCTGTCATGATGGGCATTATTTAAAAAAATTATTATTGCTCAAAAATTTATATGTGTATGACTGGTATTGATTTGACATCCTCCAATCTGAAAACTAAAACAGGAAAATCCATACAAATTTTAAATTATGTTAAGCACACTGTCCCAGTCAGGTGAATAAAACATTAATGAAAAGTTATAATACAACAAACCTAATATTAAAAAAATAAAATGTTAATTACTTAAATTAGCGACTCTTTAAGGTAGCTAATAACTCTTGCACTTTATTAATTGCAAGTAGAAAAATATGTTTTTAATGTTAGTGATTTTTAGAAAAGCAATCTATTATTATTACATTAGTTACATATAAAAATGCTAAGGAGCAATCATTTCAAAATTTATACAAATTGAAAATAAGTATTTTGAGGTTATAACTAGAATTAATAGAACTGTGTTCAAAAGATGTCTCATTTAGCCATGAATGTATAAAAGTAAAATGAAATAATTTATCTTTAAATTTAAAACACCATTTATCAATCCAGTTTCAATCTCAAAAAATTGCCACCACACAATAACAAACTAAAAATCCTACAAAAATAATCATTTATTCAATGCTAAATGAATAATACCCCATTACCTGGGTTAATAATTACATAAATTAGACAAATGTATAATGAATGGTTAGAAAACATACTTAACTTACCCAAGTTTTAGTTAACACATAGATAGACTGCTAAATTAATTAAAAATCGCACTTTGATATTCCACTGAATATTTACAAAATTGACAACAAATATTCACAAATAAATGTAAATAAAACTTAATATGGAGATAAAAATTAAAAAACAAAAATAATAAAATAAGTTTTAGTTAAGTAACCAATGAAAGCAAAAAGAACTAAAATTTTTAAAGCTAATGCTTTTCAAAGAATTATTATAACAAGCAAAAATGCTAAATAAATTAGACACTTAAAAATTAAATAAAATTCCTTCATAGAATTTTTTGAATTGGAAAAAATTGTTTGTTATATAAAAAATTAAGGAAACAATTCAATTTTATTATTACATAACTTTTTATTTATAATCATCTTTGAGACAATTCAGTACAAATGTGGAAAAATAAAAGCTGCTAGTCATAAAAAATGAATGAAATTTATTTAAACATTCTTGGACACACTTGAAAAACTTATTTAATTATTATCTTTAGATCAAAATCTTCCGAGTCCAGAATGAATTCATTGAGCAAAACCTCCCAAGTATCCCACACAAATTAAATACACCAAGTTTTTTTTATTAAGAGTTACAGAATCATTATTATTAACCAACAAATACTGAATTACTGAAAAGTGTATTTTGATTAGACAAAAATTTCATAAGATCCTCTTGCAAAACATTTATAGGAAGCACTGGAATTCATCTTACCATGCACAATGGATGCAAACTACATTATGCATTGCGACTACAATCATGATATTAAGATGAAATTCAAGCCAAAGGCATGCATCTAAAACTTAATTTAGGTTCATTAATAATTCACCCAAAGTTATCAAAATGTTGCATGTGTTTTCATATTTCCCCTCTATCTTAATATTAAATGCTGATATTCAATAATAGCAGCAGAAGCAATACTGTTTCCATACAGTTAATACATACAAGTTATCCACTTAGAAAAATATACCAATCTAAATTTTTTTCTAGAAGAAATTTTTTTTTCATGTAAAAAATAACCTATTTTAACATACAACAAGAATGGTATTGACTTAAGCAGTTTATCATATACCCAATATCTCTACTTTTAGAAATTACCATAACCTTAAAAAAATTAAATTCCCCAAACCATACAATAAAGTGCAAAAATGCATAAATAATTTCAACATTTACTCTTATAAAAAAGAGAAATAACCTATTCACATTTGAGAGTATATAAACATTTATATACAAACCTTTCCAAATGAACTACTGAGCAACACTTGTTCATAACCCAGGTATGAATAACCACCAAAACATTTACATTAAAATCTTTTTATAAAGGCAACACTGGTAAATATCAGTAAATAAGTGTTACTCATTATACTTCTAGTAAAGTTTTCAGAGTCACTTATCAAACAAATGTAAACAAAACTAAGAGTAAATATAAACACATTAGTTTCTTTACTTCAACAAAGTTGGAAAATATTGGGAAAATGATTCACAGGGTTAGAAAACAAAAAAAAGGACTACACAAAATATTTTAAATGCTAATCAAAACCACCTATGATAATTCACACTATGCTATGCAAATTGCACTCAGGATGTCATTAATATTTGTAAAAAACATCAGAACTTATGTGACAGAAACCATTTATATATAAATTCAGTCTCACAAATCATAAAACCTAAGTTTTTCATTTATTGATATTTTTGAATCAACATTTTTTTTCATTAAGTAGAAAATGAGATTGCAAAATGGAAAAGGATTGGTTAATAACTTTAAAAATGACAACTAAATTGTGCAAAGCCGATCATCAAGAGTCAGTGTTAACCAAAACCAATAGTTGAAAATAGTCATTTTAATGGAATGGAAGGAATTCCAAGAGATTTGTGTTCCTTGCATCTATAATGCAGACAGTTAAAACTTGTAACACAGATGCAAAATTTGCTCTTCAAAATATCACCGAATTCAATGGTTGGAGGAAATGCTAGGTATAAAACTCATCAGACCATTTGACCACCATCTGATACAGATATAGGGGTGGCACTAATTTTGCAGAAATCCTCAGCAACTTTGGTGTTTTCACAATGCATAGCAGTCTGAAAATATAAAAAGAAACATTCAGAATACTGACAATTTATCAACACAATAAACATTCATATTTATTTTGCTGCTACTATATATGTTACGGGCAATGTGATAAATCCGCGCATTATTAATAATGCCCGGGCAATGTGATAAATTCAGTGGAATTTATGAATGAAATTTATCACTTTGCCCGCCTCCACTTCAGACATTATTAATAATGCCTGATTAATCACTTTGCCCATAACATATACACTGCTGTGCAAAAAATTAAGGATGAAACTGTTTTTCAACATAAAACCCAGTAGGATTATTTTTCATCTATGAAAATCATACCATGAGATGTTCAATGAATGATAATATAAGGCCCGAGAACAAATTGAAATTTTCCCTACCAATAATTTAAGTAGGTAAATGGGCCCTTCATTGATAATGGAGTTCCATAACACATTTGAAGCAGTTACAGAGACGTCTATGTGAGAGGTATTTAACCTAAAATTATGTTGTTTTTTCTCACATAGACGTTTCTGTCAATGCTTGAAATGTGTAATGGAATTCCATTATCAATGGAGGGCTCATTTACCCCCTTAAATTATTGGTAGGGAAAATTTGTTCTCGGGCCCTATATTCCCACTTATTGAAATCTCATGGTATGATTTTCATAAATGAAAAATAATTCTACTAGGTATTATATTGAAAAAAAAACAGTTCCGTCCTTAATTTTTGCACAGTTGTGTATTATCCTTTTAGTAGTTATTATTACCCATACACATCCTTTATAAATGAGTTGATTTATGGGTACATGGAATTACTACCTTTAGGGATTGACAAATTTCTAAAACTTTTCAAGATAACAGCCCATTTTCTCTTTACCCAAAGCAGTTTGACTATTAAAAACAATCATTTTATGCAACTGGAATGTTTCTGTCATATACATTTTGGACTGTGATAAGCATTACGATTAAATATGAGAGTAACTTTAATATGAGGTGTAATTTTGACAATATACCTACTAAAATAAAAATGTCATTTTAAAACACTAGCTAACTTTTACATAAAAATAACAATTTATATTCACTGTAAGTATTTTCAAAGTAAGAATTCTAAGAGTCTGTTCCTTTGGTCTAAGTTTTGAATATAAATTAGAGATATTTACCATTTTTGGTACAAAGCCATTACGCTGAACATATGGAGGTTCTTTAACTTGGAAATAATTTCTTCTGTGCTTGTCATCAACTGAATCTAAATACCACGTCCTAGGGAACAAGTCCTCCACTTTTCCAACTGGATTGTATGGAGCTGAAAAGGGAATAAGTAAAATGAATTATTGCTTTGATACATACAGTTGTAACTGCCAAGTTTCTAGTAAAGGAATTATACTTCAAAGAGCTTCTCAGATTGTTCTTAACGTTCAAAGTTATTACTAAAAGCTGTTTATTTCTTAAAACAATAATAGGGTTAATTTCAATAGATTTGGTTTGGTTATTGTTTTATGGCACAATAATCAAGTAAGATCATACTGTACCATGCTAGTTATTTCTAAAGAATGAGCAATACAGGTTTAGTAAGTATTTTAGTAGAAAAATCAGAAAACATCTAGAATACAAAAAATATAATATTTTACAGCTTATTAAATCTACTCTAAAAAAAACCTTGCCTTGCTTTTTCTGGTTTATGCATTTTTATAAAATTATAAGCTTCTGACAGCATGAATCCCAGTTATTAAATGACATCCCCATCTATGTACTTGTAAATTTCATTGTTTGGCAAAGTTAAAAAAAAATTGTAATCATAATACCAAATTAAGCAGGATTTGGCAATTACTTTGCTTCAGTTTTACAGGTGATAAAAGATCAGTTCTTTCTAGACTCTATTTTAAAGTTTTTGTGAAATTTTGAAATCTTTGTTAATTTATAAGCTTTAAAAAAAGACAAACAGAGAAAAAGGATTCTCAGCCAGATCAAGGGACAGATATTTATGAGAATGGGGGTTGTTCCCACATGTGTATAAAACTTACAAGCAAAAATAGATTTTTGATCAAAGATCTCAAACATTATGAAGAACAAGTATCTCATGAGATTGATGTCATGATGTAAATGTAAAAGTATTCAAAAAAAAATAATCAACTCCATCTTTTAACGATAGTGCATACAAACTACCAACTAAAAATATTGTTGCATGAAAATGTGTACTACTTTGTATCTATAATGAGATATATCAAAAAGCTATTAAATATGAAGTGGTAAATGATAATGTTTTTAAAGCTAAAACGAACTTCAAAACTATTTATTTTAATGAAATTTGTAGCTTAAAAGAATAAGAATATAGTGAAAAAAGGCTTTAAAAAGTGAGAAGGTCAATAGCTAATAAATAATTGCACACATGTTCAAAAATGTAATGTAAAGCATTGAAAGAAATTCTATTTCAGCATTAATTGTTTATCAAAACTTACACAGTTGTTTACAACAAAAATTAGTTTAAAGGATTTATCAAAGCTATATATGTTTTAAAAATAGATGACAGATTACAATTAAAGGGTATTGAGGTAGAAGTTCATTACAATTAATGACTCAATAAAAGATCTAATAAGAAAATTATGAATACCTTATACAGAATTTATGCAAAGAATCTTGAAGTGAAATATTACAGAAAAATCATAACTGAGCCCAGTGAGAAAAGAGAACTACACAAGCAAAGAATATTTCGCTTCAAAGATCTACTGGGAAAATTATGAATTAACCTTAATAAAAATTGAATTTATGAATCAAAGAATATTGTCAAAGGTATCACAACTAAGAAAGAAAATAATTGTAACAGTATACAGTGGGATTCAAAACTCATGGACATAAATGCTAGTAGGTGTAGACTACCCTAACACAATTTCAAATCACTCTGGAAAGAAGCACACCAAAAGTGCAGACAAGTTTACAGAAGCAACGAAAAATGGGTTTTTCTTGGAAAATGGATGGAAGGTAGAAATAAAATTCCAATGTCAACTATTTTTTAACTTATTTATAAAAATTGTGTTAAGTTTTTGTCAATAAGAGATGTTCTTCAAAATGTGACAATAACATTTTATTGTTGCATTTTTTGTCGGATTTTTCAGGCGACCAAGGACAAAAACTTTTATCAAAACACAGTTTTGATAAAAAAAAAAGTTAAAAATGATAATTGGCACTGAAATTTTTTTACCCCTAACCATATCCTTACAATAACCAAGTTTTCATTGCTTCCAGCAACTTTTCCCACACTCCAGTCTCTCAGGATTTCTTTGGGGCCCCCTTTCTAGGTTCTAAAAAACGTTTGCTGCAATTTTGTAAAAATATTGGTTGTTTATTCTTTAGTCAGTTAATACCAATGAAATGGAGCTTAATAACCAATATTACAGTTCACAATATTTCAGTACACAACAGTAGGTTAAACTGCATTGCAAATAACCCTTTTGAAGTAGTATCATACCTTGATGATGAGTGCCATCCCTGAGTTTCAAAATTTCTGTGAATGCCTTAGCACAGACTTTCGTCCTACTGGCAAGTCGGGCTCTTGTGTTCTGAAGACTGTCATGAAGGTGGCGTAGTGATGATCCTTTTGAAATGTCTTCTGTGAAACGAAGTGAAAAGAGGGTAGCTGCTAGACCAGATCCATAGGAAAACATGCCTACTCTGATTCCTTTTAAGTCTTCAATGTTTTTACTGAAAATATATTTCCATGAGTTACATGAGGTTTTTAAAGACAACTCTTAATTCAATGTTACAGAATAATTTAAACAGACATTTTTAACAGTACTTTTTATTAGTACATTTACTATATTTAGTAAAATTGAACTCTATACCTTCAGTAGAAACCATATCAAATAGATACCTTAAATTTCCACTGATAAAAAATTTTCTAAAGCACAAAAAAATTACTTGTTCACTTAAAAATTCCTTTTATTCACTATCACAATCATCATTTAATTTAACTTTTAATTATTTATCAATACTTCAAAATTATTTTAGAACTTAAAGGGGATAAGAGGGAGAATCTCCTTATCTTTATTCAGAACAAAATTTATTACACTTTCTAAACAAATTTTCAGTGTCTGAAATGCTTTAATTTCTTTTGGTTTCATTAGAAATGTTACTTTTTTTATTTTATTTTTATTTACTACATTGTTTTGATTTCCGTACAAAACAAGTTTCTTTCTCCCCATTATTATCTTACCATTTTAACATTCCAACCACCCACTGGTCTCAATAGTGACAGTTAATCTAGGTTTTACTGCCCCAATATAGCAAAATATTCCTGAGAGCTCGACTCTTAACTAATAGGAGACAAATTTCTTTAAATACCACTTCTCAATTTTCAACAGTATGTTGCATTTATAAAATATCGGTTTTATACTACAACCAGGTGCCACTTGGCTTGTTTTATTTTTTTGTGTTGCAAACTAGGGCGATAATTTATTTTTTAGCAACCTGGCAGATATACTGGATTATGATGCCAAGAGTAGTGCCAAAAAAGTTGCCATGAAGAGTCAGTCACACCTGATTGTAAATTGTAATAAATAGCATTAATAAGTTTAACTATTTACATGCTCAATTCTCTGTTTAAAAAAAAATATAATTTGAGTACTAGTTTTAGTTTCAAAGCATTTTTTAAAACAAGCATCCTAAACCTTAGATATTTATACTTTAAAAATCTAATAACAGTACTCAATTCAGTACTCAGTTTATCAACAGAATTCTAGAATAAAAATCTACAAAAACTACTACACTTTTCAGTGTGTTTTTTTTAAGTTATATTTTAAAGAAAATAACTTACCTTGCAATAAAAGATACTAAACAAGCATAAAGAGAAGGTGTATACATATTGCCCACTTCCTTTGCAATGAGTAAACTAGGTTTGGTTTTCTTTTCAAACATTGGTGCACTGTGATCTAAAAATGCTTTTTCAACTTCTTTGTTGAAATATGTGTCTTCCAATTTAAGATTCCTGGGAGAAAATGAAGTAAGAATCTTTAAATGAAACTTAAAAAACTATAGATACAATAGTGCTCATAAGTATTTTGACATGGGCATTTTTTTTAATTTGAAGATAGTTTCCACTTTGTTAACAATTTTGTTTCTTTGAAAGGTTAGTAAATGAATGTAATAACTAATAACACTACAAACAAGTGCTTGCATATATAAATGAATTATATTGAACTTTAAAACACATCAATGCGGTCCAATCTGTGAGTTTTTTTAAGTTTACATTCTTAAAAACTACTTAATGAGGGAATTGCATAGGGATTTGCTTAATTTTACACTTTTTTGATACATTATAGTTTAAAACTCTCAAATATCAGATTTTAAAGTTCAAAAATATGTTTTAAATAACTTAAAATTCGATTTTATTTTTGCCAAAACACTAGTAAAGTCATGTGATCAAAAAACGGGATTTGACGTCACAGCGCCGTCGAAACTAGTGAATTGTTGAAAATAAAAGAAATCAGACTTATCATAAAACCAAAACATGCATAAAACTCGTCTGTTTCTCTAGTGAACGGCCAGAAAAAGAAAAAAATTTAAACTTTGAATCTTAATAATTCCAAAACTAATTAATATTTTTTGAAAAACAAAACGCCAATCTTTTTATAAAAGATAATTGTATGTGTCTTTAAAATATCATAGTTTTTTAGTTAAAATTTTATGAAGAATAGCAGAATGAAGCAAGCTAAGCATACAATAACATGGCGAAACCAGTGGGTCCAAGCGCTGTGACGTCACACAGCAGCCATAACGAAATTACTGTTTTTCCCGCCAATACTGGAAACGACATTTTAAAAACTAATATCTTGGGGAATAGTTTTCCGATTTCAATAATTTTTACGTCATTTTTCATGGATTTTCATCCTCTATCATAATAAAATTTAAAAAAAAAAAAACGTGCAATTCCCTCATTACATTTCCTGTAAAACACTAAGACTAAATCTAATATTTGAGTTAATCAATAATTTAATTAAAAATGGCTATCCCTAGCTCAGGGGGGAAACTTGCAATCTTTAATTTTTATTCGTTTAGGATGTTCTGACTAAACTTGTAGGTAGGATTATTTTCAAGATGTCAGGTATACGTCCTATCCTAAACTGAACCAATGAAAATAGAATCAAATTGTTACTTGTCTCTTCATAAAAATTAAGAGTTTAATATTAGAAAATGCAAATCAGTCTTTATGTTTCTTGAAATATACTAAATACTTAAAAACAAATTATCTCCCGTTTCATTTTTACTATCCGACAATATAACAGGAATCAATTTAAGTACTTCTATAAACAATAACATTGAACATTTTGCTAACACTTGTAAAGTGGGATGCTTGCAAAAGGACTTTTCAGTAAATTAATCAATCATATGAAGCATTTTAAGAACTAGTATGAGTATTTATAATATGTAGTAGATCCCCAGGATTACAAATTATAGATCTACTCAGGAAGAGTATTATAGCTTGTAGTAATTTTAAGGATATTTTTAGAAAAGGAAAATTAAACTAAAAATACAATTTTCATATGGGAAAACTTTATATTATATTCTTCCTGATTTCTAAGATGTGAAATAAGGGGAATTTCAATCCTAAGACAAAATTGACAACTCTAACTTCAAAGAACCTCACTGACTACTCAATCAAAAACCCAACCCATAACTTGTTTTTGTTATCCTTATTTTTATTTTTTATTACTTATTATGGTCATCTTTACACAATTAATCTTTACTTTAAAAACTGCAATTTTTTTAATATTAAATGAATAAATTGATTTCATATTTCAATAAAAACTTATTTCACTAAAATCTTTTTTCAATTGGCTGTTATCATATCTGCCAGTACTTTCAAGATTCAATCTGACATCTCCAACAAAAAGGTGAGTCGAATCACAAACAAATCCAATCTACCTTTATCCTGGACCACATTAAAAGTGTTTTGAGATCAAATTTTATAGATCCCTATTCTAAAGTATTTTAAATCTGTAAAAGATTGGCAGAGCTTCCCTCCAGCTCCCAGACTTGGATAAAACAAAAAAGAATGTCTGTGTACACAACATTATTAGCATTTTTCTGCAAATTAGTTAAGCCCTCCCAGTTCTTTTAATTTTGATTTTAAATATAATTTTGATTTTAAACAAACTAAGATTTACCTGTAACCTGCTAAGCCTTTGAAATCACTCTCTATCTCAGAATCTGAGCTTCTGAGGAAGTCATTGAACAAAAGACGACCAAGGCTTTTTTGGACAAGTTTACAATATGGAGTATGGAAGAGCATGGCATCCAAATCTTTTAGGCAGAAGTGTTTTCCTGAAATTAAAAAGACACAAGTTAAAATTTTAAAACATCTCTAGTCATAAATTTAACACTTTAATGTGCCATGCAAAGAGCACTTTCATTCAAAATATTCATCCCTTCTGTTAAACTTTGAAGCTTGAATAGGTCATTTAGCACATCTACAATAAAGCATGTTTTTAACTGTATTCCACAAGTTGGCAAGTATATGCCATCAGGGTTCATACTCTATCTAACATATTAAAATTCAGGAGTGTTTTAGTAGTGAATTGCAAAAAAATCAGGAGGTAATGTGAATTATTATTAATCTTACACTACTTTACATATTACAAGCAGAATGAGTTCAAATTAAGTTTGGAACAAAGAATTGCAAAAGATGTTAGAATTTCAAATTCCAATAAAATTTTATTGAATTAAAAAACAACTACTTCCACCAAACTGATAACAAAGCTTCGTTTTTATCTTGGATAGATGCTTTTCAGGAGTATGAGGGAAAATTCAGGAGAAAAAAAACAATTTTAAGGATTTTTAAGGAGCCTTAGAAAAATAAAACAAATTTTAGGAGTTTTTCAGGAATTTCAAGAGGCGTACGGATCATGCGCTTTTACAGTCAAGTAATAAGACTATCGGTTTATATGATTTTCAAATCTTGATGGTACAAAATTTGTGTTGATTGAACTCATAAGAAAGTTAGCATATATGGATGTTATTTTATTTGTTAAGCATTGAAATTTGGTCAATTTTTTATTATACATAAGGATGGATTTGAAAAAGCAAACTTATTCTTGATATTTTAAGACGATAAAAAAGTTTGCTCCTGATTTGTATTTACATATGCTGTGAATGCAGAACTCTGCAAATACACAATCAGTACATATTTTTTAATAGAAGAAATAATAAATATAATATAATTATTTTAGTATTTTTCCTAGAGTCTTAGGCTTATAAGTAATTAATAAAAATGTTTGTGATTAATAGAAAATGTTACTTAAATAGTTAAATAATTACTTAATTCCAAGAAGTTTTACTTTGTTGCATAAGAACTAAAAGAACAAAACTACATTATTTGTAATTATAGATCATAATTAGGATTTTTTTTATATGCAGAATATAATTTTGAAACATAATTTTTCTTTTAAAAATGAAAAACTCAAGAATGTTAACTTTGATAAATGTGAAAGATGTCTTTTCTGTTTTAAATAATTAAAGAAATATTTGTAAAATTTTAACAAACAAAAAATCAACTTTTTAAATGTTTAGGTAATGAAATCTAGAAGTTTGGTGCTAAAAAATGAACAATTTACTACCTTTCACTTTATACAGCTTCTCAGCTTTTCTGCAGAACCCGTCATAACATTTATCAAGAGCTTTTGCATAGCTCTTCACTGAAAGCTTTCCATCAACAGTGGGATATTCACTCATTAAGTTAGGCTTGTAAAAGTCATAAACATGTTCCATGTATGTAGAACGCAAACCTATAAAAAAATACTATAATTGTGAATAGGTATAACTTACAATAGAACAATTTGATGATGAAAATTCTAGTTTCCTATAACACAAAGTGGTTAATTTAATAAAAAACCAAGAAGAGAAAAATCTACCTCGTTCTAGAACAATGGGTGCATTTGGTCCAATAAGCATTGCTATAGCTCCAGCCCCACCAGTGGGTCGAGCATTACCCTCTGCGTATACTGCTATATCTCCAGCTACAACTAATGCGTAACGACCTAAAAATAAAAATATTATGAAACAAAAGAGTTGCTTTACAGAGTCCATGCAGTTTAAATAACTGATTTTAAAAGCAAATACCAATTATATGTCTTTCACGTTAGGATTACTTAATTCTAGCATTCTTAGGGAAATTTTTTATTCCAAAAAAGCACGGTAATTCTATAAAGTTTAAGAATTTATGCCTAAAGTCTTCTAACTGCTCAAATGAGAAATTGTAACATTTTGGTGCACTCCAAAAAAAAAATGTTTCCTAAACTTCTCTGGAACAGAAAAAGTCCACAAGAAACACCTGCATTTTGCAAGGAATTGTTTTACTTATTAGTTTCCTTTTGCTGATCTTGTCTTGACACGCTGTGTGAATGAACACTGTCATGATGACTAAAGACGCAGCATCTTTAAAAATACGTAAAAGCTGGAATGTTTGTCTCAGTTGTTCCAGCTAGTCAAGATCTTACTATCTGTGAGGTCTGATAATTTATAGATTCCACAAAAAAATAACGTAGGAAAATTCACAAAAGCTACATTTTTCTTTAAACCACTATGCACTCTACATCTAACAATGAACTAGTAACAAGATTTAAATGTTTTAATGACATACACGTGACCCATTCTTAAGCATTACTTATATAAAGCTGTTTTAATTACGATTTGAAACTTTTCTGCAGGGTATCTCCTGAAAAGTGCTCTTTGGTTGAAAAAGTTTGGGACCTCTTCTGAAGTTTAGCAGGACTCCTATTCTAAATCATCCCACATAAAGATAAAGCAACTAACTGACGAATGGTAAAACTCATCAGAAATATTCGGCTCCTGGGTGAATTTACAGGGGGTCATAGGGGAGCAATGACCACCTCCAACTTTTCTATTTCATTTCTCTAAAGGTAAATAATGTTTCTAGATCAATCAGAGCAACAGCATGGCCCTCAAAGTATTCTAGTTCCTAAATATGCCCAAGAGCAAGAGCCACAACACTGGACTATTCCATGCCAAACACACTACCTTGACGCACACAATTTAGATGATGTCTGAGAAATAAAAACAAATTTTCATGGGTGTTACCAAAAGCCAACCAAGTTGCAAAATTCATGCAGCAATTTTTGGAGCAGCAATACAGCAAGGTATCAATTTTTTTTTTTTTTTTGCACTCTGGCACAACCTGGCGTAGGATTCTCATCCCTGCACGGTGTACAACCAAAAGCAGATCATCTGAGTTCAATCTACATCGTTCTACAAAGAATGCAACTGAACCACAAGTCATGTTGGGTAAACTTATTGAAAGGGAAAGGGACCACTCACCATCCCAGGAGCTAGACTCCACCCAGGCCACAGAGTTGAAGAGGGCGGCGGTGCCCCCGTAGCAGGCGTTGGTTGAGTCCACCCCCTCGACGTCGTGGTTGCCGCTCTCTTTGAAAAGTTCCATGAGCACCGTCTTGACGCTCTTAGACTTGTCCACGATAGTCTCTGTGCCCACCTCCAGCCGGCCGACGCGAGAGTAGCACAGCTTTCGCTTGCTCATCAGCCGCTCCACCACAGTCAGGCACAGAGAGTTGATGTCCTCGCGGTCAGAGCAGAAGCCCATGCGGCTCTGTCCTAGGCCCACTGTGTACTTGCCAGCGGAGACCCCGTCGTGCGCCTCCAGCTCCCCTTGGTCCACGTAGTAGGACGGGAAGTAGATCTCCACGTCGATGATGCCCACGTCCTCCGGCCAGCCATGGTGTCCGTTCTGGTAGCTCATGGCGCTGCAACAGAGAAACACGTAATTATTAGCCTTCATGGGTATTGGTATTGACGTGCAGTGGAGATGGTAGTCACCACTAAACAGGGCCGCCGAGAGTCAAGCAGGGCCCCGGGGACAAAGTTGAGAAGCGCCCCCCCCCAGTTCTTATTTTGAGGGGGGGGGGGCAAAAATTGTCTTTAGTAAATGCATAGGCTTAATGCAGTTTTGAACATTTCTATGCAAAATTTGAATCTTGATAAACTTAAAAATTTCGTTTTCTTGATTATAGGATGAGTAACAAGCACTAAAGGGGGTTTGGGGGAATACCCAGGAAATTTGGAATTTCGACCCTTAAAAAAGAAATTTTAAACTCATTTTTGGATACTTTTCACTATTTTGAGATACCCAGGGATGGGCTTTTTCTGAAATGAAGTTAAGCCTAGGATCCTTTGAAAAAATTATTTAACTTGAGTATGAAATTTTAGAGAAGTAACTCCATTTCGTATTGAATTCTTTTAGGGGGTCTGGGGGTACCCCCCAGAAAATTTTTGGAAATACGCCTCTTGGAAACTGAAATTTACTCATTTTCGGCGGCCTTCAGGCTGAAAATTAATTCACAAAATATTCAAAATTAGTATATTCCTCTAACTTAGAGTAATAATTATCTTAGGGGGTAATTATAATTATCTTAGTTTGGAAACGTTGGAGATTGCATTCCAGGGAGGAGGGGGGCCCGGGGCCCGTTCTCAGGAAGGAGGGTCCTAGTTGGGAGAAAAATCTATGAATGGGTATTCTAGTTTCAGAACGTTTAGTAGTGTTTCTCAAGATGGAGATTCTTTACGGGCCCCTATGGGCTGGGAAAATCCCCAAGCCCGGGGGAAAGTGCCCCCTTTGTCCCCCCCTGTCGGCGGGCCTGCCACTAAATTATAAGTGGCAAAAATATTGCTCCAGATGGGTTATAACATTATTTAGCTGAAGGGGGGAGTGTTTCTGCAAATTTTAAGAGGGGACTATATTTTACTCTAAAAGAAGAAAAACAATAAAGTAAAATCAATTAAAAAAAAGGATTCTACACACAGGTAATGCCAGGAGAAAGCAGGGGTGCAGAATATGTCAGAACGCCCGAACGAGGTTCGGGGTAGTTGTGGGAAATTTTTACCGAAGTTTATAAAGAAAAACTACAAATTCGATTGTTATTAGAGAAAAACAAACATAAGAGAAAACTGCGGACTTACGGATGTAGAGTGGAAAACTACGGATCTACGCCGAAAAAATGAGTTTTCTAGTGAATAGCAGAAAGCTGGCTTTTCCTTAAATTTCAATTAATATGCAGGCACAACAACGAATGCGTGTCAGTATCGGCGATTTTCACTAAATATCGCATTCTTGTTCTATCACGTCGATATTCTTGCCTTATATAATAGTTTAAGTTGAAGAGGATAGTTTTTCTGGTAGCTCAAATGAGGAAAATAGTTTATAACTCGTATTTTAGACAAGCCATTTTTAAGATCGAAGAAGAAAAAGATACCTTAGATACAAAAAGATCTTTAAAAAAAGTTTTCCATTTTTAACTTTGTGTTTTCTAATAGTCGCAAAAACTAGTAGAATGTGAATGAAATACGGGGAAATTTTAGACAAAACCCTGAGACTTGGGACAGAACCCTAGACCCTGAAACATTTTTTGCCCCCTTGGGGGAAGTAGACTCCCTTCCCTATATGAAGATATATTCAGTTCACAGCAATATTTTACATAAAAAGGTATTATATTATTATTTTTTTTAATTTGAAGAGGGAAAAATTTTAATGAATGTGTAGAGTACAACTTGGATAACTAGAAAGTACTATATGATTAGAAATCGTGGATAAATTGAATATTTCTCTTGGTCTCTTGAACTTCCAACAAAATAAAAATATATTACTTTTTTAATTAAAAGTTTTGGAGAATTGTAGATGGTCTTTTCAACCTTGAATTATCCAATATTGCTGTACAGTCCAATCTAAAATTATTAGTACAACTTAATGACTTAAACGTCTGTAATTTAAAAAAGAGGATAAGATTATGTCTCTTTGTCCTTGATTTGAGATTATTATCCAATTGGCAGAATATTTTTTTGAATGGAAGAATGAAATAATCATCCAACAACCTAATTTGAACAAATGTAAGTACCCTTTATCACAATACAAGATCGGAAATGACTCTGGCTGCTTAGCTCCCAACTGAGGATGTCGCATTCAATGAGAGATTCTTTACATCTTGGAGCAATACAATAGCAATATAAGATACGAACACGTAGCGCCAAAACAACACAAGATTGAAAGGGAAGTGGGAAAAGGATGTGTGAAAAAGGAAAAGATCGCTTAAGGTGCCTCGTGCACAATTAACCTAGTAACGGTTGATACAACGGGATGATACAATCAAGTTGCGAATACTAAAGAGTTGAACCAAGCTTCTTGTCGATTGCAACTTCAGACAGCTAAAAAATAGCCCATTGCTTATGTAATACAAGAAAATTGAAGGTATAAGAAAATTGACAAAATGATAGCTTTAAACAAGAAAGAGACAGCAATAAGCAAAACAGTATAATTAGCAAGCTTTAGATGAAAGGACTTTTTTAAAAAAAAATGTGATACGATATCAAAATGATCTCTGTGAAATACTAAGTTAGCCTATAAACTCTGAGGAAAAGAAGAGCTAAAAGATAATTCAAATTAACATCAATTTATCATCAAGTAACATGAAATTAATCTAATGCAGGAAAATATGAAGACTGAAATACATCCTTCAATTAGAAATAAATATTACATTAACAAAGGAGTAGAGGAAATCGCGATACGTATTATTAACTTACAATTATTTGAATCAACACATACACACAAGTTCAGAAACTTAATTTTTGCCAGATAAACCACCTAATTTCTTTGAGAATATATACGGAAAGGTTTGCTGGGGAAAATGCCCCATCAAGAATGGATTTAGCATTTAGAGCAGTACTAGTGGTTTTAGTGGTTTGGTCTCCCAGCCAAATCTAAGTAACCTCTTATCGACCGCACTTTAAAATAATACAATTACTCAAACAAAATTGCAACAAACCTCAGAAACCATACACATTTACTCTGGCATTTGTTAGTAAGGTACTTCCCACAAACATTTCTTTATATTGTGTACATGTTGTACAAGGAGGGTTCAGTTCAGTGAAATTCCGACAGAGTACATATAAAGTGCCAACATGAGAAATACTAAAAGATTTGAGAGCAATGCCCATGATTTAAAAATAACATTGACAGTGAGGGGGCAGAAAACTAAAGGGCAGTTATGATATAAGAATTACGAAAATAACTCATTCCTTATATAAGCTTCGATGGATGCTAAGCTCAGTTTGGCTGTTCGGCATTACGCCAAACCGACAACATTTGTTATAGAATCGCGATCCCGACACATACCAATTGTTTTTTATTCTATTTCATTTGCAGTTTTCTAAGTACTCTACAACATCCTCTTATAAAAATCCCCACAGTAAATTATGACCAGAGTGGGTGCCATGAAGAAATGAAGGGGTGCCGCTAAGAAACTTATACTGGTCTGTAAAATATTTTTAGATAATCTGAAAAATATCCAGTTTCCAGTGTAAATACTCTAAGCAATCTTATAACCTTTTAGATTTTATAACTGGAAAAAAACGGTATTTTCATAAATTTTATTGGAATTAATAGCAGAAATTGAGAAAAAAAAAACAGCATTTAAAATTAAACATTGAGGATAATCTGTATCCCTTTTTATTTCAAAATTCGTTCCACGTCAATACAAATTGCAGCATTTATAGAGAAACAGGCCTCCATAGCTCAGAGTAAATTGGTAAATATCTCTTGGGAGAGACAAAATTTAGCTTTTATTCTTAAATTTACATCTTTAACTAGTTTATAGAATTAAAGGATCTTACAGGGGTGGAAAACCAAAAATTCATTTTTGGAGCAGCTTTAGAGCAGTTTTGGAGCAAGGCTAATCAATTTTTGGGGCAAGGCTAATCAGTTTTGGAGCACCTATTAGTGTTTTCGTATCAGGGTATGATTTGCATTTTTGCAGCACCTTTTGGTGATTTCGTATCAAGCATTTTTGTAGCATTACACTTTCATGTTAATTTTATTTTAGATTTATAGACACCCTATAGAGATAGACACCCTATTTTAGATGGAGGCTCATATTTTGTAGAGAAAAAGCGGAAAATCGCGATTCCGCAGATGGTAATCATGATGGCTGAAGATTGGCTCTTTCCCTGTTGGTAGGATTTTCAAAATTTGAATCAAATTGAACGGAAAATCATGTTTTTGGAGCAGTTTGGCGCAAAAATGTGAATTTTGCTGGTTTTGGAGCAGTTTGGCACAGTTGGAGCAGATTTTCCACCCCTGATCTTACAGTCTTTAAACACTATACAAAACTATGCTTTCAATTAGAAAAATAATCCTTATGTTCTTGGGAAAATACTCAAGTTAAGTAATAGTTAACTCCTCTTATAACTACTTTACTACTGTTAAGTAGTAAGTTAATAGTAAATAGTAGGAAGGTAGTTAAAGAGTAATTAGCTTTCAATTACAGGGCAGAAAGTGCTTTTAATATGATCTAGTATCTAGTGTATTAGAATAAAAGTATTATGATTGGGGTGCCATGGAAACGTCCTAGTTCTTCAAAGGGTGACGCAAGTCGGAGAAACGTTAGGGAACCCATGGCTTACACAACAGTAGCATATAAGAAGTTTCATGAAGAATGAAGAAGTTTTAAAATAGGTATCTCCACTTTTATCATGGTTAAATCTAAATAAGCCTAAACCAGAAACTGCTTAAAAGAGGGAAACACTTATCCTTCCTAACATTTAAAACTTAAAAACGTTTCATATTACTAATTTAATTTGAAAAAAAATAAACAAGTTTGAAAAAAGGTTACAGTCCGCCAAAAATTTGAAGCTAATACGCTGAGGAAAAGTTATTTTACTTGCACATTGGTATTTATAATAAAATATGATGAAAAAGCAGCACAGTTAATTTGCATTCAGCTATTTCTTTATCTAGTCTAGACCATAGAGTTATCAAGACGCGGAAGAAATTCGGGACGTATAATTAGACAAATATTTACAAAAGAAAACCTCAGAAAAATTTCAATATTACAACACGTGTTTACAACATGATAGTATCTGCTTTTTAAGATGCCATAACTGTCAACTAAACATCATGATATTAAAACGGGATTCTAAAGAGCACTATGGAGAATTTTAAAAAGGGAAATCTGAACCTTGTACCCACAAGGTTACGATCTTCTCACGGTAGATACCAGAGGACTTTCATCAGCGATATTGACAACCAATCCACAATAAAAATACTAATTTATGATTATAACCATGATTATAAAACGATCATCAAAAATAGACTTCTAATTAAGGGATTCTTCTTTTTTCTACAAAGAGAGGAAATTGCGCATTATTATACCCTAAATACTTCCCCATCGGTTTTAACCCATTAGGGACGACCGGACGACTTAAGAAAAATGAAAATAGTAAGTAATTTTTTCTTCCATATTTTGTTTATTTAGATAAATAAAGGTAAATACACGCATAAATCATTATTGGTTATATTTAATTCTAACTTTATTTGAAAAACGGTAAATCAACAACAAAAAAAGAGAAACATGTAAACTCATAGCCTTAGTTACATGTAATTTTAAATACAGTTGAGAAAAAAACTATTAATTTCCTCATTAGAATAGTATGAAAACTTAAGAATTATCACAAAAATAATAAGTAAAAGAATCTTTCCATTAATTTTGGAGGAAAGTTGGATGGGGGAAAATAGAAATAAATTGATGATTGTCACTCTTGTATGTTTGCAAGACTGAATTTGATTTTTAACAGTTTAACCAGAATTCACCGGGAAAACTATTGATTATTATCAACCCATAAACTCTGAACCGGTTGGTTGGTGTTTAATGGCGCAAGGTTTATATTAGGACATTATGCGCCATAAACCCTTAATTAAATCCAGTATTTTAACAGCTAAATAAAATTTAAAGTAAAAAAAGAAGACCCTAATATGACTTCTCCAACAGAACCTTAAATCAGTTTTTAACTTGTTATTTGAGACATCAGTTTTTATCAATTTATTTCCTTGTTTCGTTAGTTTAATGGCTTAATTCTCTGGCAAAATAGCTGTTCCAAACATCACAGCACAATTCCAGTTTTTCCGCAATGCTCAATACTTTTCCGCACTTCATGTGTTTTCGTATTTTCAGTAAAATTAGGATAGAACTTTAAAACAGGGTTGGAAAAAAACCAGGTTTTTTTCAAAAAAACCTAAAAAACCCGGTTTTTTTGGTTTAAACCAGGTTTTTTTGGTTTAAACCGGGTTTTTTTACTGAAATTCTTCCCTAACACATAAATACAAATATTTCTGATTGTTTTCATTTATGAATGCATTTAATAAATAGTTCATCAATTCAGCTATTAACTAAGTGAATTAATTAATTAAAATTAATTTTATTTAATTAAAAAAAGTTAAAATTATACATAACCATAAAAAACCAAGGGAGTCTGTTTAGAGCATTAAAAAACCATCTGGTTTTTATAATGCATATTATATTTAAAAATCCAGTGCTTATTTGATTAAAAAACCCAATTGGTTTTTATTATGTATTCAAATATCCAGTTCCTTAATGAATTAAAAAAACAAATAGTTGTTTTTTATAAATAAAACCAAGGCATTATTCATAAAAACCAAGGCCAAGGATTCTTTTTAGAGCATTTAAAACCAACTGGTTTTTATAATGCACATTTAAAAATCCAATGGATTAAAAAAAACAATCGGTTTTTATGATACATTCAAATATCTAGTCTAGTTCTAAATGAATTAAAAAAAACCAAATTGGTTTTTTATAAAAAAAACAAACAAGGGAGTCTTTTTAGAGCATTAAAAAACCAAGTGGTTCTTTATAATGCAAATTTAAAAATCCGGTGATTAGTTGATTAAAAAAACCAATTGATTTTTATTATGCATTCAAATATCTAGTTCTTAATGAATTAAAAAAAAAAACAAGTTTCAAAACCAAACCACTCCAGGTTTTTTATAAAAAAACCAGGAGTCTTTCTAAGAAAATTTCAATTGGCTAATTGTTTTCAAAAAATTGCATAGCTTTACAGCATTAATGTCAGAAGCATTCAACATATTTTGTTCAAAAGACAATATTTGAATCAATAAATGACTTAAAACCCAAAAGTTTAGCTAAAATTTTTTTGGAAAAAAACCAAAAAAACCATCTTGGTTTTTTTATGAAAAAAACCATTTGGTTTAAACCGTGGTTTAAACCATGGTTTAAACCAAATGGTTTAAACCGTGCCAACCCTGCTTTAAAACAAAACGGAATTACATCCTTTTAAGTTTTGTCGAGACGAAATTCTGCCCTTAGTAATAAAGAATCAGTACCACCAATGGAAATCAACAAAAAAATATACCTTTACAATAAAGTATTGCATAATCAATTTATCACTCTCATAAAAATAAATCTAGAAGAACATACAAGGCATACACTAAAAATGACATACTAATTCTCCAAATAACCCGATAGGAATCCCAAAGTATCATGTTAATGCATATCACTTATTTAAAAAAATGTGTGCAAAAACACAGCTTCATTTGCATGCGGGTCTGGGAGGGGGTATTTAAAAAACTTCCTTTTGGCTTCACTCCAGAATACTTGCACACATGATACGTTCTTTTTAAGAAATCACAAGTTTATTGGAGTACGATTCGTGGATGATTGTGCAACGAACTCCTTGGGGCGTCATTTTTATTGGTTAAGGTAAGGTATCTTTAGATACTGACGCTGTTTCACGGTCATGGTTACTATTTTTCGCACAAAATATTGCGGAAGAAGAATAGAAGAATTCTATGGATGAATTCCCACTTGTCCTTTTCATGGTCAAGGTTACTACTATTTTTCACATAAATCCTGGTAAAGGAATTCCAACTTGTCCTTTTCAATGAAAGGGAAGATAATTTTTAATGGAAACTTCCAGTTATCACACAATTAATAAAGTATAAGAACTTTTCCACTAATTCAGGAGAAAAATTGGAGAGTAAAGAGTAGGAGAACGCAGTAGAACAAATCAATGAAACTAAACAGTTGGGAAACTCCCAGACCATTACCATCCAAAGAGCCTGGAAGGAACGGCAGGTCATCAATGAACCATATAAAAAAATCTCATAGCCCCTATGATTTTTTGCGAAAAAAGCAAATTTAACAGGCATTCGCGACAGCAGGTGACAACCCCTCTCCCGCCAAAAGCCCGAGATGAGAACGACCTCCAACGTCCGGCGCATTCCAATCTCAATTAGAAATATGGAACGCACCTGATACACTTTGGCCCAATTTCTCTCTTTCTCTCCCAGTGAGTCACGGAGAAAGATGATGACCCCAAAAAGTCACCGCCACCCAGAACGGGTCCGCTGTCATCTCGGACCGCATTTTTTCGCTTTCGACCGCACTGGGAGAATTTTTCCCAACGAAATTAATCGCGTCACTTTCGTTGTCCGTCCGCTCTCTTTTGTGACCGGCTAAACACGTACTTTTAGGCAGGGCAGAGGGGAGGTTCGTCCGGGCAGCACACAAAAACTTCCTACGAACCAGTACAATATCAACTTCCATACACTGCAATCGAAATCACAAGTCAAGAGGCGGGCCGCAAAGTATTCTAGCTCCCTTTTATCCATCATGATATATGATATATGTTTCGAGGGGAGAGTCTTTAATATGGAACTTTTCCGGCGAGAGAGGGACGCTCGTTTCGTGTTAAAGTTTCGTTAAAGTGTAAAGTCATTACACATTCCGGAGGTATTACTGTACCTTCAAAAATTTCAGAGATACATAAATTTTTGACCCGATACATCTTTTAATACTGAATGTTACTTAATGGGGGTCTTCCTCCAGAAAATGTTTGTTTAAATTTCCCTAAAAATAGTTTCACCTAATTTTTGGATTACGCCATTTTGTCCCTCCTCTTCATGATAAAGGTTAACCTAAGCTTTCATAATCCCTTGCAACGCTCAGGGGGAATTTCAGGGTACACCATCTGCAATATTGACATGGGAACAGGCCACTGAAAGAGTGTAAGAACAAGAGAAATCTGGCAATTAATTATTTTCCATCTAAACTCAAGTGGTAGTTAGGGTATTAAAAGGAATCTCCCCGAGAGTCAGAAATTTGTCTTTTGTGACGATAGAATAGGACTAAATTAACCATATATCATCCTCCGAATTTTTTCCCAGCACTAAGATGTATTAAATGCGGGAAATCGAAATATTAACGCTGACAGTTACCTAAAATTTTTCTAAACTCAAGCATTCAATACCGAAAAGTACTCCCTATTCATGTAACTACTCTATATTTTTATACTTCTTAATTTTAAAATAATTAACCCACACAGCAAAGCATCTTAACTCGATTGAGGGGTGCGATCAATCTTCTTCTTTTACTTCCGCCAAGAGAAAAAACATCGTTTGATTTACAGGACTGAAACTGCTAAAATACATCATTTGCCCTATACTCTTTAAGAACAAGGTTACACCAAATTTTAGGACTTGACTGGATCACAAGTACTGGAAAGAAGAAACTATAGGGGAGGCTTGTGTGTACCAACCTTTCTCAATCCTTGAGTGTCAGCTGATTTTTTTTAAAGCTCAAAAAACGATTGCGACTCAATGACTCCAGGAAGGAAATGAAACTTTGAATGAAACTTCGAAAAAAAAAATTATGCTTTCACATGAGAGCAAGGAACTTTGGCAAAATTATATTCTTACACTTCCTTCAAAGCGCAAGAATTTGCAGAAAAGACGAACAAACCAGTCAAGAGTTCAAGGACAAGCAGAAAAGTCAATACTAGTGCGTTAGTAAACCACCTTTCCCCACACAGGCGACCCCCTTTCCGTACCTCTACGTTCAATTAGTCGACCTCATATAGGGTCTCGACCTAATTTACCCAAGCTCTGGTCTCCAAGTGCAAAAACACTCATGAATGATGGGAAATAAACGCGACACACTTGAACGGGTCTTTGAGAGGGTTACTAAATAAGTATACGCACTTGTCACGGCCGACCTTGTCGGGATGTCTTTTTCCCCCCTTACACCACCAGTTGCATAATTTTGATCTCTAAATACATCAAGTCGTACATCCCCATCCTGAAAATTATGAGCCGTCTCTCTTACCTGTGATTATGGAGAAAACAACTCTGCAGTTAAGCCTCTCACCTTGAGAGTATGAAGAAAAATAGACAGTGCTGAGTTATTCGTGTAATTATTTGAGTCTAACACACGGATAAGTAATGTTTCATTCAGCAATCATTTAAAGCAGTCAATTCAACAAGGTATTTTAATTATAAATTTATCATTTGATAAGATTCTGTTTTAAATTATTTTGCATAAATGAAAAACTACAAGGTAGATATGGGAAGGAAGCCCGAGGGAACCAACTGAAGGAATACCTTCCTAAAAGGAAAAACGTTCTAAAACGATTAAATATCCTAAAATACATCAATGAGTTCAAATTTTTAAAAATGCGCATAAGTTTGGAATGCAACAACATTTAAAATAGGGTGACCCCTGCTAACCCCCACTTCCACTTCCCCAGGACAAGAATAAATGTCCACCAATGGGATAGATAGCTAAATGTTCTTAATGCTTAATAAGCTTTTCCTTCTCTGGAAAAAAATTACCAGGTTTTTCACAAGGAATCCTTCCTTCAACTCCAAATTTCCGATCATTTGGTATTTGTCCACAATATTTAGTTAGGTATTCGCAGATATTTATTACTAAATGGAATTTAAAAAAAAAACATGCGAGATTAGAGACTTAAATATAGGATTGCTTTAATCCTTTTGTATCATACATCCCCTCAAAAATCACCCTTTTTGACTTCTCGCGCCATCCTCTTTGGTTATGCAACTGGTTCAACCCCTGTGCCTTTTGCAACTGGTGAGATTACCGGCCCACTTCAATCCTTTTCGAGAAGCCAAAGATTTGCATAATATCTTTTTACTTAAATGTTATTTCAGTTGAGAGTCGGGGGAAGGGAAAGAAAGTTGAACCAAAGGAGGTGAACTGAAGATCGCACTCCTACATCAGGGTGTTGCCGAGTTCAATACCTTCATGAAGAGGCAGGAAGTTTTCTGGTAATTCAGTCTTAAGGAAGATAGTGCACCTACAGAAAATCCCATTCTCGACAGCATTTTTTTCTGAATTTTTGGCGACAGTCAAATGGAATCCTCATTTCGATCAGAACTGAGTGATTGTGCTGGTACAAGTGAGTAATCGATAAATCGGAGTACTACATCCTGAGACACCACCACTAATTACAATTCGCTCTCTTCTAACCACCTCTAGCCTGAGCATTGAGGAAATTCCGCCGTCTAGTAATTAGTCTGATAGAAACGTTGCCAGGTGCCCTCGTTTTCCGCGATAGTCCCCGGATGAACACCAAATAAATCAATGCTGGGAGAGCCCTTGAGTCACGTTATTTTAAAGCCTTCAAGAAATGTTTTAAATACGGTAGGGGAGGTAGTAAATTGAATAAGACAGAGGAAACTCCAATGGATAAAAAATCAAAAACTCACTTAAGAATAAAATTTCTCTATCCTTAAAAATATGAATCCAATGAAAAGCCAACATACTCAGGGCCGTGTTAAGGGAGGGGCGAAGGGGGCGTCCGCCCCGGGCGCAGTATTCAGGTATTCAAGAGAGGCGCTGAATTTGTGCCCGAATTTTTTTTTGCAATTTATTATTTTAGTATTTTGCAATTTAAAATTATTTTAGCATTGGACTTCGTAGATTCTTCAATATTTTCCAACGGAACCACGATGAACGTGTTCTGGGCCTGGGGGCGCCAAATTTTTGCCCAAACATTTTTTTGCGAATCTATCTGAGAATAATGTAAAGAAATTATATTTGGGAGGGGGCGCCAAAAAGCCATCCGCCCCGGGCGCGATTTTTCCACAACACGGCCCTGAACATACTTAAACCCCTTAGCATCTTAGAATTATTAACGATATAATGATTAATTTTTAACAACATACTAGTTTAAGTAAGGATCTTTTTCAGATGTTATTGAAAGTAACATAACTATTTAAATTTTAATTTAATTTCTAACTCCTACTTTTGTCATAACCATACGACCCTAGACTTTACCATTAACTTTTTCTCTTTTAATAATTAAAAACTTTCTTCTCAGCTCTATTTCTAGAACACCTGTGTGTAGAACAATCTTCAAGATAAAATTTGAGAGAATGATGGATGAATGATACTAAAGTGAAGATTAGACTTTTCACTTTCGATCTTCATTTTGGAGGAATCATCCAAAATGACAGTGCAAATTGTCGTTTCACTCTTCCGATTTTCTATATGCAAATGTGTGAATCCTTCATTAGGATCACTCATGATGAACATTGAAAGTGAAAGAGTGTAAAGGATCCTTTAGAGAAAGTGATTTACAGTGATGTAAAGTGATGTACAGTGGAAACTCTTATAGTATTGTATAATTAATCTGTGCTGAGTTTTTTTGTCTCGATAAGAGCAAACTTCGAGTGATACACTCGAGTGTAGAATATCACATATATTAAAAGTAATAAACTGATTAAACTAAACTATCAATTTTGATGCTTTTCGGGAAGGTGGACTCGATTCCCTCAAAGATACATTTTTAGTGGACTAGTTTATAAAGTCTGCAAGAATTCTCAACCTGTAAAAGATCACCAACCCTCAATTGTCACAGGGATGGATTATGGAAATTGCAGTTACCCATATTACTTTTAATCAACAAACTCAAACCCTTGGTTGTATTTTACCAATATATCCTAACAGTAGGAGTACTAGATCGTTGAGATTTAGAACACAGTTCAAATCATCCAATTGATCTTTCATCGCTTTAAACAATAAATTTTTCGTGAATTCTTGATAGTTCCAATTTATTAATGTTAAATTACTTTATTTTTTACTTTTATTTTAATTTATACAAAATTTAGTATTAATATTTTACAGCATATACATATTTGCAATTTGCTTTTAAATTTTGATATTAATTTATTTATTTATTACTATTTTACTATTATTTAATTGCTTAGCTTAGCTTCCTTAGAAAGGTCGGATGCTTAACAAAATTTTATTACATCAATTTCACCTGCATCTGCATGCAATTTGAAAAATTATGCCTTAAAAATAAGTCAAAAAATTGAAAATGAAGAAAGATAAATCAAAGCATTTTATATAATTTAATAGTATTAAAGTGTAAACTATATATTTATATAAACTATATATTTTATATTGTCAGCCTTGTTATGTTTAAACATAATAATGCTGACAAAATAAACAACAAGCGAAAAAAGCAAGACGCTAATAAATTTAAAGTCTCAAATCAACAAAGGCATTGGGTAGCGCAAGGTTTTGTTTAGGATTGTAGCCAGTTACCCCAGACGAAAGCAATTGAGAAGAAGATACGATCGTTACTTGGTGCTGTTTGTCATACTCTGATATTTGTTTATTGGCATGTGATGCAAACAAACCAATCTAGAAAAAGTATTCAATAAACTGAATCAATTCGAAGATTAGTCTTTAAAGGCAAAAATACTTTGTGAAGGGTTAATTTTTAAGGTAAAATGTTTTGTGAAGGGTCCGTTTTCACAATGAAATACATTGTGAAGGGTCCGAAAATGGACCCAAATTTCTTCTAAACAGACCCCTGTTCTAGGAGGTGAAGGTTAACAGTTAAGTCTATAAGAGCACTTTTGTGCTCTTATAGAGACTAATTTTTGGGTCTTTCTTTATAAGAGAGGATTTTTATAAGAGCTTGCACAGTATAGAGACCAATAGTTGCTTACCTATCAAAAGTAAATACTCAGAAGAGGGGGTTTTTTTGTATTAAAAGTAATGAAAATAATTCACCATGGAAGTATTTTTCAAAAAGGATAAATTAAAGAGGTGTGTACCGGCTGTTTTGCCATGGTCCAGGAGATGTTAAAAGACAGACGTTTCAAATCCAGCTATGGAGGATAAAATTTTTCCAACTGAAAGTAGATTGTTGTTTGAACTTAAGAAGAAATGACGTCAAAAAGATGATGCCAAAAATGTGTTCAAAGATGCTAAAGTAGAGGTGAAGATGATGCTAAAAATTTCATACACACAAACCAGTCACTGGCTAGATAACCAAAAAGGCTTCCCTGTAGGATTATGCAGAGCCAGGTGTAAAATGGGGGGAACATTTAACACCTCTTCCTTTGTATTGAAATTAATCTTATATTTATAAATATGTATGTTGTGTAAATATTTAAATAAACGCACTCCATTTTTGTACACCTTCCTTTTTTTTATCTTTAAAGCTATTATACCTTAGAATTCATTTTTCAAAATTTATAAAGGTTGTTTCTGTTATATATTTATTCACTAGTAATTGTTCCGATCTACTAGTTCTGTATTTAGTCAATATTTATTAATTTATATCTACTAGTCCAGTTTAAATAATGTAACAACTCAACTCTTTTCATGCTTTGTTTAATATCTTTATAATTGGATTCTGATAGAACTTAACTTAATGTCTACAATAAAATACCTATTTTTATAACAACCTTTGTCTTGACCATCAAGATACATAAGATGGTGTCAGAATAAACTGGTAAAATAAATTGGAGTGAATACCCAGGTAGCTTTTCTTCAAATTAATCAGTATTTTTATAAGCAAAAGCATGAATAATACCCTGGAGATGATGAAGCCCTTCATAGCAGGAGCCAATCCATCTGAATCTTGGCGTTTTTGGAGGCAAGACTTTTTAGATTTTATGGAAGCAGCTGACTTCATGGATGATACAGAAAGGAAAAAGACGGCCGTATTTCGACATGTTGGTGGCGAGGAGCTTAAAACTCTCTACAGAACGATGAGTTTGAAACCAAGTCCCCCGGAAAAAGAGATAACTCTCGACCAAATCCTCACTGAATTTGACCGTCAGTTCGAGGATTACCAGAATGAAATTTACGCGTCATTTCTGTTCTTGGAAATAAAACAAAAGCAAGGTGAGAAGTTTCAAGAATTTTTCTGTAGACTTAAGCTAGCGGTTGAAGACTGCAATTATGGTACAAATAGTGATCGTATGCTAAGGGATAAGATCATCCACGGGTTACAGGACAAACCCTTACAAGAAAGATTACTTAGGGAGACCAGCAGACGTCCCAAGACGCTTCATGATATCATTACTGAATGTCGGGCTGCGGAACAGTCAAAGAGCCAGGCGTTAGCGATGAATGAACACAACGATATTTATGCCATGGTATCAAACCATAGGGATAACCATCTAAAGAAATACGACTCGTGTAGAAACTGTGGTCGTAGCCATGAGCCAAGGAATTGTCCCGCATTCAACACAACGTGTAAAAACTGTGGGAAAAAGAGTCATTGGGCAGAATTTTGTCGATCTAAAGCGAAGCCTTTCAGAGGACATCCGACGCAATCGAGAAGAGTCCATGCTCTTGAGCCTGATTCTGAGTTAACTCTTGGTGAGTTGACGATAAACGAAGTCTCGACTCCTAACGAAAAAGAATGGTCCTACAAGATGCTTGTCAATGGGACAAATGTTAACTTTAAGCTTGACACAGGAGCACAAGTAAACGTGCTGCCCATCTGTCTCTTTGATAAGTTGAAGGAACAGCCAAATGTTCGACCATATGATACTCCTATACTGGACTACAACAAGAGTCCAATTCCTGTCATAGGCGTGTGCACTCTCCTCTGCAAAAGCAAATTTATCAGAAACCCCAAGAGATTAGAGTTCCTTATAACGAGCCTAAATTCATCTGCAATTCTTGGGTTGCAGGCATGCGAAAATCTGGGTCTGATCAAGCGAATGTACAATCTGAATACATTACCAACAAATCCGACGACTGAATCTTCTTTGCAAACTGTAGAAGAAATTATGGAGGAGTTCAAAGATGTTTTCACTGGAATAGGAAGGCTTAACAGGAAGGTAAGCATCAGATTAAAACCAAATGCTGTACCACACATAGCAGCACCTAGGAAAATTCCTTTGGCACTTCATGAAAAGGTCAAACAGGAACTAACAGCTATGGAGTCTCAAGGTATCATAGTCAAAGTTGAAGAACCAACTGACTGGGTTAGCAACATGGTTGTGGTCGATAGTCCAAAAAAGCTTAGGATCTGCATAGACCCAAGACCACTAAACGAAGCTATCAGGAGACCTCATTACCCAATTCCAACGACGGAGAGATTGTTTACAAATCTGCAAGGATGTACTGTTTTCAGTCTCTTAGATGCTAAGAATGGGTTTTGGCAGCTCCCACTTGATAACGAAAGCTCATACCTGACCACTTTCACAACTCCTTGGGGTCGCTACAGATTTTTAGTCCTTCCATTTGGTCTTAACAATGCTCCAGAAGAATTTCAGCGAGCTATGGAAGAAATCTTTGAAAACGAACCTCAAATCCAACCCTACTTTGATGATATCGCCTTGAGCTCTAAAAACAATCAAGAGCATTGTATTTTATTAAAGAAAGCACTAACCATAGCCAGAAAAGCAAACCTAACATTTAATCCTTCTAAAGCTCAAATCGCCAAGTCTTCTATAAATTATCTTGGGCACATTATCTCAAAAGATGGAATTCAACCTGATCCTATCAAAGTTCAAGGAATTCAAGACTTCCCACCTCCAAAGAACAAGGAAGAATTACAGAGATTTTTGGGAATGGTGACTTATCAATCCAAGTTTACTAACCACTTATCTGATCTTACTCATTCACTGAGACAACTCTTAAGGAAAAACACTGCATTCATCTGGGATAGCAATATGCAAAGAGACTTTGAAATTATCAAGAAAGCATTGGTCGAAGCACCATGCTTGAGTTTCTTCGATAATGCAAAGCCAGTTCGCCTCTCTGTAGATGCAAGTCAGAATGGTCTAGGAGCAGTTCTTATGCAGGAAGGAAGGCCGGTAGCATATGCATCAGCTGCATTAACTGAGGCTCAAAAGAGATATGCTCAAATTGAAAAGGAGCTACTAGCAATAATATTTGGGCTAGAAAAATTTAACTACTTCACCTATGGAAGACATGTTGAGGTAGAAACAGACCATAAACCACTACTGGGACTCAGCAAGCGATACTATGAGGATGTAACACCACGGCTGCAAAGAATGCTACTCCGTATGGGCAGGTACGATGTCACCCTCAACTATGTGCCCGGAAAGCAGTTGGTGGTCGCAGATGCACTCTCTAGGGCCACTAGCAGTGATATCTTTGAAGAATCACTAGTCTCTACCCCTTCAGTTTATAAAAGTGTTCAAGCACTCGCAACAGCTCCTAAGTGGCAACAGATTTCGGATATGACTGCTAAGGATTGTGCTTTGAAAGTAGTTTCTCAGTATGTCAAAGAAGGTTGGCCAGAAGAGAAGGCGAAAGTTAACCTAGCTGCAACACCTTTTTGGCATTGCCGAAATGAGCTGTATCTAACTGAAGAAGGAATTCTATGTAGGGGAAAACGAGTTATTATTCCTGATGCAGCAAGACTTGATACCCTCAATATATTACACACTGCACACAGAGGAATAGTCGCCTGCAAAGCAAAAGCTCGAGAATATCTTTATTGGCCTATGATGAATCAAGACATCGAAAACTTCATAGAAAAATGTGAAATTTGCCAGAAATATCAAAAATCCAATCAACAAGAGCCTCTGATTGAAAGGTCTCTACCTGAACGACCATGGCAAATAGTAGCTAATGGAATTACATATCTGTTACTTATAGACTACTTCTCCAAGTACATAGAAGTTCAGCATATGCATTGGAAACATGGTTTTTCCCAGGACAGTAAATACCGGTTTTTACCATGGTACTTGCAGAGGATAGGATAAACCTTGCCAACCCTGCACCCCCTTTATTAATTGAACATTTTTAAATATTATCCCAGTATGTCTTCTTTACTGTAATGTTGACTTTCAATCATAATAACTTTTAGAAATACCTGGAAACTTTTGATATGGAAAAATACCAGGTTTTTAGGAAACTTTCCTGGGAACCAAAAGAACTATTAATTTAATGGAAATTAAAATGAATATTACTAAAATGGGTTCTTTCGTATTAGCCCATTGATGGCCAGTTTCAGAAGCACAGTTAATTGGCTTTGGCTATACATTTTCGGATTCAGCAGTACGTTCGATGGAGTATTACAAAAGGGTATCCCAAAATGTATAGAATGAAGTATTTTTCCTTCATAATAGTTGTTTTTTAGGTTGTGAAATAATCTGATATTGACACCTGAGGAACCACCTCTTTTTCAACAGATTTTCTGAGAAATGGATTATTTGCTCCTGAGTTATTCGGTATAACTTTCAACCATAACCAATATTTCCCCCAAACTAGTCAACCTCATCAATATTCCCTCAAAACTAATGGAAAATTTTATACTAGTTTTTATATACTTTTCTTTACTCAACTGAATCTGACAGACTATAATCTGTACTAGGCACCAGGGTTCAATTCCGTTAGAGTCCCCGCTAAATATCGCCCGGTTCTTTTAGACAACAAAAAGTAGAAATATTCATAAATAATTTCAACCTCCTGAATTAAAATGTTTAATTAGATCAATAATTATTCAGTTTATTAATAAAAGTCAGAAAATTTGTTGATATTTGGATATATTTAGCGCTTTTGGATATTGGCGATATTTAGCGGGGACTCTAACGGAATTGTACCGATACCAGTTTGTCAATTACTCTACATCCATGCAAATGATGAAAAATACTACCATATCTTGCATCAATGTGAACTTAGTAAAAATTCTGATCTTAAATGGTCACAATTTAGCATATTTTTGTCTTTAATATAAGAGGAGAAATAGTCAGATTTCTTCACTTTAGTATAGTAAATTTAGAGTTAAGCTCTCTCAACATAAATCAACTTCACAATGTTTACACTCCAATTTAGGGTTTGGCGCTTTGACTACAACTTCATTCACAAATATCTTTACGTTATTTTGATCAACAACAAATTTCGGTAACTAAAATAATAAAATAATCAACATTAATTTAGTATAGAATGATATTACACACATTTCACTACCGATCCCGGTTTTTCAACTATAATATAAATTACAATAAAAAATATGAAACAACATTAACTCACCTGTTTTTGAAGATCAAACTTAAACGTAAGTAATAGACAAGATTAGCACACGTCACAACAAAAAAATCAAAACATTCACAATTAAAAATCCAAATAAGATCTGACAACACGATTCATCAGCTATCCGAAGCGGTTTGAAGTATTTAAAACAGTCACCATTCAGGATACTAAGTATCGAATAACAATAATAATTTAATTTCTAAAGGAAGTGGAATTTAACATGATGAGAGTGAAGAACATGCCTAGAGGGGAGACAAGCAAAGTCACGGCCAAGTTCACGACTCAAGTTTTGGAGAGGATCGGAATAACATCCGTGGACATAAACTGACGTCACTACCGGCTTCCAGAGAGTTGCCACTAAAAAGAACATAAGAAATCTCAGCACACACAGAGGAAATCATAACAGAGGGTCTAAAACGGTCTAAAACACTATTTTCAAATGTTATCGTATGATAGAGGGCAGCACGGGGAGGCGTGAGTTTGAGCGATCCCAGCGTCACTAGGGACCCTATCACAAAACATACCCCATTGGGTTTTTTTTTTCATTTCCATTATCACCTATGGGCCTTTGGCCATGGAATCTCTGTTCTGGTACTTTGTGTATTTGGGTGAAAATATGAAACTCTCTGTTCAGTAAAAAAACTAAAATTCGCATGTAGGAATAGTACCCCTGTGACCCAATGTCTAAAGTCAGGTTTATGGATAGAAGGTTTCATCAACAATAGTGGTTTTTTTTCTACTATACAACTATAAAACAAAAAAATCCATGGGCAAATAACATTTTTAATGAGAATTTTTGAAAAGGCTGATTTTTGAGGTAAAAGGATTGAGAATCATCATAAAATTAAACTTTTTACTATCAGATTTTCAACTAACTATTTAGGCCATTTCTGAGGGAAACACATTGGAATTACTTTTTTTGCGATTATTTTGTGGGGTTATAATTAACTCATTATATAATTTTTAAAATTTTATTATTTGCTTAATTTCTTCCAAATTGAACGAGATATTCATAATTATCTCTGAAAAATAGCCTATAAATATGCATCAAATCTCAATCACTATTATTTTTTTTTCACTTATTTTTTTATTAAAACTTCCTAAGGGCCAATTTTGTCTGATCTTTAGTATTTATTGAGGTAATTTTCCAAGTGAAAAATGTTGAAAAACGTTCTGTTGTAATTTGTTTCAGGTTTAGTCACAGATTGTCTGAACTTACATAGTACTATTTTTAGGTCAATCAATAAATAGTGAACTAGAACATAAAACAGATTGACTAGGTGGAAAATTTTTTATAAATGGTATGTCACTGTACAACTATTTCGATTTTAGTTACTTAGTATGAAAGTGGTACAAGTCTAAAACTACAAAATTTGAGAAAAGCATGGATTTGGATTTCTTTTAAGATCCTTTACCTAGTGCTGTAGTCGCCTAAGGCAAAAGCTGAATAAGTGGCCAGTAAGAGCTTTATTGAAAATGCTTTCTTCATAGACCTTTTTACATAAGACATTATGCTTTCTTCACAAACTATGTCAAAACTATGTTTAATGAATGAAACCGGTTTCATTCTAACCAGCTCAATTCAAAACAATAAAAAAGCTGACTACCTTGAAATAAAACAAAAAAATAATTAGGTCAGGGAAAAAAATTACAAAATTCTTATAGAAAACTCTATTTTATTTAGCTTTACACATAAAATGTAACATCTCTACAATTGTTTTTTTTAGGTAAGACTAAAAAAATATAAATTAAATATTGTAAACTTCCATAAATAAAAATATAAGCCAATTTGAATACAATGTTCAGATTATTGTGGTGTAATGGTTACATAAACAGTTTTTTTCACTTGATTGTATAAATCAGATAATAAATATAACTAAAGCTCATGTCCTAAAATATTAACAAAAAATGTTTTAAACCACAGTTCATATTTAGAAGCATACTAACTAGTACAGATATAGTAGTCTTTAAAAATTAAAACATAACATAATAGTATTTCTATCTTGTAAAGATTTTTTAACATATTTCAAAAATTGGTTGATTCAGGAGGCAAAAATCCTTACTGTTGCACACATAGAAAGATACAGAATCATTTTTAAAACATTCAATAATTAAATATTTTCCTCATACAAATAGAATAATTACACATTTTATTTACAACAGGTGGCCTTGTGGAATGGCAGTTTACATGAACCTTTAGACTGCTAATCACGCCTTCTTGTATTCAATCCTTTCAACTTTAACATCATCACCAACAAGTTGATAAACATAAGTGACTACAGTAGTTGACTGGATGTCCATTAATACAAATGATGGAATGACAGCACTAAAGCAAAAAAATAATTGCAATTAGCAATGCTTACTGATTTTAATTTGATATTGAATTATTGATTAAGTCTAGTTCACAATTCAATGATACTTTAAATACAGCTTTCCTTTTTTTTAAAAAATAAACACTAAAAAAGTAACTGAATTGAATACAGATACAGTTGACCAAAGGATAAATCATTAAACAGAAATTGGCTTAACAACCTTAAAATTAAAATATATTAATATAAATGTATGATATATATCCCTTGTGGTAACTGGTAAAATACTAAAATAAAATAGTAGGGGAGAGTGGGGAAACCGGAAATGAAAACGGGGACAGCTGAATTTTTTATACCTTAACTTCAAATGTTTGATATTTCAACCAGGTACCCAGGGCTTGATTTACCGTTAGGCCCGGGCCTAGGGGCCCAACAATTTGGGAGCCCCCAAATTTTAAAAAGTTAACAAAAAATTATAGTAGAAATAACTTTATACTATACTTCCTAGAATGTTTTTTCATTTCTTTTTTTTAAAGAGAAAATAAAAATTCAAACCTTTCAGCAATGTAAAAAACGTAAAAGTTAACCGAGAATGTGTCTGACCCTGACCCCCTGACAATAGTTAATTTTCTCACTAATCAAACAATAATTTTCAAGCATCTATTCATATAGCACCAAATATGGCAACGTGGGGGCCTCTTCTATCATGTTGGGCCCAGTGTTCCAAATTTTCTAAATTGGGCCCTTGAAACCCTTGTCAGGTCACCCTTCAGTGGACCTAGCCTATTCCACAAATTGTGTTCATTAACATTAGCTTCCATGCCTGTATAAATAAGACTACTAAATGAGTTTCTTCAACCAAAAGTAACTTTTCATATTCAACTCTTTTTAAGTTGAAAAATATTGTTAAGAATTATTTTTCAGTTTCAAATAGACAAAATCTGTACCAGATTCACATTGGCAACAAAATATATTGCCAAAAGGTGCCAACCCACCACAGGTATGAAACCTCCCAATTCGTCTTTTAATCAACTTCATAGAACACCATTTCATAAAACAGGGAACACAATAATTGCATAATACAAGAGTACTGTATTTTTGAAGGAAAAGATTCCCATAAAATTTTCATGAACTGCTATCCTCAACTGTGCTTACAAAACTGCCAAATTATTACATTTCCAAACTCAACAAAAAATAACTTACCTATCTAATGGATTATAAGCCCCAGTGGCAGAACCAGGATTTATGTAGAACTTGTTTTCATGCTCATATGCTTCAAATTTGTGAGTATGGCCTGATATCAAAATATCAACATCTAGCTGTCTTTGTACTAAGGCAAGACTGTCAGGATCTCCCCAAGGAACAACCTGATGACCATGGCACAAACCAATACGAAACTGTCCAACAGTCACTACCTTTTGCTCAGGGTAGTTCATATTCTGAAAAAGAAATTTAGAGAATACCTTAATGAGAAATAAATATACAAACACATAACACTGATTGAGTTTCACCAATGGTGAAAGGAAAGAAAAATATCCAATAAAGAAATTATTTAATCCATGTAAGCTAAAAAATGTTTATTTCCCTCTAATTAACCTTTTACGGCCCACCACTTCATATTAAGATAAAACTCACAAGCCAGAAGAGATAAAAAATTTCAAAATTAATAGCTATTAAACATTTTTCTAGTCAAACCTATCATTAAGCAGCTTCAAAACAAGTGAACAAACTTATAAATGGGCCTATTTGGAGGTGAATATGGGACATAAATTTTTAGTACATTTCTATGGCAAAAAAGGAAAATTTCTGACTTTATTTGGGGATGTCCCCAAATCACCCCTTCTACTATGTCACTATTGGTAGTAAACAGTATGTTCCACACAGGGAGAGATGATCATCCCTCCCCCGGGCTTTGCCCTTTTCATGAGGGAATCTTTGATGGCATGGATGCCCAGTGGCGGATCCACGGGGGGTGATTGGGGTGATCACCCCCCCCCCCAACAAAGTGACCTCGCCGAATTTCCGGCCGAAAATCACATCCCCGATAACAGCGATTAACTTGACTTGTGAATAATATCTACTGAGAAACCGCTGTCACCATCTGAGCGAGTATTTTTTCCGGTTTCTCGCAGTGCCCCTTTTCGGCAATAGTAGCAACTCGTTAAATGATAACTTCAATGCATCGATCACTTTTCAGAGGGCTCCCTTCCCGAGCCCTGATAAAAGGGTTGACAGAGGGTCCGCGCTAATGACCACTTTTTCCTCTCTTGGGGTTGTTCGGTACTCTTTGGTCACCGGAAATTTCAGCCGGTGTTAAAGAAATCTGTATCGGGGTGAATTGGACCTCATATCGAGGCTGATTACTGGTATAATTGCACACAAAAACCAGAGCGGGCGGCTTGTTTGTATATTTTCTAATCTCACTGTTTTTCAACATCTATTTAAGGGCCAATCAAAGCTTTTTCAGAGCGATTGGCAATCCCATATTGGGAGGGGATAACAGCTATTTGTTGGCAGTGGGATAGTCAAAACTTGTGGGCGGAGCATGTCGTACATATGCCAAGCTGTACTAGTAAAAAATTTAGATGATTTTCTTTCCAACGTTTGACTTGCCTCGTTTTTTTACACTGATTTGCTGTTTTATTAAAATTTGGCGTTTTACTATCACTAAAAATGGATTCCGGAAATAGTGAACATGGTCGTGCTCAGAAACGAACAGTGGAACTCAGCTTTCGTTTTTTAAGAAAAAGCCAAGAAATGATTTTTTTGAAGATAAAGCTGAGGTAGTTTTGCCATTTTCTGCAACTTTTCTTTTTTTTAAAACTATGTTTCGATGTTTCATAATTTTTTAAACTCAAGTATATCACTGTATTAATTATTAAGAGAAATTGCTATTTTAAATTTTCTTCTTGGTTGCTAAATTCGGAATACATATACAAAAGAAAATTGTTTTTATCATTTAGTAATAGATTTAATATTTTTATGTACATTTATTAAGTTTTTATTATTATTTTGAGAACTTAACATTAACAGGGCAGCTTTCAATGTCATTATTACTTATCATTTCAAGGTTCTAATGATTTAATTCGGTTTACTAAATTTCTAAATTGTGAAAAAGCTAAAAGAAATAATTATAAACAGAAAAAGGCATTCGTGGATTTGCGGTAATTTTACTTTTAGTGACTTTTCTGTTTCTCTAATTTTTCTTTATTTTGGTCTGTCTTGTTATATATTAGTGTATACTTTATGCATTTAAGTAGAAGTTCCATTTTAAAAAGGGAAAATGAATTATTTTAATCATGCATTTAATGGTTTACAATTAATGTTGAATCATAATTTAGCCAGGTGGCTCGAGTTCAACTCCCGGCATGGCATCACGGGTTCTATTCCCGGCTAGGTCTATAAACCGATTCATTTTAATATTTTAACGGTTTAATTCTCTTTTTATTTGTGGCATCACTAATCGTTATCATTGTTAGTTTTTATAATAAAGTTATATTTTACCCAAGCTCGCCTCGTGTATGCGTCTTATTTTCTCTCCTGGAATTCCCAAAGTTATAGATTTAGAACGTGTGGTACACGTATGGAATTTTTGATTTACCTGATTTAAAATCTGGCGTCCGCGACAGGACTTTGGGAATTTGATTGATATAGACGTGGTGGAGCTTGAAACTGATGGAAAAGCTGATGGAGACTGAAGTAAGGCTACGAACGGCCAAAAGGTCTGCGTTCTCGAGAGCGGCTACGGCGCTTCGGAAGCTACTTTTGGAAAAGAATGTGGATATTCAAGATATTGAGGTATCGTTCTCGGTCTTAGAGATGAGAAATAAGGAGCTTTGCGAGCTTAATACAAAAATTGTCGGCTTTCTTTTGGCGGGTAAGGACCCCGATATGGATTCTGAGTTAGTGAATTCGGAAAGATACGAGAATGAGTTTATACAACTGCAGCATCGAGTGAATTATATCTTAGAATCTGATGCGAAAAGTGAATCTTCGGTTTGCGGTGGGCCAGGTGGTGCTCGTGCTAGAAGGTTTGAGTTACCACAGCTTGAGTTCAGAAAGTTTGGTGGAGATGTCAAAGAATGGCTTCCTTTTTGGGGGCAATTCCAAAAGATTGATGCTGATCCGGATATTGCCGATGAAGACAAATTCCAGTATCTTAGGCAGGCAACCGTGGAGGGTTCAAGAGCAAGGGATATAGTTGAAAGTTTTCCCCCCATAGGAGAAAACTATAAGAAGGTGGTGGAAAGTCTTAGAGCCCGTTTCGGAAGGGAGGATCTTCTTGTGGAAATTTATGTCCGAGAACTTTTAAAGTTGATTTTATCTGTGCAGCAGGATAGGAATAGGTTTTCCTTCTCGGCACTTTATGATAAGCTGGAGACCTACCTGAGGGCACTAGACACTTTGAAGGTGACTTCGGATAAGTGCGCATCCATGCTTCTGCCTCTTGTGGAGTCCTGTTTTAAAGAAGATTTTCTGAAGGCATGGCACAGGAACATTGCTTTTTCTCAAAAGAATGATGCACATGATCGCCTGACAAAACTGATGGCTTTCCTAAAGACCGAGGTGGAAGGCGAAGAGCGCATTTCCTTGGCCATGGATGGTTTTGGTGTGGAGAAACGGGGTGTTTCTGGTGAGCAGAAGAAATACAGACCCCCTCTTGTAAGCGAAGAAAGGGCAACTGCTGCTGGTTTGCTTTCCTCAACTACCGTATTCGATGTTAGAGCTGTTTGTGTATTTTGTCGGGGTAAACATTTGAGTGTTGATTGTTTTCCCGCTCAAAAAATGACTTTGGCTGACAAACAGAAGTGTTTGAGGGAGAGGGGTGCTTGCTTTGCTTGCCTAAGGACTAACCATATGAGCAGGAAGTGTCGTGCAACCTTAAGGTGTTTAATATGTTCCGGAAAACATGTCCCTTTGATGTGTCCTCAACTGAAGCAAAATGAAAGCTGCCCTCCAGATGCATCGATGAGTGAGTCAGCTGAAGATCCCAGGGAGTTGAGTTTGACGTCTTTCAATTGCGGCTCTAGGGTCTTTCTTCAAACCCTAAAGGCAAAGTTAATTAGTGAGGGAAGAGAGAAGGAGATACGTCTTTTGTTGGACAGCGGATCACAAAGATCATATATCTTGAAGAGTGCCGCTGGGCAAATGGGATATGCATCAATACGGAGAGAAACCATCATTCATGCATTATTTGGTGGATCGACTGAGGAGGTCCATCACAACTGTTATAAAATTAGGGTAAAAAGTCTCGTTGGACAGTTTAAATGCAATTTTGAAGCTCTGGATCAGAGTGTCATTTGTTGTGATGTAGCACCTGTGGAGAGGGGAAGATGGATAGAAGAGCTAAAAGCGTTAAAAATTCACTTGTCAGATGTAGGTGAAACCGCTTCCCAAATTCACCTTCTTGTTGGAGCTGACATAATAGGCAAATTGTTAACTGGTCGCCGGGAGATTCTGCCTTGTGGTCTGGTGGCTGTAGAGACATACTTGGGATGGACTTTGATGGGGAAAGTTCCTCAGGTGGGCCCCAAAGAGCCAAATAGGTCAATGGTGACTACTTCATTGTTTATGAAAGAGGCCAGTGTCACCAACCTGTGTTATCTGGATGTTATGGGAATTTTGGATCCTTTGGTCTCCCAAAGTAAGAAAGAAAAGGAAATGCAAGTCAAGATGCTGTCCCAGGAATCAATTAAGGTAAAAGAGGGGCGTTACGAAGTTTCCCTGCCTTGGGCAGATGAAAGCCTTTTTCTTTCAAGTAATAAAGCTCTTGCATTAAGAAGGGTGGAGACAACTACAAGGAAGCTGGAGTCAAAAAATAGAATTTCGTCCTATGATGAAGTTTTCAGAACCTGGATGTCATCTGGAATCATTGAAAGGGTTTCAACTTCTTCTTCTTGGAATCATATCTCTGGTGTATTCAACCCAGCTGATCTGCCTGTACACCTACTGGCAGCTAGATGGTGGGAGGACCCTCTGTGGTTAAGAATCCCTATACAAGAATGGCTCGTCAGCGAATCTATCCATTAGAGGTATCCTCGGATGCAGAAATTTTGGGAAAGGCTAGAGGTAATCCTAAGCAGCTTGACTCCTGTTCATCCTCTGCTCCTGGGGATGTAAAACCTGACACTTCTCCATCACCTTTTCCTGGTACTGAGGGACCGGGGTCTGGCTCATATTCTACCTGGTTTATAAGGGTGGTAAAAGTGCCCGGGAGAACATTTGAACTTTGTGCTTTTGGAAATTTTTTTGCTCAACTTTGATGAAAGATATTTTGTATTTTCGATGGTTAAATTAATTGGATGTGTTTTGACTTTTATTCTGAGTTTCAGGTGCCAGTCATGTTGTGATGCCCACATCACAAGGTGGGAGTATGTTGAATCATAATTTAGCCAGGTGGCTCGAGTTCAACTCCCGGCATGGCATCACGGGTTCTATTCCCGGCTAGGTCTATAAACCGATTCATTTTAATATTTTAACGGTTTAATTCTCTTTTTATTTGTGGCATCACTAATCGTTATCATTGTTAGTTTTTATAATAAAGTTATATTTTACCCAAGCTCGCCTCGTGTATGCGTCTTATTTTCTCTCCTGGAATTCCCAAAGTTATAGATTTAGAACGTGTGGTACACGTATGGAATTTTTGATTTACCTGATTTAAAAATTAAATCAGTAGAAAGTGGAACTTTCCACCAAATATATTTTATGTGTCTTCCTCTTACGAATTGAATGTAAAAGTGAAAATTGATTGTAATGTCGAATGCGCATATAGGTAAAATCACCCCCCCAAACCAAGACTCTGGATCCGCCACTGTGGATGCCTAAAGGAGTGAAGGGGAGCAAAAAATTTAAACCTGATACTTCCTGTGACAGACTCTGAAATGGGGATCTAGTCAAATCCATGGGTGCCACTCTTCAAAAATTACAAGACTGAACTTTAAACTATCTTTTTTAATCATTTCCCCCGCCCCCCTCTAGCATTTTTTTTAAATTGCAGATTTTTTTAGTTAATAGTTGAACTACTAAACACAAATAATTCAGATAAAAAAACTAAAATCTATGAAGAAACAAAAACAACATCCCTCTTAAAGTAAATGAAAAATAATCAGCCATAAGTTACTACTAAAGGTATCCAAAACTGCTTAAATATTAATCATGGTTCTTGCTCTATTACCATAACAGAAATTAATGCTTTTTCTTGAAAAAATAACTTTAAGAAGGAAAATGTAATATTGAAACCTTATTAAAAATTAAGAATAAGAAAACAAAAATAAAAAAATTATTTAAAGAAATGATTCATTGGAAGACTTAACACTAGAAAGACGGCAGTATGCTGTATACCTAGAAAGACTGAGTGGGCCTTTTTGGCCCCTCCTTGATTTTTTGCATACGGAGCTAATTATACATCTAAAATATAATAATACCATATAAATAACTGTTAGAGTATAAGATAGAGACTCAATCTGCAGATTTCTATAGGATTTTAGAATTTTTAACTATTAAAATAAATTGTAATTATGGCCATCAAAAGTGCTTTGACTATATTTTTATCCATAGATCTGATAAATGAGTTGCTACTCTAGATAAATGACACTGATACGAAAAATTAATAAAACCCATTCAATAAATAAAGCAAAGTTTTTAAAACTGATCTGTTTATTAGTGTTTTTGCACATTTGGAGCAATGGTTACAAAGCACTTCTCTAAATTCGCATTTTCCACAAACCGATTTCTTACTGTCTAAACATGTCTTTAAGGTATGTTTTCCTTTACAGGATACTATAATTCTACATAATATAACCCTTTTTGTTTTGTCACTGCTTTCTTCTCTGTTTATGCTTTTTTCCCCTTTTATAGTAGAAATGGTTGTTTCTTTGGTAGACACGAAAGGGGCACGGAGCTCTTCACAAAATCTCAAGATGAAATTTCTACGACTTAATTTCTTTTTTCCCGGTTTTTTCCTTGTATAAGATTCTTACATTTACAGCAGAGATATCTAATATGTAATAGAAAACATGCATAGGTCAACGGCTAGAGCCTGATTTGGAGTTATACTGCCGTATCATTTGATCCACAATGATGTCAACTCCATACTTAGTTTTGTTGTAGTAAGCTATAGTATTCGGCTTTTTCTTTTCCTTATAGTTGTCGATAACTACGTTGTGTTGCAGTTAAGGTTATGTCTTTATTTTTTTAAATAAACAATTGTTGAATATAGATTTTTTTTTTCCTAATTTTGCAGTTGGCCGAACCCCTCTACGGTCTTTTATAAGTGTTCCAACCAGGCTAGTTTTGCTTGGGATTTTAGTTTTTCACACAGTTTTACTATTGTAAAACTAGCTGTTACGACCCGGCAAAGCCGGGTCTTACAGCTAGGCTAGCCTTTTATGCGAGCTTCGCTCGTTACTACTTCAAGTTCCTATTAATTATACATTAAATAAGAAGTTTAACTTTAATAATTTATTATTGTTGAATTAGAAACCAACTTCCCTAAAAGTAACTTTTTAACCTTTATTAAGTAAACCAACTTTCTTGAAAGATATTTATTTAAAAGCTATTATATTATTTTAAAATTTTAATTACTTTTATTTATTTATTTTTCTGATTATTGCGAGATGGCATCGAGTCAGTGAGTGACGTGGGCTTTTATATTTTTCTGATGATTATGATTATTATTGCGAGATGGCATCATAGTGTGCGAGCGTTCCAGAATCAGTCAGTGAGTCAGTGAGTGACGTGGGCTTTTATATGAGAGATAGCTGTCAGTTGTTATGTTCCTTTCTTTTCCCAAGTATGGCTGGGTACACTTCACAACGCATCATTTTCAATGCCTCAACAGGTAATGAAGGTTAGCAGTTTCCCCATACAAAGAAAACAGCTGTTACAGTTCAAGTTGTAAAATGTATTTCTTTTATGAGAAACAAACCCTATTGGTCACCTTGTAGGCCAAAATTCAATGGTGAGAACCGTTATCTTTATGGTGGGCACAATAAATTCATCCTTTGAAATGTCCTCCCCTCGACCACAACCCCTACTGAGAAAGGGGCGTTCTAAACCGAACCGAATCGAATTGAATGGAACTTGTAAGAGATAACAAACAAAAGAAGATCCCCTCCCCTTTCTATAAGAAAATTTCATGGAAATACGAGCGGAACGAAGCAAGGAAAACACAGCAGAGGTGGTACGGTCCAAAAAAGCCCGCTCCGTCTTTCTAGGTATACGGTTCGCTATCTTTGCTCCTATGGGACTAAAATGAAAACGGTTTGGTATGCACTTTAATAAAACCAAATAAGGAAAAGTCAGAAAATTTCAAGCCATTCGGTTGATTAGTGTTGAAATTATTAAGCCGCAAACAGCGCGATGGGCCAAAAAAGCCCATCCCGTCTTTCTAGTGTTAAAGTTAAAAATTTCAAGCAAGACTTCCTTTCTAATTAAAAAAAATGTAATACTTAATATAATTTAACTTAATATTTTCATATACCTATCACCTACACATCCTAATTTCTCCATACTTTTTATTACTTGTAATTCTTTGTTTGATATTAAAACTCTTAAATTACTTTTATGCAAATGATAGATTTCTCTCTTTGTTTTCGTTTACTTTAGTAATTTGCCAGCTATTAGTGAACACTTTCTCCAAAAACAAGCTTTTAAAACTAAAGACATGAACACGAAGAAAAACGCGATCGTCAAGTTGTTTTTCAGCCCACCATAGAAACTTTACAGGCATAAATGAAATCTAGAAGCATAAATGAAAATTCGAAATCCAATCTTTTACTGAAATTTTGACTGTAATACGATTTCAGGACTTTCACATAATCAGTAGACACCTTGAAATAACTTAAAGGCATTAAGAAATTAAATTTTTTTTTACGATTGCAGCAAAAGTATTTAGAAAAAAAAACGGAAAATCAGAGTTTTTAGGGAAAAATTGGATTATCCAAGAAGAAACCAAAAATAGGAGTAACTCCAATAAAATCAGAGTACTTGGAAGCTATGCTTTATGGACCTAAAAATATTGCTATTGATCAGGGCCGTAACCAGACTTTTGACTGAGGGTGAGAGGGGGCTTTTTGAGTAAAAGGTATCACTTTGCTTGCCTCCAGGTTGAATCCAGTCCATTTGTTAAACTTCCCTTCTTGGTGATCTCCAAAATTCAATTATTTCAGGAAGCTTAAGAGATATATCGAGTGAAATTGAGGAATTTTTCATATTGGGTAGTAGAAAAAGACCAAAACTGCCCCAAAATACTAATACACCTCTAAAAATTATCCTTGCCACTGGTTTTATACCACAATTGTTAAAACTAAATCTAAATACACAATGCTTACTTCATCAAAATCTCCTCTGACAACATGAACATCACTTGCCAAAGTCTTGAGATAGTCAAACGACTCTTTAGTACACAGATTACCCGTACATAAAATGTGTTGTATTCTCCCTGGTATGAGAAGCTTCTTGAATTTCTGTGGAAGGCTATGACATCTATGAGGAATATGTAGGTCACCAAGAACTAAGACCAACTGCAAAACGTAAGAAATTATATAATTGTAATAAAATAACTCAAGTTTATATTTCACATTCGCCGATTAAGACGATTAGGAAAAAGAATGTCGTTAGATTGAGAACCAATATGGGTGGGGTAAAATATTTTCGACAAAAGCATAGTTAGTAAGAAAGTTAAGCAATGGAGAAAGGCAAAAATATATATTACCATGGTTTATTTTTCTAGAAACACCACCCCCACAGTAAATCCGTCCGAAACCAAAAACCAAAAGAAAACAAATCACACGAAGTATAGCTGTTGCCAACTTATTTTCCGAAAGATATTTTTTTAACAAGTTAGTAGATATCGACAGGAAATATCTATGGATGCAACGCAACCGCAATGCACTCATCTCCTAAACACCAATCAGAAGTGATCTTTCAAAAGAATGCAAATGGGGTTGCTCTTGCGCACGCAATGTGCGCAGCGCACATAGCCTTGCGTTGTATTGCGCATGACGCATCCTTTTCCGGTAAAGAAACCTAAAATGAAAATTAAAAAGTATTTCGCTGAGGGGAAAAGTCAAAATGGGATAATGTTCGTTCATTCACTTTCATTTTATTTATACTTTCAAGAGGGGTCTTTCTCTTATTTTTCTGAAATCAGTTTTTCAAATTGAGGGAAGTAGGTTTACATTTTAAATTATATTGCAATTTATATAGCTTTAGCGTTTCTGCAAATTTAAAAGATTTTTGCTAAAAAAAAATTTTAAATGTGTAAACTTTTACTTTTCATATACACCTAAATACCAGAGGGAGCCCATCTGACACTGCTACCAGTGACGACACTGGCAGCGGAAGTGACGAGCCAAAGCTTATACTGGCCAATCAGGCTTGTTAAGGCGGAGCGTAAAGTTTCCATGCCACCAGTATCTTTCCCTTATCCCGCTCAAACTGAAAGTGATTGGTTGTTCAAACAGTTAGGAGGCGTTACATATGACGTCACTGGCAGCGGAAACGAGACGTCACGAGCTTTTTCCATGTCTATGTGAAGAGCCAACCTTATATTCTATAAACCTTGCCTAAATACTTCTTGCTCTTTCTTTAATTTTCAAAACATTTTGAGTATCCTAATATCTAAGAAAAATCTTCAACTGCATAAAACAATAACTAATTGGTCTTAAATTTTAATTTAATAAATAAAAACATCAAATAAAATAGGTTTGAAATTTTAGCAAAAATATATTGTCCTTGAATGAATATGTAGTGCCAACTAATATGACCTATATTTACAGCTCTTGAAGATAAACACTTAAAATTATTTACTTTTTGTTTTCTACCAGAAAAGTGGAAAGTTATTTATGTTTTTCAGTAGTGTTCACAGTATACTGAATGACTGAATCGTCAACATTAAGGAATAAGTCCTGAAACCAAGTTTTGAGTAAATAAAAAAAATATAAAGTATCAATGGTAGAAGTTTTATTTTGAAATCACCAAATTTTAATAAAAATAGGTAACATTTAATAACCCCGTTCCAGTGGCGAATCCAGTAGGGGGGGCTGTGGGGCTGCAGCCCCCCCCCCAGAACCAAGACATCCCAGATTTGGTATAAATAAAAATTGCAATAATTTTTTTTTTATTTTGGTAGTAAATATGATTATTATAATCATCATAATATGATAATATCATTATTCCTCAGGGTCTGGTCTGTAACCCTAATAATTAGGTAGGTTTCGAATTTTTCGAAAAAAATTTTGTAGGTGTTCGAATTTTTTTTCAAAACGTTTATATAGATGTTTTTTTTTTTGTCGGTTTTATGTTTTTGAAGGCGCTGATTACGAATATCATATTTGCTCCCATCTGGGAGGTCGTCTTCATATTCAAAAATCACAAAATTTTTCGATTTTTTTGCTTATATTTTAAAAACTACAAGTTTCTCGATCATAATCTCAATTACAAAGTTGAAGTAAACAAAATTTCACTACTTAAATTTGATTTTCTGAAGAGTGTTTCTGCCGCTATAGTGTGCTGAAAAACGGTGATTTTTTAGTCTTTACGCAAAAAAAGTGAAAAACGTGCGCTTCTAGTCTCTACAAAATGAAAAATATTCACGTTATCAACACAAATTTTATCTAATGTGAAAGAGAATTTAATTGTCTATTCATAATGTACCCTACATGGGAACTTTACCTCCGGATATTACCAATAAAATAGGTTGTTTGGATGAATTTATGATTTAGCATGTTTAAAAATTTTTTTTTTAAATTTATTTATGAAATATTTGGTATTTTAATCTGAAATTCAATCAATTTTTTAAATTCATAAATTAATTTATGGAAGTGTTTAAATGACTGAATTTATATGTTTTTAACATTGCTGAATCCGAATTTTTAGCTTAAAAACCAGTAAAAAGGCAAAAATTTGATATTTATTTTGCATTTTTTGATATGAAGGTGACCTTTTAAATAAAAATAAACTTGAAATTTCCATAAGTTAATTTATGACTTTAAAAAATGATTAAATTTTCGAATATTTTATTATAGTGTTGATATAAATATTAATGAAGTGCTGGGTAAATTAAGCCAAAAGAGCCAAGAGTTACAAATTTTATTGTAATGATTTCAAATTTAAATAATGATCATGTAAGTAAAAATTTTAAAAAATTATTTTCAGTTAAAAAATTTGTACCTTATTTATTATTGATAGGTCTTTAAGATCACAGTTTTTTCGCAGTGTATTTTAGTACAATACAGGGTGTTTCAGATAAATGTTTCATAACTTCTAGGGGAGGTAGGGTACATCAAGACGAACAAGAATCGGTGTAGAAAGGGGGGTCGCAAGTGGGGTCTAAGGGGTGAAAATCATGGTTGAAAATTAGCAAAAAATCTCGCATATCTGGGCAGAAAGCGATAGTCTTATATAATAGGAGTTAACATTTGAAACTCAGCCCCTCCCAGACAAAAATCCTGGATTCGCCACTGCCCCGTTCCATCTTTTTTGTATGTATAAAAGCCCACCATTAGGATGGAATGAAAAATCGAATTTGGTCAAATCGTTTTGTAATAGCATGCATAAGTTGCCTTTAGCCTCTGTGCCTTTAGCCATCAATATCAATATGTGAAAAACAAAAATTAATGAAAAAATATCTTGAGGTGACGCAAAGGCCTTGAAGTTTTGAAAAAGTGCTGATTTTTATACAAAACAACTAAAATAAAAACAAAAATTAAACCTTCACATTTTGTTCACGATTGTTTTATGAACTACTAATGTTATAGATACATATAAATGTTCCAAGCTTTATTATTTATCACCCCTCTTTTGGAAGTAATATTTTTTTTAATATCAAAGAAACTTGTAAAGTTGTTTTTCTTGCATTTTTTAAATATATCTATATAACTCTAGAACTTTACAACTTAAACACATTAAAATAGGCTCATTTTGTTAGTAATTTTATTCTCTTTGATATGGTATACATCATAAGAAACTTTCTTCGAAATTGTTTTTAAAATTTAAAAAAAAACTGAACAAAATTTTCAAAATTTAAATCTCCTTAACTTTTAAAATAAACCTAATTTTAATTTCTACCTTTCATCCCTTGAGTGGGTCGATAAATTGAGGACCAAGCGTGCCTGGGAACTAAACACTGGGGGTCTTGCGTTAGACTGACCACCTAACCGGGACATATGCCTTGCACCCCAGGGCCCCAAGGTCAAGAAAACGATGATGGGCATCGTAGGACTTGGCCCACTATAGGGCTGTTGCGCCGATGAGAAAAAAAATTGTAATTTCTACCAAATTTCAAGTTGCAAATCAAATTATAATCATTTAGAAAAAAAATAAAAATCTTAAAAATTTTGGTAGATTCCTAAACCAGAGGTCGGCAAGTGTTTTTACTCGGGGTCCAAATAATTTTGAAAATTTTTATCAAGGTCCAGTGAAAATAACTTATTTTTTTTTATTATTATTATTTTTTTTTTTTTATCTTCAGATACACATACTTCATGTAATTTGAGTACATTACCTTCTCCATAAAAATTTTGAAAAAGCTCTTGTTAATTGCCGTAAAAACCGTTTCACATCACAGCAACACTATTCAAAATATAAAATTAATCATTGTTGTTGTTGACTTATTCCTCATGGTCTAATTAAATTAATTAATTAATAAAATTAATCATAATTTAAATATAAAAAAAGAACATTTATAAGGCTATCACTCAAACGAATGGGCGTCGTTAGCAAGAGAATGTTGAGGGGGGGGGGCAAAGGCATAACCTTTTTACATTTCAGCACTTATGCTTCAGTGCTTATTTATACCTTTATTGAAAGGAGGTATGGCCCACCTCGCTATTGGAAGATTGGAGACAGTACAACATTCACTAGATTTCAAACAACATATAAGTTACCATTTGTAAGTATTTATAAATTTTCCGCGAGTTAATCGCTCTTGTTGTATCGAGGGGGTGTTTAGGAAATTACGGAAGTTTCGATGGGTTTTTTCTACGGGATTAAATTTGATATCCAACTTGAAATTGAGTAGAAATGTTTATTTTGGAAGTTATTTTTTTAATTAAATTATTTTTGTTAAATTTAAAAAAAAAAACATATTTTTGAAGAAATGTTGTTGCACATCAAATAAAGGAGAAAATTACTAACAAAATGAGCCTGATTTCATGTTTTTAAGTTGTATAGTTCTAGAGCTAGAGTAATATAGATATTTAAAAAATGACGGGAAAACAACTTTACAAATTTCTTTGATATTAAAAAAATATTACTACCAAAAGAGGGGTGATAAAAAATAAAACCTGGAACACCAACCAATAGTAGTTAAAATAATCACAATAAAAAAATCATAAACAAAATGGGAGGGTTTAATCTTTGGCTTTATAGTTGTTTTGTATAAAAGCAGCATTTTTTCGGCAGTGCGTGTTTCCCAACCTTTTTCGGTCCATGCCCACCAAGGCCTTTCTAAATTTTCCATGCCTCCCATGTCCTTCATTTTTTTATCCTTCTTGAAAAGTAAATAAAACTGGGTGGTCCATGCCCAAGATTTTGATTTTACCTCCACCTTGGAGGTAATTTGGTAAAAAAAAAATTCAAATTGCCCCCCCCCTCTAGAAATTCATATTAACCCACCGGTAAGGTGTGCACCTCACGTTGGGAAACACTGCACTAAGGTCTTTGTGGCACTTCAAAGTATTGTTTGATTAATTTCCGTTTTTTTTCCCAGTATAAAACTTATGAAGTTTCTAACAGGTAAAAATAGCAAAAAGATATTTTGAAAAAATATTACTACCAAAAGAGGGGTGATAAAAAATAAAATTTGGAACATTGCATCTCTAACATTAGTAGTTCTTTATAAAAAAATCATAAACAAAATGTGAGGGTTTAATCTTTGGTTTTTTAGTTGTTATGTATAAAACACAGCATTTTTTTTTCAAATCTTTAAGGCCTTGGTGGCACCTCAAAGTGATGTTTGATTAATTTCCGGGTTTTTTCCATTATAAAACTTATGAAGTTTCTAACAGGTAAAAATAGCAAAAAGAAATTGAAAGTTTATTTTTTTTTATTAATTAACATCACAAAAGTTTTTCTTCCTTTTTTCCATGCATGTTTAAGGCAATGCTTCTTGACACCTTTTCACATTTTATGAAATGAAATCAAGAAATCATATACAACTCTTTTATTATAACTTTTATGCAGTACAAAATATAGTTATATACAAATGTCCTGAATTTCCTTACTTCTGCAATGCAGGCGTCAAATCCTTCAAGTACTATACACACAATAAAGAATGTACTACTTAATAGTACAATAACAAAGGGAATGTTTCTTTAAGTTAATAGTATTGTTATTTTTAGAAAAAAAATTACTCAGGTGAAAACTTTCCCATCGTATAACAATAGAATAAACACTAAGAGATTTCAAATAAAAAAAAAAGCTTTTATATGCAAAAAGCTATTACTATTAAGATTAGCAAAAGATGACACAAATACTGCTAGACCAAAAAGATATCAACTTAATACAAAGGCCCAAATTTTACTGAATGAGTGTTTACAACCATATTTTTAGGATTAGATATTTCCTTTATAAAGAGAAAAGTGAAATTTAGCAATATACTCATTTAGAAGCAACAACAGTCAAACAGTATTTGTAAATCATCAAAATACACTGTAAACTGGCCAAGTGAGAATTTACACATTTTGATTTATCTGAAGTTGTTTGTAATGTTATAAATGTTCTTTTATAAAAGGTTGTTTGAATTGCATAATAGCTGAAAAGTGTACAATTATTTAAAACAAATATTGAAAAAATATGTAGTAAAAAACTTTTACTAGTAGGCAGTAGCAAATCCAGGAATTTTGTTCAGGGAGGCAGAGGTACCTAAAATGAGTATATTGCCATGACTTTCTCGATTTAAAATAATTTAATTTTCAAATTTTAAAGGATTTTTCTTAAAGTAACATTATAAATTTCCCATAACTACCTGTTTTCATGAAAAGTAGTAGAAAAAAAATCAAATCATTAAAGGAATTGTACTAAAATTGGAAGAATTTTTTAATACTAGGGAGGCTGCAGCTCCATACCCCTTCCCCTGGATTTGCCCTTGCTAGTACTAAAGTAATGAATATTGATTGTAAAATCAAAAACTGAAAAATATGTTAATAATAGCTGATAATTTAGGACTAAAGAAGTATAAAAACCATTCAGTAAAACCTTATTGGGAAAACCATTCAAAAGTCAAACTCAACATGTATAAAACATACATGTTAAATAACAGGACATAAATCTATATCTGGGTATAACTAGGAAAATTACTGCTACCCTTCGTCTTTGAAAAAATTTAAATAGATCACATAAGGAACAAAGTGTCTGTCAGAACACTATCATTGGAAATCTATGTACACTTTATCCCATATTTGCTGCAACATTTACAAAATACATAATTATAGATATAAAGTTAACATGAATCTAAAAACTGTTACCCAAGAAATTTTACAGAAAATTTTAGACATGATAGAATTTAAAAGTTTTAAAATTATGAGATTGAAATCCAGCAAACAGAAAAAAAAATATTTGAATTATAATTTGATATTTTTATTTTTTTTTTTAAATATATCTAGTTTTTGACACAGCACCATTAATGTAAAAAGATATACAAAACAGTTAAGTATTGTTGAGCAAGTGATCAGGATGATAAAGAAAATAATAGTTAACAGATATTACCTTTGTTTAGTAATGGCATATATTTTTCACCTAAATTAATACTTAAGATAAAAGTAACGCTATTTTTTACAAAATGTTTCATAACTATAAAGAATGCTTAAAGTGAAGTAATTTTAAATAGTTTGATCCTATTTAACCAGTATATCATACAAGAAAGTGCAACAATAGCTTTTTACATTTTAGGATGTGCTTAAAAAACAATAAATATTAACATTTTGACAAAACTTTGCCATACTTTTAAAAATATTGTAACATTCAACAGTAAAAGTTTGAGCATCTTTTTTTATCAACAGTTTGTTTTTACTGTATACTCAAATAAAAACATCAAAGCCCATATCAACAATTAGCACATTTGTATTTATCATATCCCCTTTAAGTAACTTTGTTCATATTCCCTCCTAATTCAAGTGTTAGTTATAAAGTAACTCATCAACATGAATTTTCAGTTGAGTACTTACAGAAATATAATACTGTTTTAAGTTAACACCATTAATACATTTCAACAATTAATTTAGCTAAGATTTTTTAAGTTAAAAAAGATTTGTTAGAAAATATAATTATTCACTTTAACAATGCTACTTTCATGTGTTAACATCAGGATATACAGAATGAGCAAGTGTTTTCTTTGTTCTTGGATTTCATAAATATTTTTAGAAAAATATTACAACAATATTTTGGCAGATAATTTGTATTTAGTCCACAGTAATACCAATTGCATTATCCATTACCTTATGAAGCCATCAGAGAAAAAAAACTAATAGGAAATATGTTGTAACAAATATCTGATGAAGATTAGTGTCTTACAAATTTTTTTTTAAATAATTCAGCAACATTTATAACAGTGAAATGGAATGAAAGTTATACTTTGGGCTTCTCAACATGATTGATATATGTGTAAACACTCAGCAAAAAAAAGTTGAAACATTATTAGTTCTTAACTGGCCAAAGAAGTAATGCTCCAAGGCTCAATAGAAATTAGGAAGAGAAAGGACTAGTAAAAACCTTACATAACATTCTTTATAAGAAAAGATTTGGTTAAAGTAAAGGTAGGATATATCTATTTTCACCTTGCAAACAATTAATAAACAATAACAAATTCTGATACTAAAACATTAAGGAGTAAAAAATACTGGAGAACAAACCAACAATGAAAGTAAACTTATTCAAGTGTCTAGTCTCTTAAACTAAATCTTTTGGAACATTACTTACTTATAAAAGCATTAGTTTCATAAATTAAAATCTATAACCTTTAATATACTTCTATAATTATCACCATTTAAGACTACACTTATACATATCGAAGGATTTTCTGGTTTATTACAAATAATAACATGCTCAATTCAAACAAAAATTTGTTTTCGTCAAATAAATAAAACTTCTCTGAATGTAAGTTTCAAAATTAACAATGAGAATAAGTACAATGAGTTTTCAAAACAAAAACTAAAATTTCTGTACATAAATTGTACTTCGTCAAGACAAACACATAATAATTGGAAATTAAATCACAATGATAAAGCGCATGCACAGAAATACTGGCCACTGCAATAGAGAAACCTAATATACCTATATAAACTTACTGGACACAATAACAACCATGAACATAAAATGCAGTTTTACAGATCCTTTTCAACTCTCAAACAACTCAAGAAAAGGAATGTTATGTGATACAAATGTATTTCAACAGATTTAAATTAACTATCAAATGAAGTTTTAAACTTAAGCAAACTAATTCATACTGTTACAATTAGTAAACTACACTTTCTATGATCTAAAACAAGATCCAATGTAATATTCAAGTTCCAGCTAACTTTAAAATTTTGTAGAATGAAACTCACTCAACTAAAACAAATTTTGAAAAAAATTAACTATGCTGAAACAAACATTTGCCAAAAGATGAATTAATTGATAAAATAGAGTTAATAAGGTATATCAGAAATTTGGTAAATAAGTTCTTTTCAATTAACTTTAAGGATGAAGCTATCAACCATTCATAGCATAATTTTACATGAAATATAAATAATCTTTGGTTGCAGTTGATGTCATTTGTGTAGATCAGAAAAATTACAAATATTTGTTCACATCGGCTTTGAGCGATAAAGCTATTGTACAAGCAGTTAACATTTGAATTTTAAAGTATTTTTTTAAGATGTTATACAAACACATCTCTTAAAGCTGATAGTCGGCGGTTTCTTTCTTATGCTAAATAAATTGCAGCACTTGATGCAGACAATAAAAACAAATATAAGAAATCTTAAATCTCAGTAGATACACATAAATGTATTCATAATACATCACAAATAATTTGTTTCTTGATACAAAATATCTAAACTTTAAATCTTAGCATATCACATCTTAGTATAAGAAAATGTAAATACTCTGTTACTGGCAAACTGAAATTGCACATCGTCTAGCAACATAACTCTACGTGCTCATAATAATCTTTTTAGTCTTCCCAAAATGAAGTTCTATCCCTCTCAAATAATAGAGGTCGTCAAAAATAATTCACAAGAACTTTAGTTTTGTGGAATGATACTAGCATATGACTTTGTACTGATCCTGGAAAGGAATTGTATTCCACTTCTCACCAGATACCTCGAAATTCTATCAGAGGGGAAAAAAACTAAGATTAGTATATTTAATATCTGCATTCACAAAACTATTTTTTTAAATATAATATTTCTAAAAATTGGATGGGTTACAAAAATAAGATGAAAAGCAAAAAATCATTATTTAGAGGTTTAGTTTTAGACATTTACAAAAATAAATATTCATTATCATTTAAAAAAAAAACAATTAGGTTTAATGTGTCAAATGAGAATTCTGCAGCATATAAGGAGCTGACCCTTGATCCCCCATTTTTACTCAGGGCTCTTATTGTATAAAATTTTGAAATTAAGTGCACTGAGTAATCTAAAACTGTAACACCTGTAAGTGATCTAAAACTTAATAAAAGAACTTATAAGAGGGTGCACCTTAGAAATTATTAGTTGAAGAAAAAGGCTGGTTACAGGCCATGTATACAGTGTAGGATCTACTCTATCCTGATCATTATTTTATTTTTTAAATTTGTTATGAATTAACTTTTTTCTGGGTAAAAGACCGAAAATGTCCATGACCTTGTTTATTAGAATAGAAATATAAATAATGTGTCCCATTGTTATTTGTACTATACGGATGACAAGAGTGAAAAGTTTGGGAATCCCAAGATTAAACATAGCTTTTCATAAAACATCCAACTGATAGGGATTTGTGACTTGGTTAAACAAATCTTGTGGTAATATATACCAAATTTGAGGTAAAAAAGATCTATAGTTTAAAATTTTACTTCAAAAATAGTTTTTCCTTGGTATAGCAAGAAGGAATTTCAGGTACTCTCACCTTAGAAAAGACAAACAATTCCCCATCCTAAGCCCTAAAGGCAAACTGGTCGTCCCCCAGAAAATTTATGTATTTTAGAATGCCCCAGAAGTGTTTTTCAAGTTAATTTTTGGGGGTTTTAGATTGTTTTTCTTTTTCAAAAAAAAATTCTTGGTGGGCCTTGTGGACCCCGAGGGTGGCTATTTTCCCACACCTGATTTAAGGGAATGAATTTAAACAATAAATAAGTTTTAAAGGATTTCTTACTTTGAAAACATAGTGTGGCAAATGAACTAATGTCTCTTCATGTGTAAGGACAAGTGATCAGATCTGGAAAATGATCTTTGACATAATGGGCACTTAAAGGGTTTTTGGCCAGTATGTTTCCTGTAGTGTCTCGTCAACTCATCAGATCGAGCAAATTTCCATGTACAGCCTTCCCAAGTACATAAATATGGCTTTTCTCCTATAAACAACAATGATTTATGAACTAAAATTCTAAAACATTAAATATTCTCACTATTCCACAAACAAATTATTTTTCAAAATATATATTAAATATTTATGTTATTACTTTCTTTCTTAAGACTATTATACTTATGTTGAAAGTTACATTTCTTAATAAATTTTACAATTTTATTTTTCTATTAAAAATCCTACATTACATTCTAAAAGTTACAGCAATGCTTAGTTTTAAAATCTTATAACCAGTTGGATAGTTGAAAAACAAATAGGCACAAATTTGCGACACAAAACTTATGCTTAGAAGCTGCATCCGTACCTGTATGTGTACGTTTGTGAGCTTTCAGATGTGAACTTTTAGTGTAAACTTTGTCACAACCAATGTGGTCACATTTATGAACTTTTCTGCGTTTTAGATTTTCAGAATATGGGTCCAATCCATCCTTTGCAATATTGCTCGCGAGACCAATAGTCTCACAAAACTGTTTGCTGCTCTTCAACAAAGGGTTATGAAGAAGCCTCTCATCACTATGATCTAATAAGCCTTTCTGTAGTAAACTATCATAAAACCGTGTGTGTTTTTCCATCTGGAACATTGAGCTAGAATTAAAGAACAAACAGTTTAGCTACTTTTCATGAGCTTTAAGGCAAAATTAAAAATGATGAAAATATTAATGGTAAGTTTTTAAATCTTGCTACAGGGGATAGCTAAAAAAATTTCCTGTGTGTGTGACAGAACTTAAACCTCTCAGTCTCCTTTTTTTTATTGCAACTAAATTTCCAGTATATTAATAACTTATGTTTCCTTGTGTTAAGAAGAAATTAAGATTTCAGTCTCTTGTCAAAATATTTTCAACTGTTATCAATACACCACAAATATTAAATACATTTCTACAAAAATTGAGTCAATTTCATTAAAAGTTAAGATAATTTAAGGGTAAAAGTTTTAAAATTGGTTGTTTAAGCATTATAATGAGATAATTATTTATCTAATAACCACTTAGTGAGTAGTTATTTGAAAATAGGTTAAATTTTTAACAATCTCATCTATAAATTTTTTGGTACCAAAATTATGAAAATAAATTTGATTTAACAATGCAAACGACTACATACATAGATGCATCTTTTATCCTTTGAAGAGACAGTAATGATGAGGATTCTGACTTAGATACTGGGTCGATTATTTCTTCATCAGAAGCAAAATCTAAAACATCAAGAAAAAACTTGTATAAATTTTAATACATTTAAAGAAGGTTTTGAATTGGTAAAAACCTCATTTTTTAAGTTAACCCAGTTTGAGTTTTAAGACCCAACTGCATCCTACAAGAAAATTTAAAAACTTTATTTGATATTGAATCAACATTGACCAATATTTTTCACAAAAGATTCAAAAAGTAAAATATTTATGGCTTAGCTATAAATATTTTATGGGTTAAAATGGAGCAATACACTGTGACTGGCTTGCAAATTTGTAGTAGTTAAGCAGTAGTTAAAGAGGGAGAGTTTGGAAAGAGAGCCAGGCAGCTATTTGTTCCAGTTGAAATATTGAAGACACATTTTTTTACAATTTTACTAATTTTCTGTAAATTTTAAATTAAGTTCTATTTTAGTTTTTAAAGTAGTCAGATTATGAAGATAACTCTTGAGACATTACAAGAGAAATTACATTTACACATGTTTAGGAAGAGTTTAGAATTACATTTAGTACACATGTACAGTGCCCCCCTTAGACCCAAAGATTCTCAAAATGATTTCAAAATTTCAAACTTACTCTTTTAGCGCAACCAAAAGGTCCAAAAATAAGTTAAAACATTACTACATTTAAGGATCGAGGAAAGAAAATTCTAGGGAGGACCCATAGACCCCCTCAAATAGTGCTATAAGGTGTAAATTTGTTAAAGGCGTCTCTGAAATGTGTCTACTTGTGACTGGCATTCACAGGAAATAATGTGACTAAATTTGTGAATGACCTCCAAGAAGTTTTTTGGGGGAAAAACATTTGATTTTCTTCACAAAGTTTCATTTTTATTATAGGAATGGGCTCACCTTTGTTCAAACGTAAATCTACGCATGAAAAGCTGTCAGCTGTTGATGAAGGGGAGGATGGAGTGGTGGGGGAGGCTGGGAGACTGTTTGGAGTGGATGCAGGTGACAGGGAATATCGGCTCTTGTTCACGGTCAAGTCCACTGGCTCCATTTGTGTTGGAGAACTCGCCTAAATTGAGGACAGACACAAAATATTATCTCCTGATGCTTCAAATGCAAGTTTAGAAATTGCTATGAGAGAAATTTGTTCAAAAAGCATTGAAAAGAGGCAAAATTTAGTTCCCATCAGTTGATAAAAAACATGGAAGGAGGAAACATACTCTTAACTAAATCCTTTTCAGTTTACAAAAAAGTAATTTTACGAGGCAAATGTACAGGTCAATAGGTAGGATGGGAATAGGTTTTTATGGAGCTCTAAGAGGGTTGAAACTTTTATGGGGGTGAACACTTTAAATACAGTAAAAAACAAAATCAGTGAATAAAATTTTAAAAAAGTCCTCAACAAATACAACTTATCACTACTTTTCAAAAGCCATTTCTGAAATTCTGGTGAATTTACCTGAATCTAATTCAGTGGCAAGTGCAGGGATGCAAGTGGCAAAAAGGGGTTTTAGAGCACCTTTGGTGCAGGGAAAAATACCATTTCGGAGCAGCAAACCTACGTTTTGGAGCAGGTAAAACACCATTTTGGAGCAAAAAAAACCTCCTATCGGAGCAGGAAAACTACCATTTTAGAGCAAGGGATTTTACTTTAGGACAGGGATGATTTCATCTTATCAAATCTGATTCTGAGGAATAGAATAGCTTAACTTTTTTCACTATAAAATATTTTATTACCCAAACATGTTAACATATTTAATCCTTTAAAATTACATATTTTATTGGTTTATTTGCAATTATTAGGGATGAGTTTGTCTAAAGATGAAAAAAGAGTGAAAAGCGCAAGCTTAGTTTTATGCAATTTTTTTGAGAGAACCAATTTTAATTTACCTTCACTTAAATAATTAAATTACTGAAATTTTTTACCAATATCACTTATGCTAAGTAAAAAAAAAAAGTTAGAATGTATTTTTGAAAGTTTTTTTTAGAATCTTAAATCTTATAGATATCTAGAACAGGTTATAATCTAACCTGATTTAAATAAACCACTATATTATCTTAAGTTGCTTCAAAGCAACCTTTCACTAAAAATTTACAACTTAGAAAACCTCAGCCCCGCATATTTAATAGGTTTAATTTTTAGAATTTGTATCTTAGAGAACTTTCTATAAGAAAAGTTGTGAGTATTAAAGTTCAAAGCACCAAAGTGGGGTCTGGGGCCCCCCCCACAGAAAATTTTTGGAAATTTGACCTTAAAAACAGGAATTTAACTTGTTTTTGGTACATCTGGTCCAAATTTTGGACATACTTTTTTAGGAATGTAAAATATTTTTAAGAAGAATTTTGATTTTGACAAATTTACTATTAAAAGTTGTGAATTCAAGTTCTAAGTGCAAAAGGGGGTTTAGAGGCCCTCCCCCCCCCCAGAAAATTTGACACTTAAAAAACAGGGTTTTGGTAACCTTGACCGAATATCTGGGGGGGGGGGGTAGGCCCCCTCTTACATAAGCCCCTGAAAGCTGTTCTGAGAGATATCTATCACTAGAGTAGACTTATTAGGCTGCTCTTACAGTCCAGTTCAACAGGCGCCCGTATAAAGCAGTCGCGGAAAAAACGGAACTTTCGTGAAAAATCGCTATTTTTCGATTTCCGTAACACCAGATTTGCAAGTAGTAGTTTCTAACCACAGTAAAGTTGTTCTTTCTACATCGCAATAAGAACGCGAGAAGAGAAGCCGATTTCAACTTTACGGCCGCGGCGTCCAAGAAAGCATCGCGGAAGGAACGGTTCACTCCGTGAGCAAAACGAAACTTTCACGAGAAGTCGCGACTTTCCGACTTTTTAACTAACTGGCGATAACTGGTAATCTTTCTTGGAAATAATCTGGGAAGCAAAAAAGTAGGGATTATCTGAAAAAGTTAAAATTAGTTCGCGGGGCGCAAAATTGATGAAAAAGTGGAAGAGCAGAAATAAGCGGGAAAATCGCGATTCCGCGAAAGAAATTGGGCGGTTAGGGGGTCCTTCCCCGAAATATTTTTAAATTTTAGTATGCTAAAAAGTGTTTTGAAGCTACTTTTTTTTTTGGGGGGGGGGTTTCAGGGCGCATCGCGGGCCGCACAAAATGACCCGGCGGGCGTGGCTTTCGTTTCGATTTGGAAAGTCGCGCGCGGACAGCTTTGGCGCCGTAAATTTCCACGCTTTACGCCAAAAGCGCGCTTATCATTGCACTCTGGAAAAATGCTCTGAAGTGCCAATTTCAATTGTTGGCGATTATTGGACGGGTCGCGACGATCCGGAGTAAACAATTTTGAAAAGTTCGCGTGAAAATACTCGCTTTGGCGCAGTTGGGCGCAATTTCGGTTCAAAACTACATTTTTGAGCAGGATGGCGCAGGATTCAATAACTGGCGCAGTTCGGCGCAATTGGCGCAGCACTTGCATCCCTGCAAGTGGCAGACTGATGTATAGGACCAATATTAATCAAAATCCAATTAAATACGATTTTAAAATTGTAAAAAATAAGAGTTAAAGATGATTTAAAAATAAAAACTGTATTTAAAAATTTAAAAAAAGGCAATTTATTGCAAAAGGTGGATCATTATTTTGGTATTTCAAGAAATGGTTGACTTACTCGGTCAGGATTCATTATGCATGTAGGAGGTAACCTAAGTAGTGGAACATATGCAGGTAGGGATGATGGAGATAGTCTTCCAAAGTCGTAAGGAACCAGAAACCTATCACACTGAAAGAGAAAGAAAATATTAAACATGCAATAATATTTTCTTTAGTGAAAGAATTATTTATAAAAGTGTTTAAGTTGATATTAAAAATCCACTATGTGAGTTGGGCAGCTTATGAAAGTTTATAGAACAGAAGAAGCCATCATAAGAACTAACAACAGCAAAGGATAATTTTTAACAAGATGGTGATGTAATTGTATTTTTATGCTTAAAGCAATTATAATAATATAATGCACTTTGTATCCATGTGTTCAGTCTCAGAGGAATATTAATTTTTATTGGAACAAATAAAACAACAAGCAAATGCAAAAAAATAGGGGTGTTAGGGAATAAAAACTGAGGAACACAGCTATGAAATTGTAAAATTTTTATTCAGTGATGTGGCATGGCCTTGGCTTCCATACAGCTTAAAATGACAGTTTCTACCAACAAACCAGTGGCGTATATAAGGGGGGCGCCAAGGGGGCCCTGCCTCCCCCCCCGAAATTCGGACTAGGTGTACCAAAAGAAGTTATTTCAGGGTCTAATTTCAAAAAATTTTCTGGGGCAGGACCCCCAAACCCCCCCTTTTGTACTTCGAATTTTATTATTAACAACTATATTATAATAAGTTCATCAAAATCCAAATCCTACCAAAAATTATGTCCGAAATTCGGACTAAGTGTTCCAAAAGCAAGATAAAACCCTGTTTTTAGAGGTAAAGTTCCAAAAATTTTCTGGGGAAGGACCCCAGATCCCTTTTTGTACTTGGGACTCTATTTTAATAACTTTTTAAATATTAAGTTCATATAAATGTACATCCGAAATTCGGAATTAGTGTACCAAAACCAGTTAAAAACCTGGGTTTTTTAAGTCAAACTTCCAAAAATTTTCCGGGGAGGACCCCCAGATCCCCCCTTTGGTACTTGTATTTTTTTTACTAACAACTTTTCCTATATTAAGTTTTTAGAACCTAAGTTATCACCTAAAAAGCTACATTGGACCTGTTAATATATGTGGGCGAGGGGCTGGGGAGTAATTTTGGGCCCCTCCCGAAATAAATTCCTATATACGCTACTGCAACAAACTAAGCAACTACTTACAGGACATTCATGTTTTAAGAATCATTCAGATATGAGATTTCAGATTCATTTAAATTAAACTAATATACCACATGATTTCTCAATTTAAATTTTAGACCGGTTTAAAGCTAGTTATGTACATTGGAAACAGGCATAACTAAACCATCATAAATATTCTTAAGCACTTAATACTTAAAAAATGAATCAAAAATTTGTTTTATATAAATTAAAATGCTTAAATTTAATTTACTTAAGGATTTTATTCTTGTGGAAATTTATTACAATAAATTTCAGGGCTAGGAAACTTAGAGACAAAAAAGTACAGAGTAGGGGAGACCGGGGTACAATGGACCACGGGGCACAGTGGACCACCCCCTGTTTTTTATATTTATTTTATGTATATGTGTTTCAAATTTTGTCATTTAGATGGCCACCCTAAAGCAGTTAGAATAAACCAGAATTCATGTTCTTATTTGACTAATTAGTCATTTTATTCCTGATAGTCTATTTAAGGTATGCAAAAGTAACTTTTTCCCTTCAAAGTTAACTGCGTTTTTTTACTGAAAATTTTGGATTTGAAAAATTTTGCTGAGCTCCAATCATAAGATAAGATACTAAACTATTATATTCAATTTAAGTTAAAAGGATACATTTACATTTTATATATTTTTAAGAATTATATTTGCTAAATCTCTAAGCGGGGTACAATGGACCACTTAGTTATGCATTCATTTTTAAGTGAACAAAATTAGTGGTATTAAGAGTTTACTTTTTTACTTGCATAATAACTGATTTATTCATTCTATAACATTTTCCTTTGTTTTTACACTTAATTTTATTTAAATGTAAGGGCTTCAGAAAGTTAGGTGCTGAACTGTTTTTCTTTACTGAACTGAGTCGTCATAAATTTAATCCCATTTCATATTTAAAAAATAAATATAATCACAAAGTGAATATTTGTTAGATAATGTGGTTGGCAATTAATTCTGCTACTATTTTTATTTATTTACTAACTATTACTATATTTGAATAATGACATTTTTACTGTCCTTATTGAGTGTTTATTATTGATTGGTTGTTTAAACCTAACCAAAATGTTTTTGTTTTCCCTGAGAATGTTGATGAATATCATGTTAATGTTGAAGATATCATTATGCGTCTACCAGACCCAAAATAGAACAGTAGCTATCAGACAAAAATCCTTCGGATTTTCATTTGCTGGGTTAACCATCCGTTAAAATTAGGATAATATGATTAAATAAATTATGTAACCAGAATAAATTAAATAATCACAATAAACCAGATTATCATTTACTATATGTTTTGCATTATTAAAAAATGTATTTACTTCATTTATTGCAAAAAAAGTCCTAGTGGTCCATTGTGCCCCGTCCTGTGGTCCAATGTACCCCGGTACCGGGGTAAAATGGACCACTTTGTCACTTTCCATTTAAAAATTTTTATAAAAAAAAGTAAGCATTACTTTTACTTTTCAGTGGATGTTTTATAAACTTGAATATATGGTTAATATGTATGCATGTTATCTAATTGAAAAAATAATTATTTTGCCCCTAAAACGTCAAAAGTTTCAAAAGTGGTCCACCCTGCCCCGGTCTCCCCTATATAGTATTTTTGCCCCTTTTTTTGTGAAAAGGAATGACGGGAATGTTAACTGTACACAGATCGTTAATCGTTATACAATCATGTTTGATTGAAAACGGAGAAAGAATTCGAAAACAGCCAAAACCGCAAATTAAAACGCGCGGACCTGGCTTCGTAATTTCACAAGAGAACCCCGGCAGTACCAACCAACAAAAAAAAAAGACCTCTTTCAAAACGTTCTTTTTCGGCAGCAAAGTCGATTTATTAACTCGGTCTTGTTTCTAAGCGTGGAAAAGATAAAATTCCGTCGCAAAAAGTCGGTGTCAGTCGGCTCGGTGAAGTGGAAAGAAAAGAAAGCCGCGGGACTTGGCAGCGCCACGCCCTTGAAGCCCGGAATCTCCGGCTGATTGCCGTCTGCCTAATTAGAAAAGAGTTGAGAACAAACGAAGGGAATCAAAGCGTGTCTTCCGAGCAAGGAGTATTGACATCGAACGAACGACCAGTCGCCCGAGGACTGCCACTTCCCATTCAACGCGAACGGAATGCCTCCACAGAGGAAATCGTTCTTGTTCCCTTCCTTTGGCACAAGGAGTCACATTCTCCTACGGATGGTTTGGCAGAGATGATTTCAGAGTCCAGGTTCAGAACGAGCATTTTTGAAAAAAAGTTGGGACTCAATCATATGGGCGGATTTACAGGGTGTTAGAAGGAGGGGGCAATGCCCCTCCCAACTTTTTAACAAAATTCCATATGAGGGAAAATCATGTTTCCAAAGCCATCAGGGACAGCTTGTCCGATAAATTTGGAAAAGGGTTCATAATGCGATTTCCCTGTGCCCTCTTCGGTAGTCGATTCCCACGTGACACTACGCTTAAGTCGCTAGTAGTAGTGTCAGATAAAGTGAACAATGGGAAAGTATTGTGCTTTTTTTCTTACAAAACATACATTTAAATTGAACTCCATTCTAGATAGCAGAACTTAATATCAGAATAAACAAAAACTCACTGTTGGGTCATTCGATTCTAATAACAGTAGGAACTGAAGATAAAGCGAAAATTCAAATTAATGCTTATTTACACTACCGAAAAGAAATCACAAACATGGCGAATATTAAAGAGAGTGCACTTACTAAATCAAAATAAGCAGAGTAAAGCGATTCCATCCTTTCCTGACTTTTCTTGAGCAAACGAGCTGACCAGCTTCCTCTCCGAATGTTCCCAAAAAACTGCTCAAGATAGCCAAGCCAAAGCACCCTTTCCGTCAAGAAAATTCCAGTTGGTGGGGTTTCAGCCAATTACCCGAGCCCTTCCTGAATTATGACCAACCGGACACTCCCCCATCCGATAACCATGACACCTGTTGTGGCAGGGCGGTGTAGGGTGACTCACCCAAGCCAGGATAAACAAGCCCTTAATTACCCCTTTCTGCTAACTTTGGGGACGATCCCCGATATTTCTTATCAGTAGCTGGCTAGTCCCGCTGCTGCGCCATTCTTCATGTCATGAAAGAAAAAGGATTGCATGTAAACAGAGATGCGGGGCGGGGGATAAGCTTTCCCAAGAAACGACAAGATTGGAAGTAGCAGGAAGTTTCTAGGGTAGGGTTTGAAGCCTTGACTAATTGAATAACGGAAAGGAAACATCTGTAAAACCGACATTTTAAAATTCGCTTTAAAAGTGTAGTAATATCATTATCAAATTAGTAGAAGTACTAGAAAAAGACCGAGGTGTGTTTATTTTATTTTGTTTCCAACTCCTGTGCTTACAAAGTTTTGTGCTGAAGCATAAATTAAAACGTATTCTAATGGATTAAGACGATATAAAGCGATCTTTGATTAGATAAGGAGGAAAGAGGAGTAGTGAACACATGTTTGGAAAAGGGGTGAGGTTTTCATCTTTTCATCAAATGAGAATAAACAGTAAAAAACTAAATAACACAACAAAACGCAACACGCCAATCTATGAAATACCAATTTTATTGCAAAATTTACGGACGTCGGGATAAATATGTAACTATGATAACAAACCTTGATCTGTACAGTGTACATAGAAACTGATTCTTAAGTCAATTAATGAAATCAGCAGGGCGGGTCCTAACCGAATATTCAATACAACTTGGTAAAAAGGTTCTATCTAGGTAACAAAAATGGACAAGGATAGTTTCTGAGAGTGTTCACCAAGTAGGACATTTTCATTCACTTAATTCAACTCATCAGAAATCAGGTAAATTATAAGGTATTAATTCAGGGGGCCATTTCTTAAAGATGAATGTAAAAATACCTTCGAATCGAAGCTTATAAACTTTGTTTAAAAGCATTTTCTTCCGATATCTTATTTCTTAGTACATTAGAGTGTTTTACCAAACTGTAACTGAGTAACCATACCACCAGACCAGACATTCAATTTTACGGCAGCTTCTTTTTACTAAGACTGAGTATATTACATATTTATTGGGTAAAGAACAGAAAGATAGAGAAGTGGCAACTTTTTGCACTTTTTAATAAATATGTAAATGCTCTTGATGGGAAAAAAAAATCCCTATAGCGATATTCATGGACTAACAAACCAATCCAGTAGCGGGACATGAAAAGTGGACCATATGAAGTGAAAAATTGCAAAACCCCACTCTAATCAAGTCACCTCTCGAAGAGGATCCCACAAGAGAGCAACAGGGGAACATCCGTGGGCGTCAGTAACTGCCCTCTCCCAAACCCTTTCACACACCCAACAACAATGGAAAAGGGCCGCCACAATGCCATAACCACACCGACCTATTTGCACTCGGTCCTCCCACAGATCAAGCGGCGAGAAGTTCTCAGGACGATAGAAACAAAAGATATTAATAATCGAGCAAGGGAGAGAATGGAAGGAAGACCTCTGGGCAAGCAAAGCTCTCATGCACGACAAGGCGATGATCCAAGAGAGGTGGAGGAGAACCGGCAGTTCACCCTTTTTCCGTTCTCACGTCCTCAGGTGAGGTGCATCCACGCCCGCCCGCACCCTCATCAGTGGAGCATTCAAGAACAACGTCATTTGAGTGTGACTGCCGAAATCGGGATGACCTGACACACCGGAGATGGTCTTCCGTGAGCATGCCCTTCCTCCCACGATGGATATTGAAATCGGTTCAGTTCAGTTCGCTCTCCCGTCTTAGAATCGTTTGCTAAGAATGGAATCTTCTAATTCGCTTTTTAAAATTAGCTTTCTTTAAAATGAAGGTTTTAATTTTCTACTTTAATTTTTTTAACCAATAAAATAGTAGCTGTATAATTTGATAATTTTCCAAAAACAAAATACCTGGGGAACAAATTAAAAATTTATTTTCCTTTCGTGAAAAACTACGAACTGAATACACGCATGGTATCTTATAATAGATTTTCTATTACATCGTTTCAACACATTTTCAATTGCAATTTTAAAATCGTGACTCAACCTTAATTGCTGTGTTTACAAAGGGGTCTTTAACTATCGATTAAGAAAACTAATCGTTCACATCTAAGAAAGTAAGAAAAATAAATATCCTTCAGTTAGACATTACGTAATATGACAGAGAGGTTCTGGATTATTGCACTTCTTTAATTACTTCCTCAACTACATTTTTTAAATAATAATTTAAAGAAAATTTTTCCCCAAGTTAATTCAACATAAAAAGCATTTAGTTATGGTACATGTTGTCATTTACCAAATTCACAGTTTGAACCAATCGAAAAGTAACACTTTAATTATTCGAAAATAATAAATAAAAAATATAAGATGAAAATATAAAACAAGCTTATTTAATTTTGACTTATTTAAAACAATGACAACAAACAATTATACAGTATGATTCCTATTCCATCCCAAAGAAACTTTTGGTTCAAGAAAAATAAATCTCCTAATTCCAAGGCACACTAAAAGCTCAAGGAATACTAACAAGACGACTTAACATTCAAATTTTTTTTCATTCCTTGCAGAAAATAAATCGCCATTCCCATTCCCTAATTGATATTCCAAGTCTGACTCCAAAGCTGACCCGCTGAACCATCTTAATTCCTTGAGCAATTCTTTTTGGAGGAAGACACATTCCAAAAGTTGAATTTCCAGTACTGCCCCTCACTTTTTCCTCGTGCTTTTTTTTTCTACGGAACGGCACATCAGCCGTCGGCTGTTCCTTGGAATTTTCCCATAACTCTTAAAAGTTCACCCTCTACACTCAACTCGCGCATCTGCCTTTGGAAGGTAAGCAAACTGAATACTGAACCTGACCGCCAATGTAAACAATGGCGGGGAAAAAAGGATAATTTACTTAGTGGCTGACGAACGCCTTTTCTGAATTATCATCACATCACACGGAGCGGCACAGAAAAGAGACGAACGACACGCCTAGAGGAGGCCGACGGTCAACGATATTCAGGAAACATACCCGCGCTTATAAATAATTCAGAGAGGGTTCTCCAATTTAAATTCAAAGCGTAAAATTGCGCGAAAAGAAGTAAAAAATGAGCGATTAGTCCACTTGTGGCTCGGGGGAGGGACGCGGCCTTTTCGCAATCAGGGCAGATGAGCAAGTAACCTGAGAGTTGCGACAATCTATCAAAAACCAGGGACGGTCGACTTTGTTATTTGCGCTCAGTGCCAGAGCAGACCAAGCAATTAAAAGGGTTGGAAGTGTAGGTAACATGAAAATGACTCTTGGAACACTTATGTAATCTTTCATAAAAGAAATCGGGTATAGGACAATGAAATACAAATAATGGAAAAAATCATACATGAATAAATATACCTTTTCATTCATTATGATTTAAACTAACTTATTGAAATATAACTTAACTTCTCATGATCACTAACGTAACTTTACCTGTAGAACTAGTTTTCCCTACATAATAAACAGTATGCAGAAAAAACAACTTTTTACCCAAACGAAAACCGAAAAGACGCGAGTCCTGCCAATTTTCTCGGTGTATTATTTTAACCATCACAATGTGTTACATTACATCTTAAACATTAAGTCTTAAATAAAAATTAGATTGAAACTCTTTTTTTAAAAGATACTTAGCACGTTATCAGTTACCAGGGTTGGCAAATATCATGATATTTATACTATAAATATCAAAATATCGGATATTTTTTTATATATACATGTATCAAGTTTTTGATATTTATCCAATATTTTCATATTTAAACTAGAAAAATACTGTTTATTAGAAGCGAATACTATTCGAAACCAAATTACTACAATTAAAAAGCATTTTTATTTAAATCTTAATTGCCAAGACCAGCGTTCCCAACCTTTTTACTCCCACGGAACCCTTTTGACAATGCCCAAGTTCCGCGGAACCCTAGCGTCCATGTAAACTTTTCTTACTATTTTTTAAATTATTAAATAAAACGGAAATAAGTAACAAAGAAATCGTTTATTTATTACATTTATTTATTAGAATCATTAGAATACAGCTGTAAGGTTTTGAAAATACAATTTCAAGTATTTAAACAATTTTAGCAAGTTTAAAAAAATTAAAACAATTATTAAATATTAATTAATGTGATAATTTGAGCCTGTTTTTGGACACATATGTTTTCAATTGTGGGTCTTATTTTCGAAAGGCATACCCGAATCGCGTCTTCAATAGAAAGAAGACGATTTCCTTCTTTACAATTTTATGATTGTTAAACAACAAAAGCATACCTGCCAACATTGAGATTATAAAAAAGGAAGATTTTAAAACTCAAGATATCCACAGCATTTTTTTACACTAATTGACAAGCTGTCAATAAACATTCTGCATTGGTAACCGCTTTCTCACACAATTCATTATTATTTTACAAAGATACATTTTTTTTTTTCATTTTCAACAGCAGAACAACTGCTATTAAGCTTTAATAAAGTCGGATTAATAACTGATGAGAAAAAAATCTTTTAACAGAGCAAAAAACGGAAGAAATTGATTAAAAAACGGATGACGAAGATTCTCTAAAAAAACGGACATCTTCCGGCTAAAACGGAATAGTTGGCAGCTATGGAAAAGGTTTGTTCACACATATATGATGTGGAAAATTGCAGTAGTATATTAATTGCTTTTCTTTGAATATTTGGAAAGTCCTTTTTAACGGCTATTGGCCATTTTCCATTGGACGGCCCCTGACTGTACCCTGACACTGTATCTTAAAACAACATTGCAACGGACACAGTGGACACATCTGGTTTACCAAGCAAAGGAGTGACGCGCTTCCTTCTTTTTGTTATCTGGAGACAGGCGATCCTCCAAAACTACAAACGACCCCCCCCCCTCTATTGGGGGAGAGATACCATATGGGCTTGGAATTTTGTGAGAAAAGTCCCTTTTCGGGAATCGGAAACAGAGGTTTTCGAGGTTCAACGAGAAATTCGAAGGAAAAAATTTTTTGTTCTAGATTCTAAAATCCAGAACAACAAAAAAATTTGTTTCGAATTTCTCGCGGAACCCCGTTGGGAAACGCTGTAGGGCCTAGACCATATTTGCTAATAATTACGAGAAAATATCAATGCACAACAAAAATTTTATGCATTTATATTATAATTTCATTTCAACTTAACTTAAAGAAAAAAAAAAAACCCCACTTTTTATTGATAAAAGTTAAGGTTCACTGTAATTAATAAATTAAAGAACAATGTTATTTTTATTCAATAATTATTATTATTAATTATTCAATTTATCTTTCATTATTTAAATAATGATTGTAGCAATTATTACAAAATAGATAAAAAATTGTGTGGTAATTTACTTCTAAATTAATGGGACTTTTAAATTAATAAGATTTGAAAATAAAAACTTGTAAGCATTGTTTAATGAAGCAATGTGCCAAAGAAAATATCAAAACTGCTTTTAAAATACATTACTTCCTATGGTAACTTGTGTATGTTGCTAAGATCTTATCAAAATGATTCATTTTAACTTGATGATTTTCGAATTTTATAGGTTTTAAATTATAATTACAAGGTTAAAAAAAATCTTATAACTTAATTATCATGTTAACAAAGTACTCAAAAATTGAATTTTAGGAGGTTTTAGCTGGAAAACTGTAAATTTTGTTATTGAATAAATATCAAGATATATATCAGCCTTTAAATATATATCGGCCAACTTATTCATTTACGGAAAGAAAGCAGCATGGATGAGGATCTGCCATACAGAAATAGAACTTATTTATGCGTAAATTACCGCTTCAGTGAAAGACCATGAAACTAATATATATTAGCTGTTTAAAAGGGCTACTGGCCTCTGTTATGGGCAATGTGATAAATTTAATTTCATTTATTAGTGGTATTTATCACTTTGTCCGAAATATATATATTCAAATTGAAAGCAAAATATTCAGTGACTCCATGACTCCATAAGCAAATTTAACATGAAGTGATGGTACGTGAAAAGTAGTTTATAAAAATCAGACATTTTCAGACAATTGGGATAGACTTTTTCCTACGCAAAATAATTTTTGAAGGGAAAATACTGTGTACAAAACTAAACACCAAAACTTCCAGAGGGGTTGAACCTTAAAGAGCACCCTGAACGCACACCGTTCTGTAAATGATACTTAATTAAATTAATTTTCTAAATTTTTAAATAGGGATTAATAAATGAGTAATAATTCGGCCAACCAATTTATAACTTTTGAAAGACTATCCCCAAAAATTTGAAAACATCCTGTTTTCTTTCTTTCTTTTTTTTTACATTTTCCTCGTTTGATTAAGCAGGACTTTGGCGGGACTCTAATAAAAAGCAGAACATTTAGGTGGGACATTCGGTCAGCGGGACAGGACAACAAGGCAAAAAGCGGGACGTCTGGTCTGTCTCACTAGTACACCACCAATGTCGTAAAACACTTCGGAACCCATTCGCAGATTTTTCCCACTGTGATTAGAACGACCCCTCTCGACCCCTTCTGTTTTGGTGGGGCTACAGGGATTTATTGATTGGTATTCCAAGAAACGGTAGGATGTTATTTCAGGCGAGTGGTGTCGGGTTGCGTGGTAGTGCGACAGTTTTTAATTTAATTTGTAAAAAATTTACGAAAAAATTTTGATAAGTAAAATTATTCGCTTCTGTATTTTATTCATCCTTTTTAAGAATATTTTTTTAATTGTGCTTGTTGCATGATTGCAGAAATTAGTGGCATAGCCTGAACTAAGTCGTATGAAGGATATGGTGAGGAATACTTTATTTTCTGTATACTAATAAATTGGGGATAGCGGTGGCATATAGGTGATGAAAGACGCAGTAAAAAAAGGGAATTTGGTAACGGATATTTTAATGATTACAGCTTTATTCGCATAAAAAATTCAGAGAAAATAAAATTTAAATTTCAAAAATTTCAATTTTACCGCTCTGAAAATTCCCAAAAAAATTACATTACTTTCCCACACACTTTAGTGATGAAATTCATTTAAGGGAACGTACCCATACTACGTGACCTATTTTTAACAATTTTTGACCCCCCCTTGGTGACCACCCGTAGTATATGCCAAGATCCCCCCTCCCCCTCTAGTTTTCACGTAGTAGTTCATAAATACGGCTTTCAATCATTTTTAGCAAATAGAAAGTTAAAAAAAGCTAATTTAGCTTAATATTTGTCTTTATAAACACATCGCTTGCCTCGTGGCGCCAAGAGTGCGTGCATACAAGTGGGAAATATATTCTCAAGAAGAAAAAACTTAAAGCCCCCCCCTCCCCCCTGTGACCAAGCGTGGTATTTTGAAGACCCCCTCCCCTCTAAACTGGTCACGTGGTATGGGTACGTTCCTTAATATATTAATGATGATATAAATATTCTCTTTTATATTGATATCAGACACTTCATGGATCATATATCAATCAAACCGAAGGTTACAATCTCCCTATTAGAGAATGCTTTCCCGGGGTCGTCGTATAGAACAGTGCTTCCTCTAAAATTTGCTGTGCAAGAGGGGGGGAGAAACCGTGAAACAAGTCTCATCGTGCAGAGATATGCTTTTTGATGATGCAGTGTTGGCGGGGTTCCTATAAGCAGCCCACGCCCCGCGCCGTTAGCGCAATCTTCCCTCATTACGCCCGAATTCAAAAAATGGGCGGATCCGCAAATATCCCGCTGCACACAAACGACACGCTCCGCCATTTTGCAAGAGTGTTTTCATTCCGACACTGGCGTGAATGCGCCTAGCCAAGCGCCCCAGCCGCTGATTTATCTACGGGCCACGCCACGGAAAGGTCGCCCCGTGAATCATCCTCATCAACACCTTCGCGACACCCAAGGCGTGACACGCCCATGGATGGACCGGACAGGAGGACACCCATCAGATCAGACAGAAGAAGACGATGGATGTATCCCACGTCCTCTCCCCATTCCCAAGCCAGCGCCGAACAAAGCCAGTCGTGTAGTAACGGCGCGCTTATAAACAAGGCACGCACACGCGAAATAAAAAGGCCTGGGAGGAGAGATTGGGCAAGGAAAAAACGACCGAACAAGCAAAACAAAAAGAAAAGCCCAGCAGACATTGCATCCAGTGATTTATGCCGAGGCAAAGGAGGAAGTTTCTTCCACCACCAAGGCCGGCGGCCATCTTGGATCTGTGTTTTTTTCTCTCGTTCCCGGGGTTGTAGACCCGCGCTGACCTTCGAACTTTGCTCACCCACTCACTCCGTGCGCCCTTTGGTCCTGATGGGAAACTCCGGGATTGCGGATGTTTTCGGGGCGCGGCGGGCGTAGCTGAATGCGGTCGTGAGTCACGACTGCCAGGGGCGTGCCTAGGGACACACAAAACGCTCCCACAAGCGCCCTTTCTACCTATGGGCGCCATTATCCTCATTTGCCTAATTAGGCGCTTTTCTACGAGAAAGTCATGTCGGGGCGTCGTCTTGAGGAGACATCCGCGTGCGCTGGGGTTAGCATGCCACGAACACAAAGGGGAGGGGGCCCGACCCGGTGCTGTTTCTTCCCAGCCGTGTTATTATGGTGCGCGGAATTATGTTTGTGTTTGAGCGATGATATTCGTGACCAGAGAATAAAGACGCTCCGTACAACAAAGCAAACACACACCACAGCAAAACTTGTCCAAAGCGGGACAAGGATGACTTGTGCATTACGAAAAGAGATTCCTCCGACTCATCCTGATGGAGAAATTAGTATGAGGCGGACACTTGTACGAGGAATATTAATTTACGTTTTGAAAGGAAAATATTGCATTTCGGAAGAACCATTTACCCACAACAAAAGGAAAACACGAACCTGGATTCACACGAACGAGGTACACGTTACAGAAATATATACAATTCGTAGTAGTAAAACTAAGATATTCCATCAAAATATTGTAAAGATAAATAAGTTTTCCAGCTTTAGGAAGACGTATTCAAGCGCACAGGTTTCAGATAAAATAAAATATTACATATTGCTTGCTATTCACTCAGGCAATAACTGAAAATGCATAAATTTCTTTTAAGAGCTATATCAATTATTTTCTGCTAATGAATTGAATATAAAAATCATGCATAAGACCCGGGGGGAGGGGCAACCTATCCTTTATGGCTGAGTAAACATAGATTGCCATTATTATTAAAATGCAATATTTGAAATGTATAGGGTTCCCTGTAAATCTTCTAATTTACCCATGGTAGTAAGATTCTCGAGATATAAAGAATTTTATTACTATATTTAATTATATTAGAAAATTATCACTAGATTAAACAACGTGAAGTGTTTATAAGACTGAACAAACCATATTTTCCTGTAATATTTTTATCAGACTCCCTATCTCAGCAAGAGCACAATCACAACGAATTAATCTCTACATAAACATTTTCCGCAAGCAATCATACAGGAAAATTATTCATTTAGGACACTTAATGGCCAAACCCAAACAGGGAGGGAACGTAAAGCACCGAGCACCAAGTTTCCTTAATAAGTTAGAAGTTAAATGGAAACTGAATTACAACGTTTTGTTTCACTGAAGCAAGAAAAACATACTTAAAAGGTGGCTAGCTCTGTAATGATTTGCTGACAATAGGGTACCATGCTTCAAAAAGGTTTGGTTACAGACACGAACGAGAAACACGACACCTCACTATCAAAATTCGAACTGTAGACGTACTGAGATGCCCCGCGCGCACTGAAAAATGCACTTTCACTTCAAATTTGAAAGCATATCCATCCATATCCTTCCATACGAGCGAGACAGTATTTTAAAAATTGTAATATGGCGATGTGTTGGTACTATTTTGCAAAGATTTTTAATACTTTTTATGTCTTTAAAATATTTGTCAAATCTGGATATATTAAGAAAAGAGAAATGAGATATTTAAGCTCCCTTTGGATATTTAAGCGGTGTAACCAAAGGAGTTATACTAGATTCTATTATTTTCAGATAATTCAGATGGCAATGCAACATAATCAAGTTGTTTTGGTTAAGTTTTCTTTCCCTGAACCCCCAGGGGAGCTGTTTTCACGTTTCAGGGCCTGGCGCAATCAAAAATGGTCAAAATTCTTTGAAATTTCACTTGCAGGATTATTGCTATAGTATCTTGAAAAACAGTTAACACATTTTTTATGTTCGAATTTTAAGGGTGTAAAAAGTCCATAAAAGGCGCCACAAATATAAGTAATCGATGGCGAATTTTCACACACAAGACTAAAAAGCAGAAAATAATAACTGAAATAAACGGACTAAAATGTATTTTCTAATATTTCTTAACTCCTTGTAAAACGAAGAAGGTGGGGCACTTGCTATTGAAAATAACAAATGAACAGTGTAGAATGCAATGAAATTATTAATGGCATGTGAATCATTTAGACTAAAATAATCTATTGCATCTGCCCCATGTTATTTATTAATTACGTTAAAAATTATTTTATGCTTTAAAAACGTGATAAAAAAATGTTTTTATTTAATTTTTTTAAAACTGTGCTTAGTTTTCTAATAAATAAAATGAAATATAAGATTAATAGATGTTGGTACAGAAGAAATATTTTATCACTAAAAATTCCAGTCATTCAAAATTCGTCGACATTCTACTTTATTCCATCAATGGTTCAAGATATAGATTGCATGAGAGAAATAACACCTGCACCACCTCCAGCCGTGAATAAAATTAAAGATTAAGTTATATATATGATTTCGGCATCACTTTAACAGCTAACCTAAAACATGGCTTGCGAAAGGTATATAGTACAAAATCAAAACCTGTTCCGATTCCAAGAGCAACATAACTTGCCAGATATCTTGAATAAGTGAGTGAACCAATCATTTAACAAAGACAGCCGAGACCACCATAAGCTCAGTCCATGTTCTTAGATACATGGAAGAATCGTGCCATGATCGTGCCCCACTTAAAAAAAATCAAACGAATGCTAAGAGCCCGGCTAATATAAATCGAAAGATAAAAAAGCAGGTGCTTGAGTATGATAACTCACACCCACTTTACCACCAAGCAGGCTTTTAGCCAACTTCCCCAAAAGGTGCCCCTCACCCACTCGGAGGCTGGCCTTGGAAAGAAATTGAAAAGGTAATCCTCTTGTGTGGCATTCCATCAGATCTCGCATACGGTAGTTGTTAATGCGATGGGTAAATACCTGGAGTTGTTGGGGGTATTTACGTTTGTGAAAGGTGGAGTGGTTAGGACTTCTGGAATCTTTTGTTAAACTGAAATATGGAGGTCATGTGGCGATTACTAGACCTTAAAAAGTGCCCTATTAATTTATTTAATTGATTGTGAATCTCGTGGTTATAAATGTCTTAATATAAAAAGAAAACTTTTGAAAATTAAACACCAAAATTTATAAAATTTTGTGAAACTGGCTTCAATACGTATCTGATCGGAATGGCAGTGGTATAGATCCAAAATTATAAAATTTGAGACTAGCTTGAGTTTTTTGATACTCTGCTAGTTTGTAAATAAAAAACAAAAACAAAATGGCAGTTTAAAATTAAATAAGTTAGTTAAATGATATAGTTTAAAGAGGTGAAAATCTGCCCAGGTATCTATCTCTCTTAAGAACCAAAGTATCCTATTATTCAGATATTATTAGCAACTAATTAATTCGTATGAATCAAAAACTTTTCCGCCCAAAACCTCTAGGCCAAGGGTCCACAAAGTTTTTAGCCAAGGGCCCATAATTCTAGCTATTTACCAAACAATAATGCCTTATTAATTTTGTAATTTACCCAACCATCTTAAATTTTACCCATCATTCCAAACTATGTACAGCTAATCCTTCAGGATTTTTACTTTTTAATTTCTCCAAGTATTCATTAATTGGACTTTGACCGTGTAATCGTAATCAATTTAAACTAGTACATAGTACCAAGTAACTCTTGTTCGCTTCCGTGGGCCATACTTTGGCTTTCTACTTTGGAGACACTTGTTGTAAACGATAGCCCCTATACCCGTATAGCACTTTCATTCCAATATTAAAAAGTATGACTGTACAATACCTTTGCCCCTTCCACATTAGTCCAGATTACGTCCATGGATGGAGGTTGAGAAACGAAACCGAGCACGCTCGACACAAGGCAAGAATGACTGAGGTCGTGCGAAAACGACTGGAAAATTTAAAACAGATCATCGAGAGAAAGGCGACCATCAATGTGTATTCCTTCTCTTTTTCGGCAATCGCAGCAGGTTTGTTTAGTCTCAAAAAGTATACGAGCCAGGCCTTGGGTTCCGACTGATAGCATTGGACCTCATCCCCGATTCCAGGTCAGTGTCGGCCTTGGGATTCAGGTTCCAGACCCAAGAGCGGTAAATCCCGGTCCGTTATGGAAAGTTGGGATGGTGAATCTCTTTGGCCGCTCGCCAGCAGAACAGGTTGAGCCGAGCTCACAAGAAAGCGATGGTAATAATAATGACGGATTCGGAATGGATGAGGAACAGGAATAGGTGATGTTGTGCGGGGATTTCACAATGATGCTGCTGCTTGACCGAATAAACAACCCTTGACGTGTTTTCCACTTTCATACACAGGTGGGGGTTTTATGTGATCCACCTCCCGAAATGCAGGACTGGTGTAAAAAGTGGAACTAGTTATTTCAGGTGGGAGAAAATTCCTCGCTTATGCGCACAAGTTTGATTTCGTAATCCACGGGTTTTACTGGACACATATTTATTCAATTCAGTTTATACAAACAAACAACTTAGCCATCTTAGGTATGTACTACCATAAGATAGATTCGTTGGTTGTCTATAGGGACGTCAAACAGCATATAACGGGAAAAAAACGGAGGGGTCAAGAGATAGAATTCCGCAAGACCAGGAGCAGGGTTATAGAATGGATATTTTGATATGTGTCCTAAAACCACTCCGAAACCTTTCCCTTTTTTACTCGCATGATACAACCGCAACAAGAGTCCCCCCCCCGAACTTATAACCACAAGTTTGGAGCTTCATTCTTCATTTATTCCACAAGGCACCTTACACAGGTTTAATTTTAGAACTTACAAATTTGAATTATGGGAATCAAAATGAACTTAATACAGAGTAGCGAAACAAAACAGTTTAATAAAACTTATTTGACAGCTTTCACTCTCAAATAAATTATACGTTAGTCACGTGACATTTTTACACACCTCAATATGTTTTGTAGCACACCAAAAACGATGAAAATTGTAAAAAAAACATTAGAAGTTTACGTACGTAACATATAATGAAGAGAACTTCATGTATTGTAGAGTGATAGGCAATGCAACTCATTTATCTTTACAGCATTAGGTAATGCGCATTTTTTTATTTTAAGAAATAAATGCTCATATTCAATCCAATAATCATAAAACACTTTTTGGAAATGTCTTTCAATTACTAATTTAGGGAGCAAAGTTAACTTTTCAATTTATATTTATGTTGTATAATTTGAAAAAACGAGTCTGAGAAATTTTAACAACTAAACAAAACAGATAATTTTGCTTTTCTCCAGTACACGTACCGGGAAATTCCATTAACAGAAGTACAGAGTATGTCTTTGCTGCAACAAATGCTCTATTGCTAAGAAACGGTATTTACAGAGTACTGTGGCTTTCCTGCCGAAAATTTTACCTTTCATCGAATTATTTAGAAAGGAACTTGATAAAAGTGCTCTCTATACGTACAGTAAAATTAAAATCTTCTCTTAAAAATTTCAATTGCTTTTTATTAACTGAAAGCACTCGGAAAAATTTATGCTATTTCCATGTTATGATAATAAATGAAATTTCTTCCAAATGAAATAATGCTGGGCCAATTAACTAACTAATTTAGAGCTGAAAATAAAGTAAAAACGGATGCGGGCTCACTTATAAGAGAAGAGGCTCATCTCAGATGTACGTTACCTTCACCCAACTTAGTAGAAGGTTATTCGAGTGAATCATAAATAATCCATGCAATGCGGTTTTATAAAGACACATTGTAAAAAAATCCAACTTAAACTTAAATTTTTTAAGAAAAAGTGTAGAAGAAACGAAGCATTAGTTATTTTTAATGAAGAATGAAGGATTCCCTCTAAATAAATTGAATAACCCTCTGTCTGATATAGCACCTCTCCCAAATTAATGATCAGCCATGGATAAAACATTAAAAACTTTTAAAATTTACGAATAAATTTCATTTTATAAAAAAGAAATTTGCGAATAATTTCATCGTTAGTTTCCTCCGATTTATTTATCTTCTGGTTTTTCTACGGAGTATTGGATAATTTAAAGTTATAGTTAAAGTTATAGTTTCTATTATAAGTGCATAAAGTTTCCAACAACCGAACGAAGAAATAGTGAAGATTTTAAGGGTCTACTAGTGAAGGCTACACACAATAGTTAAATACACCATCCACATGGGTCATTTTCTCTAAATAGGACCATTTTAACATATCTAAATATTTAAAATTAAAATTTTTTTTTTGTTTAAAGTTGGTTTTATTGTAAATTATTAGTCTTTCAAAACAATAATATATAGTCAGCAAAAAATGTTAACAATTTAAAACACCTAGAAATTAAATTTTAAATTTTGGGTAGGCAGGGGAATGACATCATATACAGGGGAATGACATCATATACAGGGGAATGACATGCAGACAGAGGAATGAAATACACATATGAAAAAAGTCACAAAAACTACTTTACACAAGTTATGAACCTTTATTTCAAAAACATTTCTTTTTATTTTCTGGATTTTCTTTTTTTGGATCTGGCTTTGCTTTTCTTTAGTTTTTCTTTAGCCGCCTCTCCTATCGTAAAATGATCACAGTTGTATTTACACACAAAACAACTTAGTCTCCGAAAGCTAATTTTGTTAGGGTTTTCACTCGTCCATAACAGTTGATGGACTCTCATTGTACCAGGAAATGGTTTTCCTCCTTGGCCACAGCGTTCATCAACATTTACTATCATTTTGGGGTCCACAATATGTAGTGAAACCCCTTCAACTTCTGCTTTTAAGCATTCCATCAATTTCCCAAAGTTTTCGATGTCCTTTCCTAGTGCCACCAATCTGTCAGCACTCCTTTTGATTACTCCGCCCACTCCATCAGGAGCTCCCTTTCCGTGACCCGCTTCAGTGTAATTCCACGTTACATCTTTTATACATGGGAAATCCTCTTGCAAAATGTTATGAAAAATATAAAACATAGTTTTGTTTCTATATTGACTGGAAGGACTGTCACTCAACCCATGAAGTGTAGTGACAAATGGGTATTCAGTTAGGTGTTCTTTAATAACTGGATACAAGTGTGCCCAGATAGCTGCAGCATCATGTCGAAGTGATTTAGAAGCTGTGCAGAAGGATTTGGATCTTTGTTTTCCCTCCACATCTTTGAAATATAAAACCCCTGTATGCAGGGTTATTTGTTGACCACCAACAAAATGAAAAGATTGGACTTCTTCAGCATACTTACAGATGTAATTTTCGCTGAAGTCAACATGTATTATAACCTCATGTTGTTTTAGGTTTTTCTTTAATTGCTTCATTTCATTGTGTTGGTGATACTGATTCCCAACATGATGCATATATTTTGGCAGTTGGTCTTCAAATTCTTGTACCAATTCTCTTGTTGTAGTTTCTTGTTCTAATTTGGCAATTTTCCGGCATGCTTTTTGTTCTCCACTTTTTTTATCGGTATAAACTTCTTTATCCGCTTTCCATTGAGTGAATGAACACTCCAAATCTGCATCATATTCGTTGTATTTAATGCTCAGATTTTTACATTTAACGCAACTTCTTTGTAAACACTCCCTTTTTTTTTCGCAACATATTAAATCCAGCAGATTATCCATTCTTTTGTGTGGCACAATCCCCAACTGAAATAGCTTTGTTAGAAGCAAATCCATATTGGAGTGAGTGACACACAAGCAGGTGTCTCTTTGTGACACTTTAGGCATTATTATCCAGAATGGCTTGTTCCTGGTAAAAGATGTATAGCTAATATTACATTCTGGGTAGGTCTGAACAAACTTCTTATGCAAATTCAACAAAGTATCATTTAAATACCTTTTTTGATGCTTTGTTTTGCCTTTGGTTATACAGTCCTTTTTACCTGGACACATTCTGGAATTTGCATCATCTTCCAAAAATTCTTTAACCTTATTTCGTACTTGATTTGTTATAACAAATCCAGTCCGTTGTTTTCGACCATATTTCAAACCATAAAAATCTTTTAACTTGTCTGTTGTAGTGCAGTTAGATCGTTTAGGCAAGAATAGCTTTGCTTCTCTTATTAATTTGTATTTTTTAAACAGGCTACCTTTCATGATCCCTTTAAAAACTTGCTTTGCCTTTTCGCTTTTTAGCTTACTGTAGCCATGTGTTAATTCTTCTTTCAAAACTTCTCCAAACAACAATTTTTTTTTCACTTCTGTCGTGACATTCATCTTTCTGGTGAGGTTTCTTATTTTTGTTTTAGGTGTTTCCTGACTAGATTTCTCTTTAAGTCTGTAAAACTTTTTTTTATACTTTTCAGAAGTTCTACGAGTTCTTAATAATTCATCCTTCACTTTTTTCAGTTCTCTAGCTAGCTTTGCTCGATCTCTTCTTACTCTCCTACGACCAGCTGCTTTTTTCCCACTTGAATTAACTTCAAGACTTGCTGATAACCTTTGTTGAACTGGGGTACTTACTGCTGGAACTGAATCATGTGTTAACTTGGTTTGACTCTTCTTAGCACGGCTATTTCTTTGGTTTTCTTTCCATCGTTTCCTTTGCATTTTCTGGTTTCTGGCTGATAATTCAGATATTGGTTTGACTTTTCCAGATTCTTTCTTCTTCAGATATTTAAGCCGTTCCTTTTCTTTTAACTCAGCAGCCAAAATTGGATCTGATTTTATTTTTTCCAACCTTTTCCTTTCATTTTCTCTCTTCCTAAGAAGAATTTCCAATCTTTTGCGATCACTTGCTTCTTTCTTAGAGGCCATTATGCATCTCACTGGGGAAAAATATGTTCTTTATAATTAACAACATTAAAATCATAAGTAAAATCAAACAATTGTTAAATTGAGAATTTAGACACCTAAGAATAAACGTGTTTTTGGACAAGTTAATTACATTTAAGCAAATTAGGTTATAATCAAAGATTATCCTGGGGATTTGATTCTTGCAAGCATTAAAACTAATAGATTGCAAAGGCTTTTATTTAAAAAAAAAGTTTGATTTGCATGTCTATTGAATTTATTCTATTGCAACAAATTTTAACTTTATTTTATCAGCTGTTTTTTTATTAATTTATTTAAACAACAAACAAAACAAAAGCATAAACCTTTTTAAAAATAAATATTCATATTGCATTACATTATTATTTACATTAAAAATTATATATATATACTGAATTAAGAGTTCAAAAAATGGGAAATTTAATCACCCTTGTCATTCCCCTGTTCTGCCTTGTCATTCCCCTGTCCTACATGTGGCAAGGGAATGACAACAGGGGAATGACAAAAAGTAGGGTTAGCTTGTCTACTACAATAACCTTATGCACAAAAATTATCTACTTTTAAAGTTAGTCTACAAAACCAGTTTCAAATAAAACTTAATCCTTATTTGAGATTTAATTACGAAATTAAGACCAATAAAAAAGACAGGGTAATGACACTCAATAAAAATACTCACCAAAATATAGTAGGAAATCACAAATCTTTAGACATCTATGCTTCTTCAGAACACAAATTCAAAGTAGATGGCTTCTTAGGTGTTGCCACTAGCTACTAGGTATAAATTTAGGGTAATAAAAGTGTTGCCTAGTGTTATAATCCTTATTTTTTCTTTGTGACAGGGGAATGACAACAAAACCAAAGGACAATTTTTGTTACTATTTAAAACAATAACAAATAATGCCATTTGTTTCCTTGTTAAATTTTTAATTTTATATGTTAGTTTTTAATAATTAACACCTCATGTATCAAAAATATATTTTTTTTAAATGTATTTTTAGAAGGTTGCATTGTGTTAAGATGGAGGAAAGGACACACAGGGGAATGACATTTATTAAACAAATATGTATTTTTTATTTAATAATATTTATGAAAAGTACATTTTACCTCACTATTCAGAAATTAGAGCATATAATTGACATATTGTTACTTTATTTATTATGTTTAAGCAAGTTTATTTATAACCTTTTGAGAAAGACAAGAATATTGCTGTTTACAGAAAATGACCCACATCCTTAAACAATCCAATCAGCTGACCATCCTTTCTTACAAGGAACATCACATGTTGGAATTTCCTCCTCTTAATTTATTAGTTCCCTATATGCAACCGCCTAATCTCCACCATGGCACACGCCTCTTCCCCATACTTTTCCATACAGTCGGGAGAGAAAATTACACGTTTTAAGATAAAAGACAAGGTCTGTCATAAAAGTCCTGCACTTCTGCCTCGTACTACTCGCTTGCGTTCTTTGTTTGCAGATAACAAGAGCCATAAAGAATGACAATTTGCGCTTGAATTGATATTGGAAGCAAATTGAGGGTTTCATATAATCATACCAGGTTCTGAAAGGTATCAGATAGCAATTCTAACAAGCAAATCTTCATCTAAGATTTGATATATCAAAGTAATTAAATTTTTAACGGAGATATATTTTAAAACGCTTCTTAACAGAAGAGCATCAATGATGGCATAATTTAAAAGTACAATCCACACATATTATAATACTTAACAATAAGTTACCTTGATTATTAGTTTATTAGTCAATCTAGAGATTTTACACTTCATATTAGAGATTTTCCATTAAAGTTCAAAAATACAGTTACAGGTTAATTCTACCTTTCATAGATTTTAAAAATTTTGCGGTCCCCTCGGGATCTACGTCCGAGCTTGTAAAATAATATTTACACCAATAATTCTTTGTTTTTTAATTTTAGATTTTTTTTATATTTTAGAAATCAATAAAATTCTTCGAAGATTTTTGATGGTTCCAGTGACAAAAGGAAGTAAAAAGGAGAGATTAACTACACAGTAAAAACAACATTACTGAGCCCTTTCGATTCAATATAACACTATAATTCTTTTAACCTCCTCTACATAAAAATAACTGTTGTGAACTTGAGGAAAATGTTTTTTACAGTTTCAGATACGCGCACAACGTGGAAAACATAGAAAAGGGTAGGAATTATATTAGCTAAACATTGTTTGGATGAAATCCTTAATTTACTTTATGAAAAATATCAAATCCTTGAACAACTCATAATTCTAATAAGAGATCAATAGTTCTTAAAAGTGATATACTTTAAAAAGAGAAGATTTTTAAATCATTTGATAAACAGCTTTGATATTTAAAAAAAAATCTCTAAAACTTGACCATCCCTTTTACTTGTGAAAAGAAAACCTCATCTTTAGAAGGAAAATCTGCCTCTCTTTCTCCTCGCTCAGGTCACGGAAGAAGGGCACAGAGGGGAACAATGAAGTTTTTTAAATTCAGCCCCCTAACCCCTCGGGGGCGGAGTGGGGGCTCCGCCCTAAAGGAGAACTCTATTTTCATATTTAGCAAGAGTTATCTCCAATTCAGCCAAAGGATTTTTACAATTTTAAGAGACACAAAAAGAAATTAACTTATTAAGATTATTTTAAGCTTGCCGTAAATAATATCTAGATTAATTTCCAAAATTATGTAGCTGTTTAGTGTTTAATGTGGATGCAATCTTTCATTCATGTCTATTTAAAAATCATAGTTATATATATGGTGTATCAAAAGTCCGTTTCACTGCTTTTATTTTGAATCAACATGTTTAGGGTCATAGAAGTAAGGTGTATCCCTAAGTAAGTGACCATGCTAAATCCATTAGAAGGCTTACAGCACACCTAGAGGTGAAAGAAGAAAGTTAAACAAATAATTAAAAAACTAAATGAGATAGAACAAAAACGTCCATGGGAATATTGTTTGCAATATTGTGATATTAACATAGATTAAAGTTTCTTAAAAATATATTATGTATTTAAGGAGATATTAGCATGTGAAAATAGCACTTTTTAGTCCTTAAAAAGAAAATGTTCTCAAGTTTGCAAGTTTTTCTGTGTTATCATTTAGTTTTGCATTTTATAGTTAAATAAAGACAAATTTAATTTTAAAAAATAAAGAAACCTGCAAATTTGCTTTTTTTTTCCTTTTTTGAGGCTTGAAAAAGTGTTATTTTCATATGCTAATATTTCCGTGAAGATTTAAGATATTTTCATGAAACTTTTATTGTGCATTTTTCATAACATTGCAAACAATTTTCTCAATGAAGTTTTTGTTCTATCCTCTTCAGGTTTTAAATTAATTTAAACTTTCTTATTTCACCACTAGGGACACTGTAAACAGTCTCACTGGGTTCCATATGGTCACTTACATAGATCTACACATTACTCCCATGACCCTAAGATATATTGGTTCCACATGGAAAGCAGTGAAATGCACTTTTGAAACACCCCCAATATTTTAGAAAAATAACAAATTTATAAAAGTTAAAAAAAAGACAAAGTATATAATAAATTGTTGCATGAAAACTTATTTCACACCATTACTTCTACTTTTCTATATTATTATTTTTTTAATCAATATTTTTAAAAGTCATTATAATTGAATCAAATTAAGAAAACTTGTAGCTTTTTTAAAAATTGATTTAATTTTTATAACATTTCATTGGCTTTTGAAATTTAACTTGGTGTTCCTCTATGTCTATATACTTTTTAAAAGCATGACTATTTCATAAAAATAATTTTTTAATGATAGGGGAAAGAAATATAGCTTTATATAAAAAAACTGTAAAAAATAATTATGTTATTAATAACTAATACCAATTATTTATAAATTCCATATATATAATAATACTTTTATAGATTTAAATTTTTCCCCACAATCTTTCAGCTTTTAAGTTTAAGTATTCTTCCATCTTTATTAAAAGTTATTATTTATATTTATAATTATTATTAAACTAAGTATACAAACAAATATAAAAATAATAAATAAAGATGCAGAACTTTAGTTTTCAATATTTATTTCCAATTTCACTCTCTGTTTGATATTAACAAAATTGTAATATCAAATTTTAACAACCTCCTATGTGAAAAGCATTTATTGCACAATTTTTTAATTTTCAAGCAGATATAATTTCTGAGCATTCACCATCATAAGAACCACTTTAAAGATGTTTATTGACACAATGCAAAAACAAAATCCAAAAAATGTTATGTACATTCGAAATTTCTTTTAAAATAAGTCAAAACAGGATTTCTTAAATATACCCAAGAAAAACCTGAGAATTAATCAAAATACTTTTGTTTGTAAGATCTTTTAACAAACTTAACTTACACATAAGACAAAATATTTTTTTCATAATATTTCGAAATTTTTTCGCTAATTTCATTTCTGAAGTAAAAATAACACCCTTCTGAATACATAGTGAAATTAAATTTAATTTAAATTAAATAAATTATCAATTAAAATAAACTAAAATTATCAATAATCTAATAGCAAAAGATATATTATATTCAATATAACATCCAAAATTAATGAAAATACAGCATTAAAAGGTATTTTAATGTAAAAGTTTACTTAAAAAGATGACATCTAATTTAGTATCAGAGCTTAAGTTCACCCCCCGAAAAAGTAAAATAAAATTAATAAAATCTTCAAGGTTATACTAAGATAAATATTAAGTTGAAAAATAAAATAACTTAAAAACATTAAATACTTTGTCAGGCAGTTAAGAAACCCCAAAAAAGTAACTCAAATTTAAGGAAAATAAAGACAAGCTTTTTCACTATAAAATTATATATGATACAAATGAGCAATAAAAATATTAATTGGGTACACCACTCGTACCACAACCACAGGCAACATCGTCTAATATTTATTATTCATTAATATTATTATTTGCATTAATATTAATATTTATAATTCATATAATATAGTTTTACTATAAACAAAATATAATAGCTAGCAGAGAGAAAATTTTGGTGAAGCACACTCACTTTTAAAAAGGTTGAATCGGATATTTAAATATTTAAAAATTATTTTATTAATATTTTTGGCTGAAGAATAAGTACACAGGGTTTCAAACCCTCCAAATTTCCACAAAATTTTGAGTTTCTAAACCTGAAAACCACAGAAAATAAACAAATCAACTTACCATCGGTTTATACGTCAGAGTGGGGTACATTTTCGTCGGACAATAAACAAACAGATTATTCAGGTGGAAACAAACTTCCCCTTTCGTCAAGTGAGAAAACAAAATAGTCAATATCACAGCAAAAAAAAATTCGAACAAGGATGTCGAGCTCACTAGTAGATATTTCGTAACGGCAGTTACATCACATTGAAAAAGAGTAAGGCACGGTCTTTTTGATGCATAAATATATTGAGCACTTTTTCTATAAACACGTACGGCACAACATCATCCTCAGATCGACCACGGCAACACTAACCACTTGCACCATCACTCGCGTGTTTACTATTAATAATAATAATGTTCGAAGGGACCCTCGCGGGACAGGACGGGTGGAGAGAGACGGCTTGTTACTGACAAGCACTTGAGAAAGAACTTGGTACAAAGGAACACCGCCCACTCGGTGGAGAAGCTAGTGCCCTCTGGCGACGTAGGCGGTGCCAGCGGATTCTCATCTTCCGTAGTGGTAAACGAATGGGGTCGTTCGTCCATTGCGTTTGTGCATCATCGGCCAAAAAAAGGAAATTCAGGATCTCTTCCGTTTGAGTTATGATGCCCGCATATCTGGCGAACTTGTCGGATCAGGTTGGGTTGGATGCAGTAAATCGCAGTAAATCAATACGTATTTTTATATGATTCGCGGGAAAATGCTTTGGCCTCCTCAACTCTTTATTACTTTGTCAATTAGCTAGTTTTGAATCGAGGAAAACTTCGCCGAAAAAGAATTTAGATAAAGAGGAAAATCCAAATTAGACACGTTATTTCCGTTAATTTTTAAACAATTACAAAAGTTCAAAAAAAAATTTAGATCCTTCAAATTTTTTTTCTCAATAGGATCTGATATGTTTTATGCGATGATTTCTACAAAATACTTATTTTTTCTGCTGATTTAGAAGGAACTATGTGGAACACCTTGGAAGGCTCACAAGAAAACTTGAGGGGGCCAGCTGAGGCGCTTTCTTGCTCAAACATTTTCGAACAAGTGTTCAAATTAATTTGAAAACTTTCACTGGTGTTTTAATTACATATCTACGTATAATTACTTATTTTACGAGTAAAGGAGTTTAAAATATCTCTTTACACAACAAAAATATATAACACTTATTTAAACATTAACAGGGACACGGCAGGGGCCCAGTTTTTTTTTTATATCAAATCGCTAGACACCCTTTTACGTATAATAAAATTTGAAATATTTTTCAATTTACAGTTATATAATTAAATTATTTTAATAACTAAAGTATTTTACATCACAAATTCAATGCATAAATTGGCTTATAGTTCATGACTATAGTTCTCGGACACAGACTCAGTTCTTCGATGTAGCCCGCGAGACTTCTTGGAGAAATAAATGTGGCCCCTTAGGCTAAAAACTTTTTTGACCTCTGTTCTAAATTCATCCCATTTTATCTATTTTGCGCTTTACATGACTTAAGAAAATGGTTTTATCACAGTTCTCTTGTTCTCGTCATTCAACACAAACTGAACTGTGAAACTATAATAAAAGAATACACAAGATTCCGTTCCCGAAAACAGCTGCTGCTCAAGATCAGCTCTTCGTACACTTGTTGAACAGCAGGTGTTAAAATTACATCAGCGATCCACACATTAATACCTATGATTAATACACGCAAGGAGAGAGTGCATAGAGCAAAGAGGGAGTGGGTTATTGACACTGCGGAAGATATCAAAAAAGAGCAATTGCTACGTGTTATTTCCATAGAGGTAATTTCACATAATAACCCAAATATTGTTTTTTCTAAAATATCTTAAGGTGATTAATCTATCTATCTATCAATTAAGATCATAACTTTATCTGGAAATATATCTGGAATGCTTTTAAAAAATAATTACTTTTCCATTTTGAAATAGTTCATAAATCAATGATAAAAACCCAGCAGAAGTTTTTTTTTTATTAGAAGAGAGAAACTAACCATCTTCAAGAGAATATTTTCCTCAGATATATAAAGTTATACGGAATTTCGAAAATAGTATTGTATTATTTGGTTTCAGGTTAACACTTTTTAGGAACATTGCTTCTAATCTAATTTTTCATTCAAATGTGGTTAATTTATATGTATCAGATTCTAGATTCATCCATTAAGGATTCTTTATTTAATAGGGATTCATTAACTGGATGAAGGGTTGTATTCATTATTTTATGAAAGGCATTAAATAAATATTTTGAAAGAAAAGTGTAGGATCCCATTCTCATTAGAAATTAAAGACAAAAACCCTACTGAAGCTTTTCGTTCGACTATCTTCGAGCCTCGAGTCATAACATGAGCAATACTAAAATCACTTCAATAAGAAGATAAACTTAAGTTATTGAAGTAAAACTGTGAACAATGAAGCACTTTTTTATTTGAATTTAAAAAATAGTCTTTAGTCAGTGATAAGTCCACAATTTCGTTAACTCAAAATTTAGAACCTTTAAAATAAAAGCTTGTGGGAATCTATTCATAGACCATAAAGATATCTTAAAGAACATTTATCAATAAAGCTTCTGGGGGTCCGTCCGTCGTTGATAGTAGAGTAGAAGATAACAGGACATTTACTTCTTTTGTTGAGACACGTTGGAAATTTCTCAAGTACCTACTATCAGATTTGCGAATCTTAAATGTCTAGGTTAGGTGGGTCTGATGTTGGCGACAGGTTATCTTGCCTTATCAAAAGGGCGTTTTAAGATGAGGAATTTTGATATGAACGCAACATATTTTCAGAAATTAGTTTTGCCTCTCTTAGTACAACAATATTTGTATTCCAAATATCAACATATTTTTCCCAGTGTTTGGCGATTATATTGTGGCGTTTGGATAAGTCCTTTGTGCCCTGAAGCTTAAGAGACATAATCAGATCAGGGATCTGTAAAAATATTTATTTCAATATTAAATCAAATAACGTCTTATGATTACATTAAATGTGTGGTTCAAATAACTATTTGTGAATTTTTAAACCAATAATTTCCTTAATTATACATTTCTTTCTTTTACAAAGGAAACCAAAAATTATTACACAAAGAATTTCTGAGAAAGAGAAGAATTTTGTGTAAAGAGTTATTGAATTTTAGTTATATTTCAGTATTTTTAGAATTTAATTATAACAACTTTCTCCTGATACCCAAGTTTTAATAAAAATTATTTCATCTCTTCTTAAAATACATTATAATTATAACCCAGAAACACAGGGGTTTCCAACTTCCAAATACTCGAGGGCCATGAAGCTACTACTGTATTTTCAAAAATTTCAGAGGATATATAATTTTTTTTCCCTAAACGTCTTTTAATATATATTGAATATTAATTAATGAGGGGTGTTCCTCCAGAAAATATTTGTAAATTTCCCTAAAAATAGTGTTTTACCTAATTTTTGGATACTTCATTTTGTCTCTCCTCGCGATAAAGGTTGACGTAAGCCTTTATAACCCCTTCCTATGCTCAGGGGGAATAATTTCAGGGTATACAACCTCCCTCTCGATACCTCAAACTTTTATTTTTTCACCATAGAAAAAGACTCACCAAAGCTACTCCATAATCCAAGAGAATATAGGGGGGGGGGGTTCGTAGGACCTCCCCCGAAAAATATTTGAGTCTGAAGATACTTTTTGGGGGGTTTTCATGGAGCTTCGCGGGCCGCACAAAATGACCGGGCGGGCCGCCAGTTGGAAATCCCTGTTATAACATATTGAAAAGTGAAAATGTTTGTAATACTTGAAAAAATAATACTTATTTTAGGGAAAAGTTATAGTTGAGGAATTGGGTGTAAAATTAAAACTCCTAAAAATAATTATCGTTTTTTTTTTCTTCTTAAAAGTTTTTTTAGCTTAATATATTTTAACAATTGAAGTAAGAAGTTAAGAGAACCACTCTTCATAAGTTATCATTAAATCTAGTCATCATTCATTTACGATGTAAAGAAGTCATTTTCAATTAGTCAGTTCTTATTTTACCATGTATTTTACACTCGGTTTCATCTTACGCACGAAAGGAAAAAAAACTGAAGAATGAGCAAAATATTTGATTTGGTGGTTACCGGAATAATTACGATGTTTTTCTTTTCTTTTACGATTATTATTTTACTAAATGAATTTAAGAACAAAATGAAATCATATAAAACTGCATACTGCTCATCAGACCAGAGGACGGAATGTCCCAAGACCAAAGAATTTCGTTTCTTCTCCAAAAGTTTACTCAAGTTATCCAGCGTTCGAAATTGGGGCGGTTTGCTGGTCCGGGACAACTAAAAAACGGCTCGGACCAGTGGAATCAGAAAATCACTGGTCCGCCGGACCAATGTGTGTGGTGAAAAAATATCCCCCTCCAGTTCTAGCAGCGTTTTTTTTTCGCTAAGAGTTGGAGGATTGCATTTGGTGAAGCAAGTACATATTTTTGACAGAACCCGAAATGTGGCGATATGGGATAGGGGTGTCCCCGGCGAAAAAGAAATATATTATTGAATATGTATTAATTTTTAACATTACTATTTGGTACTCACATTCAGTCCAATAGTTACTTTATAATAATTTAAACCGGTCCTTTTTAATTTGTCGGACCAGTGATTTTTGTTGCGGACCAGTAAGATTGGCAAAGCACTGGTCCGTAGGACTAGTGGATTTTTTCCCTAATTTCTAACGCTGAAGTTATCTAATTAGTTTTTAACGCGTTTTCTCCAAAGGAGGGGGACTATCAGTCAAGTGTCCAGCAGAAACCTGGATTCCAGATGGTTTCGAAGTCAACAAACGACCTTCCCCCCCCCTTTGACTGATGCCCTTTTGAACGGAGCCAGTCCGTAAACAGAGTGAAGAAATGTCCGCCTCCACCGAGGGGCGTTCCGAAGCTCAGAAAACGTTCGAAATCCGCCCCTCATCGGAAACATCTGCCCGGTCGTCTGGCCTCTTTTGACGTCGAGACAGCCTGTTGTGTCACGAACACGATAATGGATCTGCTGAGTGAAATAGTTTTGGGAAAACGCTGTGGGCATCTCAGGTAGAACGTGAACATTGGCTGTGTTCGGATTACGAATGCATATTACATTACATATTTTGCTGTTTCAATAGGGAGTTTTAATACCGAGCATCTCCTATGATTACGAAAAGGAGTCACTACACTGTAAATTCTATTAGAGAATAGTAATACGGGACACTTCCCCTCAGAAGAGTAAAAATGCAATGGATAAAATGACTTCTGAACAGAATTCCTTAACAAATCACATCATTGCTTCGATCCTTCGATGTATAGCTAAAGAATAATAAAACCCTTTAATATTTTAAAAATATCTCACATTTCAAGGCAAAAGATATTTTAAAAATCCCGGTGCCCGCCCTCTGAAGTCAAACCATGATCCCCCTATGTTGTCATACGTGTATATTTACGAAAATATTTTTTTGGGAGCTCTAAATAAAAAAATTATCACACCACTTATAAATGTGCAGAAGAAAAGCTGCCCCAGCAAGACGCGCTATCTACTCTTTCCCCTAAATGAATTTCTCCTTCCAAAGCAGTTTTTTGTCTCCAACACAGTTAGGACACATTGCAACCAAATGAAAAGCAAGAAAGTAATTTTCTTTACTTTCCTTGATGAATAGTGCACGCGCTTGGCTGACCATCACACGTAAACGCCCATACAGCACACAATTTGTTGAGAAAGAGAGTCGAAAAGTGTCGCACGATTCCGCTTTTTATTATATGTTCACCCACCATGCACGGCGAGGTCGGCCTTGAGATTCGGACACGCACTTTGCGAACGGCCCCCGTATCTGCCACGGCGACGTGTGTGTAATTCAATCACGTGGGCTGGGTGTTTTCTCCTTGAAAGAAAAATACAGTCGAGCAGCAGAAATTTGAGGAAAAGGGGGAACAGGGAGTCCTCCCGCTCTGCTGATTAGCCGCCCCACGGGAGGGTGTCTCAGAAAAACATACAGTGGAAGAGAAAATGCTTTCCTGCTGGGTGTGGTGAACACTCTGCCTGCTCGGTTTATGTTCACTGTACGTCCGAAGCCCTGACAGCTCTGGTTTTGTAGTGTGGCCCCCCCAGATAATGTCCTTCTCTAGCTAGTATAAATTCTGAAATCCTTTTATTTTTTCAATTATTGTGAGGAAAATTTTGACTGTCTATAGGGGGTTGTATATTTAGTAATGCAGAGGGGGCGTTCAAGGGCTTTTCCTTTCTCTCGCGGGCCGCATTCGTAAGCCCAAGGCTGGGGGCTGGCCTCAGGCAAATTTCATATGGACATGATTTTAGGAGTAGAATATTTGAATTTTTATTTTTTGAGAATGAATTTTTTTTATTATGTTATTAAAACAAATAAGCTATTTCTGAAAAAGCATTGTCTAATAGTGAAAATGCAACTATAAAAAAAGTGTAATGTTTCAGTAAACTGTTAAGATTAAGTATTTCCATAAATATAAAAAGTACCCCCCCCCAAAAAAAATGGTAATCCTTTCGAAATCGGATTTTTTTTTCAGACAAATCAGCAGTGGTCAACGCTAGGACTCAGCTGTTCCTTCCTTTATCGTCTGTGCTTTGTTTTGCCTCTACTAGTGCATGTTATTAATCTGCAGAACGTTTGGTGTGCTGCTGGTCAATGGGCTTTTTGAGACTAGATCTGGGTCAGGAAATTTCGGGAGAAAGGACAAAGGGAGCTTTTAGCTCCACGTGAAGCACGATGATCCTTGATACTAGGCTGCTTTGGTGTGCGAGGTTTTGATATGGCTATTGCATTTTTTCCACTGTCTCAACTCGTGGGACGATAAGAATCGGAAATTATTTTGGTAGCTTTCATTTGCATTGAATCGGTGGAGAACAACTTCATTTGTCAATATACTACTTGTAAAAGTACGATAGACCAAACGAACGATTAAAATAGACGGTAGATGGTTTCGAACATGATGTTAGGTGCTCTTAAATAGGATGTTAGAGAAAATAAATGTAGCAGAGCAGAGTGGAGTCGCATATGGCTCAGAGTAAATCGCTGATGGAAAATAAATGTTAAGGGATGAAATAAATAAATGTTAACATCCTTCTACAATATGAATAAATTAAATATATCAATGCTGAATTATTTTAGAAACATGTAAGCATTTACCAATATCTTTTATATTTTCCTACATAGACTTTAAAAAATCTTAAATGGTCAAATTTAAAAAGAAAAAATTAGTTTTATTAGAAGTGTTATAAAAAAATAAACATTATTTTTGGAAATCCAAAATCACAAAAGCATTAAAGATATCTAACAAAATTTAATACCAGCAATAATAAAATCATTGAGTAGTTTAGGATCTTACAATCTATTTCAAATAATAATTTTTAAGGCGATAGACAACTTTAAAAGAAAACAGCTGAGCTTTTCAAAGATTACAATAACAATCATTCGAAAGTGATTGATAATTGATTTCTTTATCAAAACAACTTTGTGTTTACGGAGATAAAAGATATTTATTTTTTGCTCACCACAAGCTTATGCAAGATTTAAAGGCCGCTTTTCCTTTCTGAGTGAGTAAAAACATTTTCCCCAGAAACACAAGTTCAATAAGCAACCTACTGAATGGGGGGTCTCCTATTACTACAGCCAAGGCCCTCAAAATTTTATTCTGGAAATAACTCTAAAAGTTTAAGAGGATTCCTGTAATGCATCCTAATAAATATGCTTTTCTTAATTTTATAGTAGAATGGATAAAAACATTGAAAGGACGTGTAAATGAAGGGAAAACTGTTTTGAGAAGAAAACTGATATAGCATGGGCCTTAATAAAAACTATACTTTTCATAGATCTCCTATTTTTCTTTGGTTTAAAAATCAGTAACTCTAAGTATAAAAAATTAATAAACATTCATAAACAAGCAATTTTTAAAAATTAAAAACACCAATTCATTTGGGAAAAAATATTTCTTAAATCCCCATCAGCGAGAGTGTTAATATAAACATAAATTGATAGGGTAAATTTCTCTTCCATAAAAAATAAGGATAAAAATTTTATTAAACTTCAAATTAACCATCAAAGTTTAGAGTATCAATCAAGAAATCCTAAATTGTCAACAAACACGCTGGTGTTATTCCTTGAAATTCGACCCGGCACTTCACTTTTCCTCTCAAAACACGAATTTTCTACTCCCAAACAAATTCGATTCCAAAAACCAATCGATATCGCGTTAGCTACACGCGCTGCTGTGCCCTCTTTTCCACCAGCAACAGGTCCCTCCCAGGCCGCACGCATCTGGCTTTGTTGTCGTTTTTCCCAAAATGAAAAAAAAAGTCACCCAGCCCCCTCCCTAGTTACAAACACACATTCGGAACCCAACAACAACAGAACTCGAGACACACAAAATCACATCGCAACAGAAATGAATTATCACACAAATCCCTGACATTCTCAAACTCAACTGACCGACACATTGATTTGAATCATCAAAGATGAGATGATGGGAGTATAGAGGGGCAGAGCTCACCTTGGTTGGATGTCCATCGGTGTGTTTAAGCCGCGATCTCGGACGGGCGACCTTGACACTACAGCCATATTGATTGCCCGGCCACACCCAACATCCGGGCTATCGGCTGCCTCTAATTAAGGAGGACTCCCGCGCTTACGGCCATCTCCTCCCCCTTCGCTCGTGTCTTTTATTTTGGGGAGGGGGCCTCCTCACCACCATCGCCGTGATTGCTCTAATCAGCCCGGTGTGTCAGAAAGGCCGCTTTGATGCCATTTGGGGCCCTCGCGAAGGGGGTTCGGTGGTGTGGGGTCCATCCGAAATGGATCGGTGGTTCCAAATTTATGTTTCCTCGTGACCGATTCTTGTTTTGGCCCTATTTATCGGTTCTGAAAGCCTGACTCACATAGGCGCCGACTTCATAGCGTTTGGGTGGGCTCAAGCCCCCGTCAATGTTTTCCGAGAGGTGGCTAAGCCCTCCCAATGTATTCAGGATTTGATCAAAATAATAGTTTAAAAATATGCTATTGGTAAAATTTGATGGAAAAAGTTACACGTCTTAAAAATTTTCTCCAAAGCCGACTTTTGGTCTAGCCAAACTAATAATTTCAACAAATGGGTGCTTATGCTGCCTTATAAGCCTCTGAATTCATTTTTCCATATTCATCTATATAATCTAAATTTTATATTCTAAAATAACTAACCAGTTGAATTCAAAGGGGAGGCCCATAGGCAGATTCAGGCTTAATTTCTAAAAACATTTTATTTTTCTTAATATTGAATAATATTCTTCTTTAGTCACCAATGAATTACACAATAAAGCTTTTCACGGAAGTCATTTTATCTAGTTCATAATACCATCCTGATAAGCAATGCTGAAGCTCATGTACTACGTACGGGAGTACCTCCCTTCCACCTTCTGGATTTGCCACTGGGCCCCTTTCCCCTCTCTAAACGCCTTTGGGTAATTTTTCCCCCCCAAAAAAATAAATCGTGATAAATGATGTGTGCGTAATGAAATCGGAATTTTCAGACATTTTTATATATTTACTATAAGCAAAAGTGTAATGATGATTTTGTGTATTTTCTTCGACATCTTTTGCTTGTGGCGTTCACCGACGGGCCCTGAGATTGTACCGACGCCCATCTCCGGGAGGAAATTGCATTCGGTAAACGGGAGTGATTAGGAATCGCATTTTGGGCGACTTCTTGACCACGTAGCATTGCTTAAGACCCTCCATTAAGATAGACTTATCAGGGTCTGTCTGTGGGGACCCCCAGATGTGTTTCGGCGTACCATAGATAGGGAGGGTCTGGTCCGGTTGCACAGCAGACACATAAATAACGATTTCTTCCGATATAATCAACGAAAGATGAGGCCTCAGTTAAAGTTGAAAGAGTTGTGGGCCAAGGTGGTTGAAAATAAATCCGTGTAGCAAATGTAAATAACCCTTTTAAATAAAGAAAATTAAATTTACAAATATTGTAAAATGGCAAATTCTAATAATGGAAAAAATACCTACTGGGATTTTTGATGCCTAAAATTAATTTTACAGAAACTTTTGGTTTGAAATATTTTTTTTGAGTAATGAATAAGAGTCACAAATGAATAAAATTTCTGGAAGTGTCTATTCAATCGTCACTATTGTCGAGATCAAATGCAGGAGATGAACTTTTAACATATTTAAAAGACAAAAGAGATTTTAATAACTGTAGATATTTTAAAGTTAATTTCCCACTTCTAAATACTGGTTAGAACATGTGGGTACTATAATGAAAAAGCTCTTCGACATTAATGAAATTTATTTCGTGTTCCAAATGACAAATTTCGATGTTTTGGTAAGAAAAATAAAGACTTGTAAATAACACCAGAAAACCTAATTATATAGAAAAAAAAGAACAGCATATTAGCATATTAATTTCCTCTTTTTAGGTTAACACAAAATAAATCTCCTCGTTTATTTGGAAGGTTCTTACCTTGATCCTTAGAATAACAAACCCAAATCAATGCTTCAACTATCTTCCCATATGTAATTTAGGTTTTTAAAATCGTAATTGAAATACTTGAAGAGCAAAATCAATCAAACCATCAATCAAAATAGTTTTAATGAAATGAGTGTGGGATCATAAACAATACATATTATCAACAGTAAATGTGAACGATTTTTTTTTATGTTTATCAGCGACTCACTTATACAGTAGTAAAAAAAATACGAGGAAAAATAATTAAGAGATTTAATACTCAATTTTCATTTCATAAGAAGTTTGTTTTGTTATATATATTTGACTTCAATGATTAAACTAGTATATAAAAGCGTTTACAAATTTAATGTACCACAACTTAAACTAAACTACTATTTGAAATTTCATCAAATAATGTTTTCTATTGAGCAGAAGTTGGGAAAAAGTATGAGGGTTGCAAAATTACTTTAAAAACAAATTAAAGCTACATTATTTTCAATTAGTTTAATTAGTTCAGACATCATCAATGATGAAATAACTTAGAGTGTGTACTATTTTTTTTCTCAAGCCTAATTCGAATGTTGAAACAAGACAAGATCACGTTTCAACATTAAATCTTTATTTAATACCTTCTATTACATTACGATATCTACCGACTTTTCGCGAGTCTAAGTTCCAAACTATCTATTCCAGAAACTCAATTTTACTGTCCTCCCCAAATAAGATCCCGAGGGAAAAACATAATAATCCCCAACAAATATTTACTACCCCGGCATATAAACTTAAATCCGAAAAAAAAAATAGCATTACCGCAGCAATTTTCCCAGCGGTAATTTTTCGCGAAATTTCCCTAAAAAAACGGAACATTAAAAACCTCTAAACAGCACCTTTTCCTAATAATGAGCCCGAAAATAAGCTCCAACCACTTCCATGCTTGAATAACGTGGGAACAGTCTGCACGTTCCACGGCCGACACACCCAACGGAAAGGTGGAAGCTCTTCTTTGGAGCCATCTGCCGCCCTCCTCCCTCCCATCGTCTGGGCCATCATTCATGGGACACACCCCGATCCAAACTCATACTTAGCTCGGGCTAAGTACTTATTAATGGCAGGTATTCAGGCTCCTGGAGTTACCCGGGCCCCGTGGATTACCTTACCCTCGGCAACGAGGACGACTCGAGGAATCTGAAAGGGTGATGTCCACACCCCTATGAAGAATCTCACCCTTGGACGGACGGAAAAAAGGCGATTATAGGTGGGGTTATTTAAATACTAGCCTGAAGTAAAGGATGCCTTGTCCTCTCCAAGTACAACTTCAAAGGGATCCCGGGAAATGTACACAAAAACTCAAAAATTAAATTCATTGACTATAAAAAAAAAGTTTATATGCCAAGGGGGGTAGGGGCTTCACCGTTATGCCCCCGAAATTTTCATGAAAATTTATACAAGTATTTTATTCTGTGGCGTACAAGGGTTTTGGGTATCATTTAAAAAAGAATCCCAATCGCCCAAAAATGAGTTAAATAACTTCTTTTGGGAATTATTCAATTCAAATTTTACGTAAAAGTACTGCACTATTCAATGTTTTTGGAATACATGCAGTTTCTACCCTCTTTGGATTAAAATCACATATAATAACCTATATAAAATCTTTTTGATTCATCCAAATTATTCATTGATAGGACATACAATATCTCTTTTCGTATAATTTTTTAAGAACGTTTCACTTTTTGAACATTTGTGACCGAGACCGATAGCTCTTTTCAAGACCAAGAAAAGTGGAAATTTCAATCCCGAATATCCATCATCTCGAATGTTACACCAGTGGCGGCTCGTCCATTAGGAGCATATGAGCACGTGAACCCCCAGTGAAAATGAAATAGTCAATCAATTAAAATAAATGAAAAAGTAATAAACATTATATTCGAACTTGTACCTTATTCAGGATGAACTTCCAGCGTTCCTTTTATTCAAAACGTCAAAAAGAAAAATTTATGAGAGCTTTGCTTTAGCTTTATTTGCTTGTAATATTTGTGCACGTTTTCAATACATTTGTTTATTTTTTCTAAAAATCTTTAGTTTTGTGTGTTTTCAAGTGGTTTTAAAAGTAAAATTATTTTTAAAAATTTATTTTTTTTAATTATCATTGGAAAAAATATTTTGGGCCCAATTAAAATTTTTACGACAAACCAGAGATTTCAAAAGGATATTTGAACTGTGCGAATAAACTAAGTCTTCATTTGTTTGTGTTAGGTTAGCAAAATGGAATGCTACTTCTCGTTGGATGAGTTGCCTCATACCTGTAAAATTTATTTTCGTAACCATTTACATTAATTGTGAGATTGTTGTGTAAATTTCATTTTCAAAATTGTGAACCCCCACTTCGAATTACCCAGGAGCATCCACTGTGTTACACCACGGCTTACTAGTTACTATACTTTCATAAAACTTTTTTTTTGTGCACACGACACATTATTTCTCATAACGCTAGATCATATGCAAGGTTGTTAAAGTTACTTTTAAAAAGTATTTGAGTACAAATACAAGTATTTCAGAAAAAGTAACTAAATATTAAATACAAATACCCCAAAAAAGTAATTAAATAGAGTACAAATAGAGTACATGAAAAGTATTTAAGACGACCTTCAGTTACTTTACCAGTAAAATTTAAATTTATAAAATTTAAATTAATAAAATTAATTTTTAAAATTTAAATTAATAAAATTAATTTTTAAAATTTAAATTAATAAAATTAATTTTTAAAATTTAAATTAATTTTTAAGATTTAAATTAATAAAATTAATTTTTAAAATTTAAATTAATTTTTAAGATTTAAATTAAAAAATTATTTTAATTATTAAAATTTATTTTAAAATCAATTTCTAATTTTAATAAGAAAATAAAATTTGAATTAAAATTTATTTAAAATTATGATGCCTCGCCCCATGGGGGGCACCATTAGTTTAAAAGAGCTGAAAAGCCTCTCCCCAGAAGCACAAAAGTATTATATAAAATCAAATATGTAATTACAATCAAACAATAATTAAGGTTTTTGAGCTTTCAAAGTTAGCATACCCGCTTTGGGGTACTCTCTCCTATGGATTTAAATTCCTAAAGACACGACCAACAATCCCAAAAATGAATAAATAAATAATATAGTATTTTTTCAGGTCATTAGTATATTTAGTCATAGTATAATCTTCCCGGGAAATCCCCGGAATTTCAGTCATACCCGGGAATGGATTAATTTTTGAAACTACTTCATAGAAATTATATTTAAACTTCAAAATAAAAGTCCAGGAGTTTAAATATATAAATTACAACACAATTTATTTACTACTATAAAAATGAATATTTAAGTTTTAACTGTTTTTTTTATTATTATGGAAGGATTTTATTTTAATTACCAAAATACAATCAATATGAAAAAAGTTAAAGGATGGTAATATTTTTTCGGGGGGGGGCTTAGTTTTTCTTCATAAATACAGTTTTGGAGGTTCCTTAAAACTGTTTACTTTCATGAAATTAAACTTATGGAATGAAAAAATAAAATACCCTTAGATTTGTATATAGTGTAATTCGGAATTTTTTTTTATTTAGTTAATTTTTTTTAAATCAGAGTATCTTGTTAAAAAAAACTCTATACAAAAGGTTATACGAAAATTCCGGTTAGTAAAAACAAAATTATTACATGGGAACATAGAAAGAAAGTTGTAAACTTTCAAAATAATATTTTCATAGAATCTTGTAAGCATACTACATTAACATTAGTTTGAGAGTAGGACGTTTTATAAAAGGCCTTTTGAGCAAAAACTGGAGAATTTTCAAGTCCCATGTCATATACAAATATCAAAAAATAAAAATCAATTGTAATTATCTAGATAAAAATATAAAGAAAACATAAATCCTTAATCCCTTCACTCTACTTTAAAAAAAAAATATAAACACAACCTAGCTCTTTTTGGGACATAAGCAGTTGATCTTCTTAAATAAATATACTTCTTCTATCCAGGAGGCAGGAAACTTGCAGCTTTTCGAGAGCACAAACAAAAAGGGACTGAAGAAGGCTAAGATTTGATTGCCTTTGCCCTTGAAAATGTGCCCTCCCTCCCTTTGGTTCGTGGAAGGTGGGGTGGGAAAACAAGAAACTACGAACAATTAGTGGCCATAAAAGTATAAAACGGTGCCATATCGGCTATTCCATCTCCTGCACTGCAATTCGACCTGCAAGGCGGCCGGCCACCCAGAGAACACACAAGCGCCCGCTCCTTGTCAACACAGGGGGGCTATAAATTGTCGGGGGAGGATTGTCAGCGCTGTCGCCCGGGTGTCCGGTCGGGCAGTCGGCCACTGCCGAGAACGCTTTTTCCCCTCGGGCTATGCGGAAGCAGGAAGAAGTGTTTTGTTCCCCTCCAATGTTGGATTCCGTTTTTTAAATTCTGGGTTTAGAAAGTAACTAAAGTACAGCATAGGTATTTAAGTAACAAAGAGTTAGTTACTTTAAAATTTTTGTAGTTAAATACCAGTTTGATACTCAAAAAGTAACTAATGTAACTAAATACTTTTAAAGTATTTAAAAAGTATTTCCGTTACTAAGTATTTAAATACTTAACAACCTTGATCATATGCATAATCAAATGTTTGGAATGCAGATAATGCAGCTAAGTATTGATATACAAGCAAACTTTTAAATGAGACCAAATTTCTAAAAGTGTTGAAAAAAATATTAAGACTTTCAAAATTTCAAAACTTTGCGACGTTGAATCGACACTGAGTGTGACGAGGCGCGGATCCAGCACGGCTTCAAGGGGGGGGGGCTTTTTCCACAGACCATCACCTTTACCCTTTGAGAAAAATGTCAAAATGTTGAGGAATTTTTATCACTCAAGATCCCTTTTTGATAGCGCTGGAGGGTATGAGGGTCCCCCCCCCCAGAAAAAATTTTGAAATTTGACTTGTAAAACTAAAACTAGGGTTTTAACTCATTTTGAGAACTTTTTTGGGGGGACTGTCCAGAGTGCCCCTCTTTGGATCCGCTGACGTAATACCTCCTGCCCCATCAAACACGACACCACCTCCACAGGAAACAAAACAAACAACTCAAGCCCATCAAGCCTCCCTGTGTTTCTCTGAACCCCCGATACCGTTAACGATGTTTCCAAGAATTTATCTGGGTCCAGGCGTCCTGGGCAGAATCCCAGTGACGTGTAGGTGTCAGAATGCAAAGGGTGGGGGGGCAAGGTCACGTAAAGGGGTTACATCCCTTTTTCCCAGGATTTGCGCCCTCCCTCCTGATAACGTCACGTTCTCCTCTTGCTTGGAAGATGGAAGACTTCCACTTCCATGCTTGGAAAACAGCGAAAGGAAGAACTAGTGAACTGAAACTAATGTAGCGCCATGCTCAAACTAATCCATCCCATTAACTCTTTCGAGAGCATGTGCATTTTCAGGAAGAGAATGGGTGGTGACCGATATAAGATTTGGAGATAATATCGATAGTGTGTTTATCGGAGTTTCCACGGTTCTGTTGTAACGCGGGTGGTTTTTTTTATTATTTGTCAGACCTAAAAAAGTGCTAATATTATGCGATATGATAGTAGCTCGTAACCCCCCTGATCTATAGTCTTGAAATTCATAATTACATTTATTAACACCAAAACTCAACTTATATGGCCCAGTGAAATTCCTATTTATTTAAGAAGGAACTAATTGATAAATTAAAATTGCAACTTATATTGGATTTAAAGTCAATCTGAAATTAAAACTCTTGGGATAGGAATTCAGAAGGGATTTAGATTTTTAAAAACGCTTCCTTGCATTTGTGTGTGTGCTTTTTTCTTTTTAATCAACCTCCTCGGACATTTTTTAAAATGAGGAAGAGAAAGAAAGAGAACAGGGTGGGTGAGAAAGGTAAATTGAAATATAGGGGTTTATGAAAGGTATAATTGAAGAGAAAGAGGATAAAATAAGAAAGAGAGAGATAAGGATAAAAAATAAGTAAGCGAGTAATCCGATATTTTCAGGAATACTTCCCGGGTCAAATAAATCACTTGAATTCTGTCCCAATAGCAAAGACGCAAAGTACTACACGGGAATGAAAGGTCTGTAAATTTAAAATTAAATATTACGAGAGAGACAGCAGTCGTAGACCATGATTAAACACAAAGGATGGGCTACGATTTTTTGACAATGGAAAATGCCTGGTCTACTGTAATCTGAAATTGAAGAGTTATTGTTATCATTTGACAGATAAAACACCACGTGCGCAAAGAACTCCACTATTCCATCAGAGAAAATCTTTTTGTGGTGTATTAACAAAGACTGGTAGGTGGACAAGTTAATTTTTAGGATAAGTTAACTCAAGAGAAACTATCTCAAACATGGTGATTTTTTAATTTCAATCACGGTAGGAGAATCCTAAAAAAAAAGAAACAATTTTTTCTCCTTACAAAAATGATAGTACTATAATGTTGAAAATAACGCAAAATTTAAGTCGGCAGTTTAGAGAATTGCTTCCTAAAAGTTCCCCATTTACACAGACCTTTCAACCCCATGTTCTAGAGGAGAAATAATAAAACAGAATTCCCAAGAAAGAGAACCTCCATTTCTTCGCGGGAACCTCTCCCATCATCCTACAGAGAGAGAGAGTATCATCGGCGAACCCCGCCCGAACATAAACACTCATTACGAATGCCAAACGGAAACAAAAACGGGTGTGTGTACATATATTTTTGCCGACTCCGCAGCGCTAGCTAAGAAAACAGTCAGCGAAGAATTCTTGTAAAAAACCGGCGCAGCCTATTCTTGTGGTGGCCTCCGAGAGGGGGAGGGAGGGAAGTGGGGCAGCAGCTGGTGACACTGGCGCGGCTTGGGAGTTGTCCCCGCCGACAACGAAGATAGTTTGGAATTTTGGGTGTGTCGTGTCGTAGGAGCATCTGCCCAGGGATGGTTTTGGAAGTTATACCAGAAGGGTTCGGAAGGAGAGAAAATATTAGCGATTTTTTTGTCAGGGGTTTATTGTGGCCTTTTAACCATAATTCAAATTTTGTGCAGTAATTTAAAAGTTTTGCGGAAGAATTCTCCTTTTGAACAAAATGTTGAATTGTTAAGTTTTCCAATTTACAAAAAAGAAAAATTGAAAACGCAGTTTACAATGATTACGAAACTCATGGATGAATCAACAAATCCGCCCAAACTCCGCACAGCCTGATTCTTTGCGTGGAGTATACGTAAAAATGCCCGAAGAACTATACCTCCAGGTTTTCGAAAAATTCGCTACAGTAAAGAAAAAGGTACAACATCAAGTCCTGTTTCCGCAGAAAGGTTTATGGAAAACGTGAACATGATTATTTGGATATGTTTACACACTAAGATGTTAAAAATGACCGTCGTGCATGCCATAGGTGCATGCATGCTGCAGCGTGGAATGAAATAGTTTAAATTTAAATTTTTTTTGGGCATTTTTTATGTGCTCCACTCAAAGAATTTGGCTGTGTAGAGTTTGGGTAGACCTTGTTGAAACACTCTGTGCAGTGGCGTATATAAGGGGGAGGCCGAGGGGGCCCTGCCCCCCCCCCCGAAATTCAGACTAGGTGTACCAAAACAAGTTAAAACACTGTATTTTAGTTTAGGGTCAAATTTCAAAAAATTTTCTGGGGGAGGACCCCCAAGCCCCCCTTTTGTACTTGGAATTTTATTATTTACAACTTTATTATAATAAGTTCATCAAAATCCAAATCCTACCAAAAAATATAAGTCCAAAATTCGGACTAAGTGTTCCAAAAACAAGATAAAACCCTGTTTTTAGGGGTAAAGTTCCAAAAAATTTCTGGGGAAGGACCCCAGATCCCCTTTTGTACTTGGAACTGTATTTTAATAACTTTTTAAATATTAAGTTCATAAAAATGTACATCCAAAATTCGGACTTAGAGTACCGAAACTAGTCAAAAATAAAAACCTGGTTTTATTTAGTCAAACTTCCAAAAATTTTCTGGGGGAGGACCCCCAAACCCCCCTTTCGTACTTGTATTTTTATTACAAACAACTTTTCCGATATTGAGTTTTTAGAACCTAAGTTATCACCTAAAAAGCTACATTGGACCTATTAAATATGTGGGAGAGGGGCTGGGGAGTAATTTTGGGCCCCTCCCGAAATAAATTCCTATATACGCCACTGACTCTGTGCCTGTCAAAAGTATAAAAAATTTCCTAGAAATTATAATATTTATAACTGGTTACGGTTTGAACATGTGATCCTACATTTTCTGTTATACATATTCAATTATAACTTCCCTCAATGGCATGAATAAGCAGCAACACTACTAGTTTTCAATAGAAAATAGGGCGGAAAGTTAAAAAGGGAAGCTTAGGCCCGCTTCATGGACATAATTAGAGTTGTGCAGGCCTGTTTTACAAACACAGTTCAGTCAAGTTCGTAAAAAATAGCTGTGACTTGTCGAAAAATCGAAGGAAACAAGTGGGGGTGTCAGTTACCTACCACCCTCCAAGGTTCAAGACACACTCCTCTGGTTTTGTTGATTTGTAGTGTGTCGTGTGTGTGGTCACAATACTTGTAACCCCCACCCTTTTATAACAATGTGTCACAGATTAAAAAAAAACTCCCTTCTCTCCAAGCGTGGCATAGGTTTCTTTACATGCTAAAAAATGATCTTCATATCTTTAAGAGTAGTAAAATTATTTTATTTGTTTGGGAGGATGTATAAATTGTTTTTCAAAATCTGAATAACACATAGTATTTATTATTAGAAAAATGTTATGACTTGAAATCATTGCACTAATAAAATAATTCTGATGCAAAATGTAGAAAATACCAAATTTACAACGATTCATTTTCATCACAGGTTAGAAAGTTACATTTCTTCCTAAGCGAATTTTGCGTGGAAAATCCTTAATTCCCCAATTTTGGACAGGATTTAAAATCTTATTTACTCACCAATTTCCTCCTGTGGAACGTTCTTTGCTTTAAAGCCCAAGGATTTTCCAAATTAATTATATTTTCCCCCTTTCGGTTGAAAACATATTGTGAAAAATGATATTACGTTTTTTCTGTCAGATATACTCGTTCATTTTTCATCTTTCGCATAATTCTAATTTACCAAAAAACAGATTTTGCCGTTTTCTAGGGTGAGGGTCTCACTGTTGTCTTTGAAAGCAATAAAGCGTGATTGCCTAAAACACACCGCAGGATCAAAAGGGTTAAAAATAACGAACACAAGGAAGGTGATGGAGGAAGAAAACTTGCCTTCAGGTAAATGGCTTTTTGGAAGGTTGGAAAAGGGCTTATAGGTGCCAAAAAAAGGTCAAAAGTTGAACTCGTGAGCACTGAATTCAGAACGAAGACTGCTATTAGCAATAACGATCATTCTCCCACAAATTTATCCATTCCCAAACTGCAGTGGTGAACGGATATATTCGGTCAATAATTTATATTTATTTCCTTGAAGTAATGTTCATCTTTACTAAATTAGTTCAATGATATTCATGGAGAGGTGGGATGGGAAGACATTGAAGAGTAAAAGGCTTAAATCTGAATTTATTAAGTAGAAAGGTTTATCGGTGCCTGCCTTACTGCATTCTTCGTGCATCTTCTTCGAACTTCCAGACATTAATCCCTTTTGGGCTGATGTTTCTGTCACCCATCAACCTTGAAGTGAAATTACTTGGAGTCTTGTTATGCGATTTTAAGCAGAGGAACCTCATGCAATTGGAATTAGTGCCAGATTAAACACAGAAGTGTAGCTAAAAAAATAAACGGAATTCTTGTAGGGGAATAGTTTTTGCTTTCCTTGTAGTTGTCCAATCTGAGAAAATCTTTCAAACCCTTGGAGATCTTTTCATTTGTTTCTTATTAATCAGATAGGTGGAAATAAACTACCATACATCTATAAACAAAAAGCAAACGGGTTGCACTTTTGTACTAACTTACGTTTTAAATACGTTATTGATCGAAAACAAAATGGGTCTAAATTTGATTTTGCATTTAGTGACAGAATTTGTCTTAGACGAGAGCTCATCCCGATGGTTCTGGAAACCACTACAAAACAAAATAAAAAATATATTTTAAAAAAAAGTTGGAGGGCAATATGCCCCATTTAAATCCACTTATGGTCAGCGGTCATTAAATATAGGCTCACGAACGCTCATTTAAAAGAGGAAAGACCTAACACTAACAATTTTATCTCATAATCTAAAAGTTTCTCTGATGGTCTACAATCATGACAGGGGTTTCCAACTTCCAAGTACTCACAAGTCAAGTGGCGGGCCGCAAAATAATCTGGCTCCTTTTTATCCGTGATATATTTTTCGGGGGTAGAAGGGTGTGCCGAGGCACCACTTGTATAAACATGGAGGTTTGGTTTGTTTTAACAGCCGCAGAATTTTCAAGGAGCCAAAAATGTTGTTGGAAAAAATGTGTTGTTCCTAAGCAAATATTTGGCATAGAGGTCCTCCCTTGCCTTTAGTCTGCGCGGGCCGGCAAATGCGACTTTGGGCACCAGTTAACCATTATAAAACTTTCATGTTTTTTTACGTTCTAAGTTAATTCAACACTTTTTAAAGTAATCCAAGATATCTTACAGCTGAGCCTCAATTTTTAAACGATGCTACAAAAAAATTCCTTTCACTTTTAATATATTCGGATTTAGATACAGGATTCTATCCCACCTATTTGCATTTGAACTGGACTGATGTAATGAGCGAACCCTCATGACTTAATAAACTCGAGAGAAAATAATACGGGGCTCGCCAGTTGCGGGTGATTAAGTCAAAAAGTCATACTTTTCGTTTTAGAGGGGAAAACAGACTTGTTAAAAAAAAAAGATACAGACACAATGGGAGTAAAATTATCTAAATTTTGAATCTATTTGCATTAATTATCTACCTTTAATTTCTCACGATGACAAACTTTTATATAGGCGATGACTAGTACAGGGTGTTTATAACTAAACTTCCACTTTGAGAGAGCGATTAAAAAAACTACTGGATTAAATGTTCTCAAACTTGGTCACCTCACAGATCAGAGATCAGAAGAGGTCATGGGATTTATTTCCATTGAAAAATCGTAGTTGGGAAATTCGCCACAAGAGGAATAATCATTTTTAGGGATTTAAGTTCGAAGTAATCCTTTCATTGCACAACCTCCTCCTCTAGTAGCGAATTTTTCCAACTAAAATTAGTTTCACTGAACCTCCTCTGAGCAGGAACCTCTATGTCCAAAGCAAAATCCTACTAAATGACTAAACAAACAATGCGCATTGTTTGACAGAGTACTTTTTAAATAATTATTCAGGAGGGCCCCCTCCTGTTCCTAACCTGATAAGTTGGCTTCCAAAGGATTTGTTGTGGACTTCCAAGGATAAAAAGTTTTAAAATCAAATAAAAAAAATCACATTCAAAGTGTTTTTGGTAAAAAAACAACAACCTATTTTAAAATTGTCCCTGTGAGTTCTATTTGTTAAAATATATTAATTAATTTACACATTACACAAAAAAGATCCATGCATTTTTTTACCACCAACAATTTCTTAACAAGATTTTTACTTCATTTGAATATTTTTGAAATCGAAATATAAGTATTTATAATTGATAGTTTAGAAATTAGCTGTCAATCCATATTTTAGTAATGGACACCCTATCTGAAAGATTCAAAAAGGTGTCAGACGTCAGAGTGCCTGAAAAATTCACTTACCTTTTCTATATTTTAAAATGTTCCTTGGGGAACTTCAATACATTGAACCAGATTACAGGCATGTAAATACAGGAGAAACAAGTGAAGAAAGAAATCAGCACACTAAAATTAAGTGAATAAAAGCTTTTAATCAACTGAAAAATTTGCTTTGCTTATTACATTTCTGTTTACATAAAGCCAAATAAATTAATAATAAATATAATATTGATCACACTAGAAAAGCTGCATTTTAAAAGACACCAGCTAGAAAATACAGCCAATATACAAAACAAATCTAATATACACCATTCTGCTTAAACAATTTATAAAGATCAATACCAAAGTGATCATGGAAATGAAAAAGAAAAAGTAGTTTACCCTCATTACCTGTCACATTAGATACTCTAAAAATATTTAAGATATTTAATTTATTTTTAGTTATAAAAATAGTTTATATTAGATTTAGGGCTTTAAGCAAATATAAATTTAAGTATATCAAGGCATGAAGTACTAAGGAAAATGACTAATCAGTACTGAATTATCACAAAAAGTAAGTTACTGAAATTTAATCAAAATTGTTTCAGTAACTATTTTGAATTAATTAGTTTTTAAAATTAAATTTTAAAAACTATGAATAAATTGTATTCTTAAGTAAGTATTTCACTAAAACATTTTCTTAAAATACTTTTATTCTACTACCATTAACTTTTAGGACAGATAGTTAATAATTACAATCTTTAAAACAAATGAAATATGCATAAAAGATTTATAAAAAGTAAAGATAAAAATACTTAAAAAATCAACCCAGATAAAAATAGACTAGAATAAAAGTAGACCATGAGATAATATAAATTTCAGAATTTTTTAAAACAATAATATTTTTCAAGTAAAATATTTCATACCTTAAACTGGATTTACCTTTAAGAACTTTATTATTAAACCTGTGTATTTTAGACATCAAAATAGTTAAATCTTCATTGGTAAATTAAAAAAATTACGATAAACTACTTTTCTACAGATTTAAGGAAACTTTAAAAAATCATTACAATAATTAAGATTTAATTAAATAGGAAATTTTAAAAAACAAATCCTAACTTACTTGATACCTTTTCATAAGGAGAAGGCTAATGTTTTAAAAAATTCAAATTTAATTTAATAACATAAATATTGTGACTTACTTTAGGGGGGAATTCCTTTCCTCCAAACCTTCAAGGCTATGCTCATGTAAATTATACAGGACACAAATTATAAAAAGGCAGAAAAACTTAAATTTGCAAAGTCAGGTTTTGAAATTCTGAACAGATCCCCAGCATGAAGTCAATTAAAGTTTCTTTTTAAAAATCCTTACTATTTCTTTATTCTTTGTTTCATACTTTTATAAAGAAAAGGGGAAATATTTGAATACGGCAAAAAATTATACCGAAAAATATCTTTCAAATCAGTTTTAAAAATCTTCATCACCCAGTTGTCCATTCATAAATAAAAATGTACACCTTAAAAAAGAAATATTGAGTAATTCTAATTTGAGATCAATTGTACAAGCAATTTAAGTACTGTTCAATCAAAAAGTTTCAACATCAAATGGTTTCTATAAATTATCACTTAAATCACACACTTAGAAATCTGCTTTACAAGGAATTTTGAAAATAAATAGGAGATAAAAGAAAGCATCTACAAACATTGTATGTTATTAATTTACATAAAATTTTACAAGTTATAATAAATAAAAACTTGTGTGCAACTAAATAAGAAATTTGAGTGATTTTCCCCAATAAAACATTTTTAAAGATATAATATGTACATAAAATGTAATTTAATTTAAAAAGTAATTGAAGCTTTTTAAGCTAAATTGGAGACATGGGTATAGCTGCTTTAAATCATTAGAAGCACTGACAGAAGAAAATAAAATTATATTATGCATCTTTTACAGAAGGTTTTTTAAACCATGTTATATATGCACAAAGTATTAGAAAAAAAATATTGAACAATGATAAAACTGATAAATATTATCTCAAATAATACAAGTTAATAAAAATATCAATGCAATTCATTAATTCAAAATATATATTAGAACTTTTATTGACCATAGTGGTTTATATAAAAAGATTAGTATTATTAAGAGTTCAATTTTAGCTACAATAGTAATATTTAAAATACATTTATTTCTATAAACAGTACCTACTGTTTTAGAACCTAAAAAAATTAATTTGTGTCCTTTCTATTGTACATAAATTACCATTGATACTTTAAATTATTAACAAAATAAATGTAGAGACATGCATTGACACTTAAAATACATGAACAGCTTGTTCAATTTAATAAAAATAAGATTGTTTATATACATTTATGGTAACATTGTGTTTTAACAGGTCTATTTTAACATGAAACATCTATTAACACTTAGTATTTGTAATCTATATGCAACTATTTAATTTTTTACACGATTCATAACTAAAATTTTTTTATAGAATAAGCAGACACAATCTGTGATTTTATTTTTCACTATTAATATTAATTACTTTTCAATTAAACTGACTTTAATTTTATTGCTGAAATGTTGCTTAACTTTTAAAAAGCTTTTTTAATCTCAACAAAACTTAAAATCATAAACATGGAATAATACCTTTTTTTTCTCCAAGATATTGTTTCCATTATGTGAGGTAACAAGCTAGCTTTTATTATTTTTGCATTTCTGTAAAAGATATTAATAAAAACAAGAAAACTGATCTTCAATTTAATTTTGGATAAAAAAGTGGTCTCATTTTCAATAACTATAAAACATCAGGGGTTAAGAACATTATTTAAAAGTAGTGGGAAAAAATTAAGTTGCTAGGAATAATAAAACACATAGACTTCATTGTTAGAACTGCCTTATATTATACAAACTAAAAACAAGGATATACAAAATGTAATTACTGCAAAACTGTTAAATAACTACACAAAATCAACAAAAAATTAGTGAAAAGAATAGTGTTCGGCAACTAGTGGTAAAAAAATATTTCACTACCAACTAGTCTGGGAAATTGTAGTTGTAACTAGTAGTTAACTATTTTTTCCTGGGACTAGTTGCATCTAGTAGTTAACTATTTCCCAAGGTAGTTAACTACTAGTTAACTAGTCTATTTAATTTTATAACCTACTTTTTGGCAAAATTCTAATACATCTTTCTTATCTATGTCTCAAAAAACGTTTGTACTTCGCACAAAAATGGTCTTTATTTCAGGTTAAGGTATTTGAATACTCTACCTTTGATAAAAAATTTAAATATCTTTTTAAATTTTAAATGAAATTTTTTTCAAGTTGTTGAAAATTTGAAAGTAGTTTTAACTAGTAGTTAATTAAAAAAGTAGTTAAACTAATAGTTCAACTACTTTAAACTAAAAGTAGTTAAACTACTAGTTGATCGGTAGTTAACTACTAGTTGCAACTAGTTCTAGTTAACTAGTGCCGAACACTAGAAAAGAATATTCATATTACTTAATATACTAGTAAGGTAGAGGGAATTCAATCTAAATACATAAGCATTCATAGTAGAACCTAAAATTATCAAGGATTATACCACAGTATATTTGATAGTCCCACAACCTGTAGAAGATCCATCAAATAGTTTACAGTGAATTTTTAAACTAAAAATCGTTTATAGTTAAATTAATTGTGAGCCTTAGTTTCATAATTTTAAAAGTTGTTTTTAATTAATCAACAGAATGGTTTAAGTTGGGAGTTGTGTCATTTATTTGAAAAATATTTCCTAATTATTTCATGAAACTATCAAATATATAAGTGGCATTGCATTTACTTTTTGATATTCTTCAAAAGAGACTGGTCTAGACTAGGTACAGAGGCTTCAGGTTCTTTGGCCGGTGCAGAAGAGGAAGCTAGTTCCAATGCTTCAAGACGTTTCCTGAGAATGTTTACACTGTGGTGCATAGCATCTCGTTCATCTTGCAAAGTTCTTACATGAGACTCCAATTTACGAATAGTGCTTTGATAGGTAGTAACTGAGGCTTCCAGTCGACTTACACTGTTCAGAGCAACCTAAAAAGAACCAAAAATTTTTAAATGTTCCAATAGCATTTATAATAAAAAAAAATTTTTTTTTTAAAAACTAATTACTGGAAAACAGGGATGTATCATTTGATATCATTCAAGGAACCAATGAAAATCAACATTAAATGTGGGAAATTATACATCAAGGTTACACAGAGAGAGAGTATCTACTTAAAATATAAATTCTCGGAATATTTACCTGTAATTGCTCAGAAAGCTCCATATTTTGCTTTTGCAAATCTTTATTTTCATTTTCAATTTGCTTTTTCAAAGAGGATGTTGTTTCAGAATCCACAGAGAATTCAGACATTTCTTCTTTCAACACCATGTATTCTATCTGATATGTTACCAGTGATTTCTCAACATCCATAGAGAGGACCTAAGTGTTATCAAAGGAAGTAGTTCCAATAAATAATACAAAAAAATAATAACACTTAAATAGTTACAAATTAAATACTTAGAGCATCTCTAATTCAAAACCATGGTTAAGATTTCTTAGTCTGTAGAACTGCCTATTTAAAAGGGCAACCTTACTTCCTCACTTTAAAGTTATGAGTATGAGTAATTTGTACTTTTTTGGCAGTTTCCTTCATTATCAGCTTTGAATTATCCAAGTTAAATTGTGTATACTTAAAAAAACTAAGTGTGATCCAAAACAGTTGGAAAAACTCAATTACCTGTTCCAAGACTTTTTCCATTCCAATATGCCCACTAGATGGCAAAGTTGACTTAAGAAACGAAACAATAGACTCAAACGAATTGCACTTCAGTATTTGGGATTGGTGAACTTTTAAAAGTAGAGCAGACACCTTGAAAATAACAGAAATCCCTTGCAGAAATAACATGTCTGAAAATAAAATTAACAAAAAACATTAATGAGACAGTACATTATTTGTATAGAAAGCATACAAAAAGCTGTTCCCATTTGTGGAACTCACCAAGTAAACGGGCAACAAATCCAATTGGAAAGTGAGATGCAAAAACTGTAAGGAACCATGGGGCAGCATACAGCATAGGAGACACTTCATATTTGTCAAACAATTCATGAACTTCAGGAACTGTGTTTTGTATAATCCTAGCTAACTGATACATTTGAACCTGAAACAAAATCATTGCATATTATTTTCACTAGTAAAAAAATAAATACAAATTTAAAAGTATAATTATTACACAAGTACACAACATGTTTTGTAATGATAAAGTTTCATACAAATAAACTAATCATAATACCTGCAGAGCTGCCATGTCCGATTTGTATTGGTTTCTCAAGCCAAGAGTAAACATAATGTGTTTCATTGCAAGAAAAGCCCTTTCCTCGTCTAACTACAAAAAAATAGGGGGAAAATTAGCATAAGCCTAAACGTAATAACTTTTGAAAAAGCACTTAAAATCACAAAAGCTTTTTTAAACAGTTTCATGTAAAAAAAGGTACTTACATGAAGTAATAATATCCCACCCAAGAAACTAAGACCTTGGCAATATCCCACTTCTTCATCCACAACAGAATATGCTTTAAGCAGACTGAACAATGAAAGCTGTCCAGGTCCAAGGACTTGCTTGAAGTAAGGATGTCCAGGATATGTACGTCCTAAACAACAAGTGGCAGTTAAATGAATATTGAAGTAAAAAATGAAATAGGAAATGAAAGAAGGATAATTTAAAAAGATATTTTCAAAATTCCAAACAAATACATAACATTAATAGATACTATTTATTGATACTATATTTTCTGTGATTGTTATCAATAAACTATCCAGGCTGTGAAAGCTTTCATTATTTTAATATCAATAGAATTAGTGAAAGGAATTATCATAATGTAAACACTAAAACAAAGAAGACAATTATATGAATTTTGTGCTCTAATTCACTCAATCAGGGTTTAATACATCCTAAAGATAAGTCTTAAACACCAACAAACATTATATTTACCGATATCTACTAAAATAGCATGCTGGTAAGGAGTTAGTTTGCGAAGTAGCTCAACATATGGAGTGCTATCAACAGGGGCACATTTATTGATGCTGCAATATTTGTTGGTTAAATAAAGCCATGTTTCACCACGTTTCTGACGGGGAATACCTAAAACAGATCAAGAACTGAAAATGTAAGAACAATTGCAAAAGAAAACTTAAAAGAACCTCAACATAAAAAGGAAGAAAAAATGAATTACCATATCTAACAGCTGCTTCAAGTTCGTTATATCCAGGATTAGAGTTGTACAATGTCTCTAACTTTTGGAGAGCATCGTTAGGACATGGACAAATTACATCATATTCAAGCTTTATGTGTTTCTCTAACATTTTATCTTGCTTCACTGAAATTATAAACATATACTAAGCACATAAATTTTTCTTTAAACCTCAAATGAATAATTTAAAAAATGTTTAATTCCACAATCACAAGCTCTTAGATATCTTCTAAAAACTTATAGTTACAGAGAAACTTCTAATGTTAAAAATCCAGTAATTTTGCATTAGTTTATTTCTTACTTTTCAATTTTTTCTGTTCTCTTTCTAGCCTTATAAGGATAATTTGTTCCATAATAGCTTTCTTCCATAATGCTTTTAGATGAGAAGATGAGTGTTTAGGAGGCTCCATTTTTTTCTCCTCAGCAATTTCCCCTAATAAGAAGAAAAGTAAGGACAGTCAGAACTACGGATAGTACTCCAAACATTTCATAACAACAAAATTTAAATTTTAAGATGAATTAAAAGCAATTTTAAAGATAAAGACCTTTTTTATTATTTTTTCAGTAATGCCATTTAAAAAAATTTCAACATTTACATTTAATAGTCAAATCACAGTATAGGGGAAAGTATTGTACCTCGGACATAACTGTACTTCAGCTTTTTTTTAAAGGCCACAATTTGAAATATAGGTTAAAAACTGATTTTGCCTATCAAAAGTAAGTTTTCTAAGTTTGGCTTCTAAGTTACAGTTTGAAAAATACTGATTATGTTTTGCTGTGAAAGCTTTTAAAAACCTAGATACAATATTTTAACATCATATAATAAACCACTTGTGATACCAAAGCATACACTAGCATGGGAAAAACAAAAGATCATATCAATGGCACATCAAGGATTTTTGTTTAAGAGAGGTCTCAAACATTTAAAATGGGTTATCAAAGGTTTTTTCTTCAATTATCATAAATATTAAATTAATAAAAATATTAAATATTATAGGATATTAAAATCAATTTAGAAAAGGAATTTTAATTATAATCTGAAAAAGTTTAACTTAAGGGGGCTGCATAGCCTCTCTCCCTGGATTCACCATTGCATCTATATGAGAAGTAAATTCTTGACATTTTGTTTATTCTTAGCTTAAAGAAATATATACTTATTGCATGGAAAGCAAATTATTTTTTTACATTATTTGCAAATGTTTTTAAACAACTGAATTAATTTAGTTAACTGAAACCAAAGAGTTTTCATTCATTCTTATTTCATTGATATTTTAAGAATTGTATTGTTAGTAGCTAAAAATTACTGCAACAAAATTATTTTCCAGGACTGAAATATCTTACCAAATATTATATCTTTAGCAAAAGGTCTCTGAACTCTATTGAAAAGCATTTTCCTCCAGGATCCTTTAGATCCATGTTGTTCCTTAATTTCCTTTAGAGGAAAATTTCCTTTTTTGGATCCAACTCTTAAAAAGCTGTAAAAATACAGGCAAATATTACCAATTAAAAAATAAAGTTTAGAAATCTGAACAACCACACAAAATAATGCTTACATGCCATTAAGGGATAAGAGAAACCAGGTGATTGAATATTAAGGAAAAAAATTAAATGCAAACTAAAGCAGGGTGAATACTCATCCTATTACTAGGGGATGCATACAAAAGAAACAAAAATTAAATACTCAAATCCAGCCACAATTCATCCAAGCAAATCGTGCAAACTAAACTGCAGTGAGGGTTGGGGACTGCAGGCAGGGATGGTTGAAATCAATATTCCAAGCTGGAATGATCCGCGAAAACTTACATGTTCCTTAGAGGTGAAGCCTTCAAAGAGGACCTGGGTATTTCATTAATTTTCACTTCTGATCCCGTCATATTATCTTTACTTTTGGAAGGCTCTCCTCGGTGCAGATCCCATATGACCGCAGCCGTGTCACTGAGAGATCTTTCAGTCGCATTCCTAAGAGACGTTGATTCCTTGCGCTTCCATTCAGTGGGTTGCATGTTTATTAGGGGAGCTTCTTTAGGGGGAGGAGTTGATTGCTTTACTGGCTCCTTAACAACGTTATGTTCATCAACCGACTGAATTTTAGGAGCAACGCTGGCTAGTTTAGACTTCGGCAAATCTTTGGCAGGGAGATGGGCCCCTTTTTTATCTCCAGGGATTTTGAAGTCAGACCGAGCCCCAACAGGCAAAGAGTAAGCTTTAGTGAGTGGAGCATCCTTAGGTCAGGTAAAAAGAGGTAATAAAATTAAGGAGAGAGAAAATCAGATGAAATGTTCCAAATATAAGCAATGATTGCATTTTCATGAAACTTTGATCCAAAATTAAAGGCAGGTTAAGTTCAAAGATTCTTTTCCTATTTTCCCACCATTAATTACTATGTTTTAACAGGATTACAAGGAACTGATCTCCACTTCACTCCTTAAAAAAAGTAGTAAGAATTACAAAATGATTGTGCCACTTGTAGTAAAGTTATATGTAAAAGTAACTGAGTTTATAAAAGTTTTCATGAAACTTGAAGCTTATTTCAATGCATATTAGAGGTGACACCTGAAAAAATATTCAGAAGGGGGTAGTTTTAGTCCTTTTTCATGGTCAAAAAAAAGAAAAGATGGCCCTCCTGGCTATGACTTTATTGCATATCATCTCTTAGGTTGACAGTAAAGATAACAGCATATTTGTTAACAATTAGAAAAATTTTCCCAGTAACAATACTAATTGTTTGCTATTAATGCCTTATGCTAATGTGTTTGCCTTAATGCTATTGCCTTATGCTAATGTGTTTGCCTTAATGCTATTATTTTACTACCAGTAGTACAATCATAATAAAATTCTTGCATTTTTCTCAGGAGCAAAACAGGATTTTTTTAAAGTCCATTGTCTGGTGACAATATTACTTTGATTTCTGGATGGAAAGACAAAAAATTGTGAACAAAACTACTTGTTTTCAAAAAACAAGCAAATTGTTTTATGAAAGAATAAAAAAGTGCAATACTTAACAATTTATAACATACAATTAGCTAAAAGAAATATCTTTACATTTCAAGGATAAAAGCAAATTTTCCTATACCTAAATCAAATCAATTCAAGAAAATTTTAGGCCTAAATAGGGAATTTTTTATGAAATGCAATCAATACAAACATATGGATTCAAATAAAAATAGTCATCATTAAAATTTACAGCTTTTATCTAAATAAGTATGAAGTAACACTAGCAAATTAAATGCATTGTTCATTAAAAATATATCTCTTTTCTTTTTTTTTATTTAAATTCAATATTGGGCAAGAAATTACTTACTTTATGTGACGAGTCAAATGTAGAAGGAAATGTTTTCTTTGCCATGGAAGTCAAATTACTCAGAGGAGACAGTGCTCTTTTCTGTGTAAAAAAATATTTATATATTTAAAAAAAATGATTTTAGGCTCAACTAAACTGTTCCAGAAAAATTAATTCTAAACATAAAACCTACCTCCTTATGATCTTTGGATACAGAATGAGAATGCTTCATCTGTTTTTGTTCACACAAAGCTCTTAATAATGTCATGAACACAATATTTTGTTCTGCAAGACTTCTAACAATGATTTCCTAAAAAAATTAATAACTTAACAAATTTATCATTATTATATCATAAACTTCTATTTTCAAGAATGTTATGGACATATTTAATTTTCTTATTTATGCATAATTCCTCGAGTGTGTACCTGTACCTAAAAACACTACTTAAAATGTTTACTAACTACATCCCATCCATTTAAATTTTGATGAAATAATATGAAAATTTTCTATAGCATGAGGTACCTGGTATTTAGACATTAATTCTTTTTGTTCTTTCTCAGCCAATGCAGCTATGTGCATCATTATAATGTTCTGTATTGCCTCTGGCGTTTCACCTGCATATAATTTTAATTAAAATCTTATTAGTTCAGACAAACTATGTAAACAATTAATATATCAGGAGCATACCTTCTATATCAGAGCACAATTTATGAAACCAATACATAGGACATGTATCACAAAAATTGAATATTTTTGATAAAGCTCTTTTTTCTTGGCATGTCATAACAGCACAATGGAAAGATTGCTTTAAAGTTTTCATTATTTCATTTACCTAAAAAAAATTTTAAGCATAAATAAAATTTAATGTATAGGTAAAACAATAGGTGTTATTATACAACCGGGTGCCACTATTGTTGGCATTATAATCCACTATAACAAACAAAACAAAAAAAAAAAACAAGTGGCACCCGGTTGTGTAATGAAACCAAACAATAATTAACAACATAAGGGTTACTGCTATGTACTTACAATTTTTGCAGATTGGCACTGAAATATATATCCCACATACATATCTATTCCAGTTATAGTTGTCTCCCTGCAGATAATTCCAAAGTAATCAGAATATTCTTCTCCCTACAATTAGCAAAAAGTAAATAAATCAGTAAGTAACTAAATTATAAAGTAATCCTCAACCAAACCAAGAAATGAACTCAGTTGAAGGAGTTAAATATGGAACTGTAACTCCTAGAAAAATGACTTAAATAACAAAAAAAAAATTAAGACATTTATCTTTTAAACATATGTGTTAACTAATGTTAAAACTTCTTGTATATGAGTTTATAATTTTTAGGAAACTAATAACACATCTGCATTGAGATGGAATAATTATATTTTTTAGCCTAAAAATATTTTGGCATTTAAAAGTGCTTGAGCACAGTACCTATAAAAGTTACTGGAAAGTTAAGGACATCAATTCAGAAGAGGAATGCTTGGACATGGATGTATTAGACAAACAAATTTGACTTACTTGAGAACAATGGGAAATGCTTGAAAAATCCTTCTGGAAGAGCAATTCTTTTTTATCTGTACTTATTAGACGAATGTCACAAGGACTAATCAAAAATAACATAGTTCTATTATCTGGACTTTGGTCATCTGATAAAGAATTAGAAGAATCTTCTTGAACAAAAGGAAATCCAAGAGAACATTCTAAGAAAGTCTTTGCATTCATAGGTGGCAGAGAGGTCTGCCTGTGAAGACTCCCATCTTCAATTACTGAGGAAAACTGCTCAGATGTAAAAGCAAGGGTTTGGATATCTTGCACCAAAGCATCCCGACTTGATGTGTCCAAACTTTGAGAATGAGTGATAAGAGTCGCCGAAGAAGGTGGAGCGAGGGAAAATTGAGTGTCATTGTTTTCACTCAGCACTCGCTGGCGGCTGCTGCAGCTGGACTTGGGAGAATTACCATTATTGTTATCCTACAACAAACATTATTCATTATTAATTTTTTTAAATGCATAAATGTAAAATCTTTTTTAAACAAGGAAATGCTTGTTTGGTAAGGAAAAGTGTTTTTTTAAGAAGAGGTTTAATCAAAAACTGAAAGCTGTAAAAATGTTCCATTCAGTAAATACTAAATGTATATTTGTGATGTGTCAAAAGAAGAAACCCATTATCAGGCAATCTAAAATCTGGAATCCCCCAAAAAACTGACATGTTTTCAGATATTTTTTATAAAAATTTATCATTTTGAGGGTATTTATTTCTTTTGCAGAACTAACACCTCCTGAGAATGTTGACAACTTCTGTAAAGCAACTTTGTCATGCCAGGGATTGTTCACAATTATACAATTTTTGAGAATAGGAGTTGATGGTAGGCAGGCCTGACGAGAGAGGGGGGGCGAGGGGGTACGATACCCCTGGTCCCGGGCCGGTAGAGGGCCCGGTACATAAAGCTTTCATATTGAGTACTAAGACGGGTATCATTTTGAATATTTTGGAAATTAATTTGTTCACATAAAGGTCCAAAAATGAGTAAATTCCCAGTTTTATAGGGCATATTTTCAAAAATTTTCCCAAAATTTTTATAATTCCCCAGACCCCCTTTATTACTTGTTACTCATCGTATTATCAAGAAAACGATACTTTTAAGTTGAGCGAAATTCAGATCTTGCCTAGAAATATTCTAAAAATTACATTAAGCCTATGAATGCATGGGTGGAGGTACTTCAGAAAATTTCGCCCCCTACCTCGAAATGAGAATATGTCATTGGGGGCTCGCTTTTCAACCTTGTACCCGGGGCCCGACTTGGCTCTAGGCGGCCCTGATGGTAGGGAGGGAAAGCTCTTATTTTTGTAGCACTAAAATAGTTGCACCATTATAACCAGACCCAGTGATTAGCCCCTATGTGCTTGTTGATTACAGGGTGCAAAGGGCAGTAATACCAGCATCACTGACTATCAGTACCTTTTCAATATTGACCCCATTGCACAGTTTTGCACCGTTTTCGGGTTTCCATATGGAAACACTCCTAATGAAATCCCCTAATGTAACTCCCTAGTATGAGAAAAACCATATAAATTTCACAGAATGTGTAGTACTTAACTTAGAAGTCTCTGGGGATGCAATTTATATTTAAATAACTTTAAAGGATAAACTTTTCACTATAATTTTATATTAGCCTTTATAGGTTATTTTTACATTGATTATGTCAAACTAATAAATGTCTGTAACTTCAAACTTCAATTTCACAGAATTTTCCTTTATTTAAAATGTAATTTATGGTGTCTATTAATTCTTAATTAAACTATTCTGTCTAAAAATTCTTACTATTACATCCTAAAATAAAAAGTGACTTACAAAACCTCACTTGAGATTAAAATATGTAAAAATATCAGTCACAAAAAGAAAATTGCATCAAAATGTATGAAATTTGAAAGTTACAGCATTGCAGTTGGCTCTAAGTTTCAGCAAGAATAAAATGTCAAATTTTACAAACATGTTAGTTTATAAGGAGTTGTTCAGTTACAATGAAACATTAAATTTAAAAATTTGTTAAAATTAGGTTTTTATATTTATTAATTAATTTCTTCTTAATTTTAAGTATTTTTTGAAAGAATGTTATTCATGATACCCATCAGTTTAAGCAGAAAAGAAATGCAAACAGAATGATCCAAGTATATGGGTATTGTACTGGGTATCTTCTGCGTATAGTTGTTTTGGAGTTGTGGCTATTTTATGAATTTAGAAAAAACAACTTTAGATAAATTATAAAACCATCAAAATGTATTTCTTTTTTATATTTTGGCATTATACTTGGGGGTTATCCATAAATGATGTCACACTTTTACAACATTTTTGATCCCTCCACCCCTTTGTCACATGTCATGCTCTGCTACAAATAAGCTTAGAATAAAGTTGGTTAAGAATCTGGAACCAATGTTTTTATTCAAGTTTAAGTGCACCCCATCTTATAATTTCAAAGTAAACTCTTATTTTGGTAGTATGAATTTCATAATAATGTCATTTAAACTACATTTTCCAGGGGAAAACATTTTATTTAGTTTTTTTGCTGATTTTCAAAGTGTGATGTCACAATTCTTAACCCCCCCTCACTCCCTTGTCACAAACTGTCAAAAATTAATGATCTCCCTCCCTCCCCTCAGTGACATCATTTATGGACAACCCCTTGTATTTAATGTACTACAGATTTTCCACACTATTCCTTTCAGACTTTTTTTACCAAGCCTATGTGCATGTGCATGATTATACTATCCAAGTCTGATGTTTAAAACCTAAATTCTGAATCTTATATTTAAATTACCTTCACTACTTGTAAAGGATGAGGGATATCAGAAGCAGTATCAATAGTCCACTCAGGTATATCTTTCTTTTGTGATACACTCTGTGTTGAAGGTGTTGCATCTAATTCTTTGATGAGAGTAGGATTTTCCCCATCTGGGCTTTCTTTAGTCTGAAGTAATTTTTGAGTTACCTCATCCACAAATCTTTGAGGACCTCTTTTCTGTGATACCTAGCATTAATTTTTGAAAAATTAAATTTGAGAAAACTTAATAAAACTACATACACATACACAACTTAAATATTTAAAGAAAAATCCAAGTTAAAGCAATAAAAATTATCAAGTAAATAAAGGAGTAGTAAAAATGAATGAAAAGATGAATAATAAAGTCAGTGCAAATACCTTTATTTTACCAACATAGAGAACTTCATATTGTTGGCATTGTTTACTCTGGACAGCATCAAAAGGTGAATCTTCTTTTGCTTTGATTCCAATAGAAGATTCTTGAATAGCCTCTTTCAAAACAGTAAACAGTTGGAAAACCTAAAATATACAAAAATAGATGGATAGATCGCTAGAAGGTGCCAACATGAGAATTTCGTACTTACTTTATTGATCAAAACAAATAAATTCTAAATTACACTCAATAAACTGCAGAAAATCATAGATTTACAAAAATAATCATAAAAAAAACTATTTTGGTGGAAAAATTCTTTATGGTTCTTTAAAATTGAAACAAATGATAAAATCTGGCAGCTTTTAAGTCATGGCTCTGATATTCTTTTCCAGAATCTGAATATATAAGTACAGTGTTCTCTCGTTAGTATACCCCCGCTTAGTGCGACTTTCCACATATTTCGACGCTTTTCTCAGGTCCCCCAAAGAAAAATCCTGGTTATTGCTTCGTGAAGCTCCTTTCAAATAATGTATGAGCCAAGAAAAGGCAAGTAGAACTGGTTTTTCCTACCACTCCCCTTTTATCCCGAATGCCCCCCGTTGCGCCCTCAAGAACAAGGGAGACCAGTGTCTTGCAGGTCATGCTTGTCCTGTGACAAATCAGAACCCTCCCTGAATTTCTTGGAAATTCTCCCCCCCCTCTCCTACAATTCAAACACTGCATTCCATAGCTCAGTGTTCAGTCTACTGTTTTATAAGTACAGATACCATATTCAATATTCATTCTTTCTCGACAAGTTCTTGAAAGGAAAGCTGGTGTGATGAATAAGCAGCAATTTGAAAATGAACAGGGGTTGCCTGTCTTTTCATTGAAAACAATCTAAAAAAAATGTGATGAAATCTAAGGAAACGCTTTTTCAGCCATTAGTAAAAGGAGAAGACTTTGGAAAGGTAAGATGTAAAGTAAGAATGTTTGTTCTGTTTTTAGACATTGTTTTTTCATTTCTATTTTAGTGATAAAATCCTGCTTTAAGGTAAGATAGGGGAGACCGGGGCAGGGTGGACCACTTTTGAAACTTTTGACTCTTTAGGGGCAAAATAATTATTTTTTCAATTAGATAACATGCATACATATTAACCATATATTCAAGTTTATAAAACATCCACTGAAAAGTAAAAGTAATGCTTACTTTTTTTTATAAAATTTTTTAAATGGAAAGTGACAAAGTGGTCCATTGTACCCCGGTACCGGGGTACAATGGACCACAGGACGGGGCACAATGGACCACTAGGACTTTTTTTGCAATAAATGAAGTAAATACATTTTTTAATAATACAAAACATATAGTAAATGATCATCTGGTTTATTCTGGTTATTTAATTTAATCTGGTTACATAATTTATTTAAACATATTATCCTAATTTTAACAAATATTAAACCCAGCAAATGAAAATCCGAAGGATTTTTGTGACTGATAGCCTACTGTTCTCTTTTGGGTCTGGTAGACGCATAATGATATCTTATTGATATTAACATCATATTCATCAACATTCTCAGGGAAAACAAACACATTTTGGTTAGGTTTAAACAAACAATCAATAATAAACACTCAATAAGGACAGTAAAAATGTCATTATTCAAATATAGTAATAGTAAATAAATAAAAATAGTAGCAGAATTAATTGCCCAACCACATTATCTAACAAATATTCACTTTGTGATTATATTTATTTTTTAAATATGAAATGGGATTAAATTTATGACAAGACTCAGTTCAGTAAAGAAAAACAGTTCAGCACCTAACTTTCTGAAGCCCTTACATTTAAATAAATTTAAGTGTAAAAACAATGGAAAATGTTATAGAATGAATAATTAGTTATTATGCAAGTAAAAAAGTAAACTCTTAATTCCTCTAATTTTGTTCACTTATAAATGAATGCATAACTAAGTGGTCCATTGTACCCCGCACCTAAGTGGTCCATTGTACCCCGCTTAGAGATTTAGCAAATATAATTTTTTAAAATATATAAAATGTAAATTTAACCTTTTAACTTAAATTGAATATAATAGTTTAGTATCTTATCTTATGATTGGAGCTCAGAAAAGTTTTTCAAATCCAAAATTTTCAGTGAAATAACACAATTAACTTTGAAGGGAAAAAATTACTTTTGCATACCTTAAATAGACTATCAGGAATAAAATTACTAATTAGTCAAATAAAACCATGAATTCTGGTTTATTCTAACTGCTTTAGGGTTGCCATCTGAATGACAAAATTTGAAACACATATACATAAAATAAATATAAAAAACAGGGGGTGGTCCACTGTGCCCCGTGGTCCATTGTACCCCGGTCTCCCCTATATGTATTGCGTATAACGCCGAAACTGTGTTTCAAGGAATTCCGCATATAGTGTCGTACCGCTTATTACAACGTTTTCAAACATCCCCGTGAACGGCGTACTAACGGGAGTTTACTGTATTATTGATACATATTGTAGCATGCATGCCTGATAAAGCCAACATGCATGTCTCGAGATTGAATGTCTATTTGAAATGCATTGTTATGTTTTTAAATTATGTTTGAGTAGTGTAATTAAATTCTTTAAACTTTAGCATGGTTATTTATACCAATATGTAGTCGTAACACGCTTCACATATTTAATATTTTGCATCTACTTCAGCATTAGGCAAGTCCCAAAATAATTCTATAAATCCTGGTTTTCAAAGTTGATTATAACAATAATATGTTTTTCAAATTTTTTATTCAGAATGTACTAAATCTGCATATTTTGAAATAGTCTACAGAATGTATTCAGAGAGTTTAGGATATTACATAATCACATTAAAGAGAAATTGCGATAAAATACTCACAGCAAGTTCATCACTCGCTTGAAACGCATGACACAATGAGACATCAGACCCTTCTTTTGTCAAATAAGCAAAACATCTAGGAGAATCTGCTAGTTGATTAAACTTCGTAACAGAACCTAGTTTATGCTCGAAAATCAATCTTCCAAACTTAACATGCACAGCTTTGATCGAACATTCAGTGACAGACATGAAAACAGTTTCGGATTTTGGAGATCCTAGCCTTTGAATTTCTGAAATGATCCACGGCAACATTGGCTGTGTATGCCATCTTTCAACGAGAGCACGACCGTAATATCGAGCTATAAAAGTTCTTTGGTACTTGGAGGATAACTCAACATCAGAATCTTGCAGTTTACTGTATCCCTTTTTCGGCATTCTTGAAAATTTTAAATACAGATGTCCAGCATTAGTTTCAATATTTTTATTAAGAGCGACCCTTGAATGTCAAGGTCATGGATTTGTTAAGTCCTACAATGAGACACATCTCTGAAACTACACTAACAAAAAGATTATCTACCGTTTGATGTGAATAGTGAACCTTCCAGTAAATCTTAGGAATATTAAACAGCAGGAGAGTGAATTATTTATCAATCACGCAAAAATGTAAACAAAATAAACCGGGTGAGAGAGTTGAGTTGTTCAAACGTAAGAGTGAATTGCAAAACCAAAACTATTTTGGTCAGGTTTTTTTAAGGTGATAATTTTTATTCTCAACCAACCCTGAACCCTCGTGCTGCCTCCTCCACAAAAATTTAAGTGTACAAGCTTCCTTAGCATAGCATAATTCAGTAATTTCGCTTGACTTGCATTAATGGATGCTTCTATTTCCCGCCCCTAACAACAGCCCTAGCAACGTTGTTTATTCGTCCAAGCGACGTCATGTGCGAATGCTCTATGTAGCTTTTTAGGTGATAACTTAGGTTCTAAAGGTAAGGGTCACCGTAAAGTTTTATTACATCCAGTGCCTGGATGTAATAAAACAATTTGCGGCCGGACCACCAGCAGTTTATCTCCCCTATCTCCCTCAATCTCTTTGTATCTCCCCTCGCACTCCCGCCTGAGAGCTGTCGAAAATTAACCACATGAAGACACCGGCGCCATAAACTCAGGTTTCTTCCTGGAGATAATTGTTTTATTACATCCAGAAAGTCTACGGTGGCCCAAAAACTTAATATAGGAAAAGTTGTTAGTAATAAAAATACAAGTACCAAAGGGGGGCTGGGGGTCCTCCCCCAGAAAATTTTTGGAAGTTTGACTAAAAACCCAGGTTTTTAACTAGTTTTGGTACACTAAGTCCGAATTTTGGATGTACATTTTTATGAACTTAATATTTAAAAAGTTATTAAAATAGAGTTCCAAGTACAAAAGGGGATCTGGAGTCCTTCCCCAGAAAATTTTTGGAACTTTACCCCTAATGGAGGCTTTACACCACCGAGGTTTGCGATTTGCGTTTTGCGATTTGCGGCGAAAACGGGAACCGCAGAAACTACCGCAGCGGCTGCCGCTAATGCCGCCGCGACAGTTTTGGTTCCCGCGCATTTTCGTGCTTTGTTGACCATTGCACCGTTGTTGGTTTTGGTTTTGATCACGTTTGAACATTTTGTCTTTTTTTCTTATAATTAATATTATGTCTTCACTTTCGCACTTCACTTTCCAAAAGAAATGCGCGGGAACCAAAACTGTCGCGGCGGCATTAGCGGCAGCCGCTAGTGTCGTAAATCGATTCTAGCGCCCTCCTTCGAGCGGTCGCTGAGTTTCTGCGGTTCCCGTTTTCGCCGCAAAACGCAAATCGCAAACCTCGGTGGTGTAAAGCCGCCATAAGAACAGGGTTTTATTTTTTTTTGGAACACTTAGTCCGAATTTTGGACATATATTTTTTGGTAGGATTTAGATTTTAATGAACTTATCATAATAAAGTTAATAAAATCCCAAGTACAAAAGGGGGGTTTGGGGGTCCTCCCCCAGAAAATTTTTTGAAATTTGGTACAGGTACACCTAGTCCGAATTTCGGGGGGGTGCCCCCGTGCCGAAGGTTCTGATCAGATCAAGGCATTTTTTTGGGGGGGGGGGGGCGGGGGCAATGCCCTCCACCTTTCAAGAAAAAAAAATCTAAATGATAAATTATGTGTCCAGCAAGGAGGTCTCCAGAACCATCTGGCATGTTTTCAGTGCCCCCCCCCCAAACTTCTTAAAAATTCTGTATTCGTAAGGGAAAATCATGTGTCAAAGCCCTCCCAAGGTCCACCACTTTTATAGTCATGACCTTTCAATGATTATGTTTTAAGACGAGTTCATTTTGTAGCATCAGTGCATTTGAGTCCTTGTTTCCCATGTTTGCTTTAACTCCCGAATCTTTCATTGCCTTCATTAATTTAAGAACTCAAGGATCATTATTTGACCCTTGACTTAAAAATGTTTGTGAAAAAGGTAGAAGGAAGGTTATTAAAAAAACTTGGGTTACCCTTCATAAAATTAGATAAGTCATTCATAGTGATTCGAACTTTTAGGTACCATGGCATGGGGACAGAAATTAAGATTCGTAACCGGACAACACATAGACATTATGTTAAGCCCTTTGTTAGAGATCTATAGCTAATTACACTGTAAAAAAACTAATTCAAAACATAAATTGTCCCAATTGCAATGCTGATTTGATGAGTTTCCCAATACCTCCAGAATCCAGACACAACCTTGCACTATGAGGTCCATTCATAAAATATTAAACCTTAATGTTTTCCATGAAAACTTTAGAACTAGGGAAGGCTCCTTGGGTACCAAGGTTATGTGCAAGCGTAAGTTTTCCCACAGCTCAGCAAAGGCATCATTTGCAAGTGAGGAAGTGCAGTGAGAGTGAGCATGTCTGATTTCCCATGTTGCCAGTTCCATAAAGACAATGCCACCAGCTCATTTAATCACATCTTGTTCAACGTCATAGAAGGACCAGATTTTGATCATGGGAAAACATTATGCAAAACAAGACAAACAGCATTCTAAAATATTTCTGGAGGTGTTAAAAACAATGGCATGACATCTGGGATAAGTGCATGCATTCCTATGGAGACTTCAAAGGTGATAAGAGTAAAAATTTTTCATACAAATAAATATTTTTGTGACAACATGTTACCTTTTTAACAGACCTTGTATATATACTTCATGGATTGGTAAAAAACTTGCAATTATAGTACTTTTATATATTTTCTAGCAAAACTACATCTTACTTAAAATATTGTTTTTTAAGCTTTTCAATTAGTTTCATAGTAATAATAGACATAGTCCCATGCTACTAATCTATACTATGCTTGGCTAGTAGTGAGCTGCCTATTCTATTTATAGACTATAAGCATGTAACAATTGTGATAAACTTAAGGATTTATCCCATTTTTTTTACATACCTTTTCTTAAATATTAAGACATTTTTTTGTTACGTCAAGCCAAACTGCAAGAGAATTAATTTAATTATTATCATGTAATCCACTCTCGTATTAATGATCCTTATTGAACTTTATTCTCACTTTAAACTTTTTCCCCTAACAAATTCTTATAAATAAAAACTTTTAGTCTAATGTCAAAAAGTTAGTCTAATATTCAACACAAAATTTTAATATTGTAAACCAAAACATAAAATTTCTGCTTGCCATTAGCAAGATATTGTTAACGGCTGCCTAGAAAGTTCTCCTTTAATGTGTTGAGTTTCATATCAAACTATAATCTCAGATTATAATGTCTCAATCCAGTGACTAAAAAAATTTTGGGCTTGCAAATGTTTTAAAAAAACTTTCAAGCTCTTGTGAAAGTAGTAGTGTAATGGAACATTATCAGGAGTTCACAACTTTCAACAGTCAAAATACTCTTAATTGTCAACATATTTAATGAGAAAATAAAAAGTTACAATTGTAAAAAATGAACAATACTTTTTCTCCCCAAACCACACATTTTAATTGTTCCCACAGGATCAAATTTAATTTGAGAAATTTGTGTGATTCCCACTATTCTTTACTGCTTCTTAAAATATTCTTTACTTCCTTCAGGATCAGGTTTCATGGTCTCATCACCAGGCTTCCATCCAGCTGGACATACTATTTGAAAGAAATACTACATGAGTATGCTATTTAACCTAATTAAAGAAATTGGCACTAGGAAAACACTGTAAAATAGAAATAGCATTCAACTAAATTAGAAACAAAATAATAATTTTAAATTTTGTCTTCCACATAAGGAAAAAATGATTTATCAATTACTACGGTAATGCAGCATATTAAGTGTAGTCATTGTAATCAAACATAGGGGAATCGACACATCAAATGCATGAACAAAGAAGCATATCGCTGCTATCATTGGGAAAAACTTGCACCTCTGACTTGAGGAACATACAGTACAACACTTACTGATTAATTTACTGGCTACACATATTTTCATAAAAGACCAATCTTGTACTTTTTAATATTTTACTCTTATGCCATTACAATTGAAATTTTAGGAATGCTTCAGTCCTATTCCCAAGTCAATTCAGCAGGTGTTGTAATGGAATATTTTCACTCTTGCAAGTAAATGAATTTTTAATTTGATACCGTGAAAGTAAAACAAACTAAAAGGGTAATTTACCAGGGACGCCGCAACAATCCTTTTTTTTCGTATCAGTGGGTCTAGTTATATTACTTCTCACCATGGTAATGATATGCCAATAGTTATATAGACCCTTGGTAGCAGTGCTTAGGCTCTATTAGCCACCCCACCACAATTGTAGATTCCCTCTATTTGAGATAGATTTTTTTTTTATGATGCCAGAAATATGAACTCTGGATTTTACTCCAATACTTTTCTTAAAACTCAAGGTTTACTTTTAAATATTTAATAAGTTAAGTCACAGAAAAATCTGGATAGATAAAACCAGAGATGCCATATCAAATTTTAAATCATTTACCTAGTTATAACAACCATGCGACTTAAAGTGAAGTTTTATTTTTTTACAGGGAAAACCTAGTACATCATTACCCACACAAAGATATGTAATTTTGAACTATAACAGCAGAATTAGGAAAATTTATCAATACCACTTCATTTTGCCTATTCCCCCAGATTCCAAAATAATCCCTAAAACGTTTTACTCTTTGTTTGAAATCCTAACTTTTATAATACTATTGGGCATAGATGGACAGTAGTGAAGGATAACGACACAGCAGTAGGTTAGAACTCACTATTAAAATTAAATATTTTTACAATACATATTCTTAATCTGTGATTTTTAAAAAAGTTAGTCAATAAACAACATAAACAGCAGCTTTAACATATGACTTAAAAAAGGGGGAAAATTATATAAGCAATGACTGATTTAAACTACAAACTACTGTATATTGTTTGCCAAGTTTTAGAAAACGTTTCAACGCACAAGTAAGCCTGGCCGACATATACACTAATCTTAATATTCTTTTCTCCCACCATCTCCACTGCTGCAGAGAATCTTTCAAGTGTCTTTTCAGCAGTAGTCACTCTTTATTACATTACATGCAGACAGAATGTTTTTGTACATCTGATATTTATACTTTGTCTTTTATGAAAAATTTTATGGTATTTCAAAGTACATGCAAAAATAAGCACCGATTGAGTTTATAATTAAGTAGTTCAATTTAGAATACAAATAAAATTTATCAATGTATAGTCAGACCGCCACAAGAAAAGCTTCTGATGTCGTACAATATTGCAGAGGTTGTTAAGGAATCTGATTTTTCCACTTAATTTTGAGAATGATTGTAATTTATAATCGATGAGAAAACGTTTTATGCCAAATCTGTGTAGCTATCATTTAGCATTGTACTTTTAAAAATTTTTCTTTTGGCAATAAGACTAGACAAGTTTAAAATTAATTATTACAAATAAAAACTGGAAAAACAAACCTTCTCCAAACTTATCTGTATACTGGAAGGCTTGTACAAGCCTTAACGTCTCATCTACAGATCGGCCGACTGGCAAATCATTAATTGTGATTTGACGCAGTTTACCTTCAGGATCAATAATGAAAAGACCCCTGTAAGAACATACGATTAAGACTAAATACATTTTAAATTTAATGAATTAAAAAGCAAAGATGTGATCAGCAAACTGATAATAGACATAACATGCATGGAGAATAATTTTAAATTTTACAAAGTTTTATGCAATTATTTAATACAGGCTAAACCCTATTTTTTGGGGTCAATTTTCAAAAAATTTCTAGGGAGGATTTCCATTTGGTACTTCATTCTCAATTATTCAGTTTTATTAAAAATAATTTCATCAAGACGCAAATCCTACCCAAAGATGTACAAAAAAAGCTATATTGAACCTAATGCATGGGGAAGGGCTTAGGAATAATTTTTGGTTCTCTCCCCCATGCAAATATTTAGCTTAGGGCCTGATAATGACTAAATTTTTTTAGGAGATAATTGGGCCCCTCCTGAAATATTTCTAAGTACATTACTGCAACTAAGCTCTTTAAATTTTACTTTTAATGGAAGTTTTAACTCTTCTCAGATGTATACAATTATGGAATATCTACTTTTTGAACCTTAGTCTTTAAATTAACTTTTACTATTGTTACATTAGCAATTACACATTTCCCAATTTAGATTTTGAAGAATAATTTGATAACTAACAGCCGTATTCACCGGTAACTTTGTTAACCAGGCGTCAAAACTCTGATTGGCAGAGAAATAGTTTTTCTTTAACTACCAATCAGAAGTTCAACTGTTTAATTACTAGTCACGTTACAGGTGAATACAGCCATTAAAGAGGACTAGCTTGCTCAATTTACAGACAATATCAGAGGAAAATTAAATTTTACTCGAGCCTTTTAAACAGATTATTATTTTAGTATCCTACAATATAAACTGAAAGTTGGCTAGTTCCCTACATTTTCTACAAAATTCCTTAATACAGTAGAACTCCCAATTATTCCTATCAATTAGGACCAGACTCCATAATCATGATCAAATATTTGGATAACTGAATATTTTCCAAATAAGGACCATTTTAATTACAGCATGTATGTTGAAAATGGGAGAAAAACTATTTTTGAAGAAAGAACGCTTTTAATTAAATGAAAAGGCAACATTCAGATAATCCAAGTTCTACTATACATTGTAAAGTAGACGCAACTTAGCTGGAAAAAAAATTAAATTTTACATTCTCAAAATCTAGGACAACACTTATAAATTTCTACGTACTTAAAAATAGCTAGTGAGCTGGGAATAGATTCCAATTGTTTTAAAACCCAAAGTATTGAGTAGCAAACTAATTTCTACTTAGTGACAGATAAATAGGAAAGACTCCCAACCAGATGGTTGGGAATTCCTATTTGTTAAGGAAAAATGTTAATATCGGTACCTGAATGACAATCCAGCATCTTCTTTGTAGACACCATATGCTTTAGAAATGCTGCAAGTCTTATCAGCCAGAAGAGGAATGTTCATTTTGCCCAATCCTCCTTCCTTTCTAGGAGTGTTGATCCTAGTATATCGTGGTAAAGTTTTAAAATTTCCTTTAAAAATCAGAACTTTTAAATTAATACAATTTGATAAAGGCTCACCATGCAAGATGTGAGAAATGACTATCAGTAGAACAACCAATAACCTCACAGCCAATTTTGCGAAACTCTTCAACTCTATCCGAGAATGCAATGATCTCAGTCGGACAAACAAAGGTGCTGCAAGAGATAAAAATATTTTCCGAATATTTCATAAAGAATGAAATAATATCTTTGTAATGCATTACTACATACTTACAAGTCTAAAGGATAGAAAAATAACACAAGATATTTTCCTTTATAATCATCTAGTTTGATGTTTTTAAAGCTCCCATTGACAACTGCAGTGCCTTCAAACTGGGGAGCAGGCTTTGTAATTTCAGGCATCATTTCTAAAAACAAAATAATATTAATACTAAAGTCTACAGATTTCATAAAAATACTGAAATTACACTTTAGTACTTAAATATCTTCATAACTTTACCTTAAATAACACATAATGAAAAGTTTAATTCATGCAGACTATTTTAGAGAATACTTGTAATTAAATTACACAGTATTGCATATCATTGTAACCAAGTTTAGAGCAAGTTCTCTTTAACTAAATTAATCAAATTTCACAGTTTTAAAAACCAGTTGCCTCCCCCCTAAATACCTGGTCAATTTTATGCATGTGAGAGAAGGAATCAACTTCAAGATCAAATCCTGCAGATAAGATATTAAAATAATTAACCACTTAATAAATTATAAATTTCACTACCTCCTGTTCAGGAAGAGATATAATTCTCAGAAGGCCTACATACCCCAACATTGAGATTATAAAAAAAGGAAGATTTTAAAACTCAAGATACCCAAAGCATTTTTTACACTTATAAGTCAACAAGGGTGCCTACCATGCTCTACCTAACTCAATAGGTAGCGTAACCCTAAGAAAAACATACATTTTTAACAAAATATGTATTTTTTTAGTCCTTCCACATCCCTAACTCTTTGTAATTTTGGAGTCTGGAAACATTTTTTGAAATAATTGTCCAGCGTGATCAGCACAGCTGAGTGGCAAATAATGATCAATTATGAAAGCTGTCAATAAACATTCTGCATTGGTAACCGCTTTCTCATGCAATTCATTACTTTTTACAAAGAGATCTAGCTATCTATCATTATTTTCAACAGCAGAACAACTGCTTTTAAGCTTTTATCTAGTCGGATTAATAACAGATGAGAAAAAAAATCTTTAACTGAGCAAAAACAGAAGAAATTGATTGAAAAACAGATGAAGGAAGATTCTATTAAAAAAAAAAAAAAAAAGAAATCTTCAGGCTAAAACGGAAGAGTTGGCAGCTATGGGCCTACATTAATAATTTGCTTAAACAAATATTCCTCTCTCCCCCCTCCTATTTATTTGCAGCTGTCTTTAACATAGAACTACAATTCCCAGTTTCAGTTTTCAAATACTGACCAAAAAGGATTCATACAACTTTTTGCATTAAATATTACTACAACTAATTTCTGTTCCATTTTTACTTTCATATTTCTTTACAATTGCTAGTTAATCTATTAGCATAAGCCCTACAGCCAATAATTTGTACTATATTACTATATTAAGGATATTTAAACCTTCAGTTATTTTTAATCTCTGGTGATCTATGTAAATACAAACACCCTTAATTCAACATTTTACAAGAATTATCTGCTTACATTCATGAACATTGGTATTTATTTCCTACTATTCAGTTACAACTAACAGCTATTTGACCAACATGGTTGCATTGGTACACAAATACTTGCAATTCTCTCCACCTTTACCTGACACTTCATTAGTTTTAGATTCTTCAAAACTGCATTTGTTGTTTGTGACAATGTCATACTCTGCACTGTTGTTTAATTCAGAAGCTTTACCATTTGAAAAGCTAATACAAGGAGACTTTGATTTCAACTCATCAGGAAACACACCCTTTCGTTTCGGCATTATTCAAAGCCAACAGTTAATTGGAGGCTTACTACGATCTTTACTACCTATAATTATTAAAACAGGTAAACAATTTTGAGAAGAAAAAAAAATCTCAATATAGTTAAATAGAGCGCCAATTACATATCAACTTGAGGCTGTTCCGAGATTCTTTGTTTTATCACAGGTTCTAGATATAAATGAAAGCTGATTAGGTGTGAAGATAGCTCCAGACTCGCAATTGTTTAGATGAACAACGCGTCATTGCAAGCCAAGCTCCCTTCAGACAAAACTAAGGAACAGTAAAGACTTATGACATAAATAATTACTTGTAGATTATACAGGAGATCCTCTGGCACAGCTTAACTTTAAAGGGCAAACAGTATTTTTAATCAAAAGCAATTGGATCAATCAGAGCCTGCGTTATATAATAGCAGGAAAATAGCGCGCCGGTCACTATTCCGCGGGATAAACAATGAATGAATAAATAATTTAAGATCAAATTACAAAATATCTAACTATAAATGAAGAAAAATACTCCAGTATTATTCAATAAGTTCTAATTATTTATTACTGTTTTTAAAATCTCAAAAAAATTGGTTTTACCTTGTCAAACAAAGGAAATTCAAAGCAAAACAAATAAAATCTGTTAAATGCGTTCCTGTTGTGATTTCCTGTTTGAAAATACAACTAATTTCAACATAATTACTTCCCTTTTTATGAAAGCCAATTTAACAAAAACGTGATTTTAATTAAAGAAAAGCACTATTTAATATTAATCTTTGTTACATACATCATGATAAATTACTTTATATAAGTTATGCAAAGAAAAAATAATATTCATTAATTTTAAAAATGCTTTTGAAGCAGGACCAAAACAGCAAAACTTACAATCCACTCCATTCCATGGAATTGTTTATTTTTTTGCGCCAGCGCTTACTCCGGGAGTGTGAAGTGCTGTTATAATTATAAGTTGTAGTTTGAAACACAAACCGAATTTTAGTTATTATGGCTGATGATTCGGAGCAAGTAAGTTTTCAAAAATATAACTCTAGAAAACAGTGTTGTTTAGATAAAATATAAATAATAGGGTAAAGAAATTTTAGACTTTACACCATGTTAGTCAGCGTGTGTCTCTGAAATGCTCAACTACTTCAACTACACCATGCCTAAATACAGTTTTCAACTTTGTTATAGCTAGAAAAATTATTTCCTTCTACGTACCTGTTTCATTCAAGACTTTTTAATAAAGGTTGACAAAACATCAAACAATTAGTTTTTCATTATGAGAGATGAATGGGACAACTGAATTATACCTAAATTAGGCAAAAACGCCGGGCCTGAGCGACATTGGGTGTTGCCAATGCCGTTCATTGGCGAGTAAGCAATTCAACTGAGAACTGAGTTGGTGCCAGGCCCAGTGTTCTTGTATGAACCCCGACTTATTTGGATTTACCAAATTGTGTTCAGAACAGATTTGATGCAGGTCCTCCAAGGCAACTAGCAGCGGCTATGAGGACAGTCACAAGTTCTTGGCTACTATTGCCTTTTTTGGAACAGATCTTTCATGCCAAAAAAGTGATAGATGCTGACCGTGTGAAAAGTGATAGAACTGGAGACCGGCCGAATGGCTGCTGCTATTGAGCAGTTACCAACTTGGCAACTGGTTGACAATCGCCACAGAGGACAAACTTAAAAATCTGTTCCAAATTGAATTACTAAATTTGTTGCTTTTTTGGTGAATTGGTACTTATTTATTAGGCTGCTTCAACCAATAAACGGAACAGTTTTAATAGGCTGTTACAGTACCAATTGTTTTATCATAGTTATAATTTTATTCTTTATAACATATTTTTATCAAAATGATCATATGGGAGGAATTTTCTACAAGCTGTATTTAAACGGTGTCACCCAGCAACTTTCCAATTTGTTGAATATTATACTTTGCTAAGGGGATTTGCTTGTCAACATGTGCCTAGAAAAATGCGATTAAATATATTAATAAGATTTGAACCAAACTGCTTACAGATCTCTGAAAAAGGTTTGTAGCCTTTTGTAGAAGTTCAGTGGGTTATAAAAAAAACCCTTTAACATTAGGAATTTCTGGTCACATTTCAGGCACTTCTCATTCTGATGATTGGATTTGATTTGTTTGAGGGTGAGGGAGGACTGGCTTGTTTTTGTTTACTGTCAAAATTCCTCCCATATTGTTGATCCCAAAAGGAGTTGCTCAATCAAGGTTATTTTATATTAACATTTTTTAACACAAACTATTAACTTTGCTTTGAGACTGTTTAGTAATGTGCTTGATATATGAAGTTGTAGTATATCAAATTTTAAAGTTATTTTTCAAAAACCTTAAGAAATTTAGTCCTTTAGGTAGGAGTTTGCTTGCTAGGTTTAATGTTTGGTGTATTTACAAGAGTTTTCTCTTATAAATATAAGAATTTTTCCTTTTCAAGGACCCTCCATGTATTAATTGACTCAAAAGTCATTGTTTTTTAACTAAGATATCAACAGTTTTAATTTAATTTTGAATAAATTTATTGTATTTATTAAATATTAAATTAATTGACTTATGTGCAACATTTTAGGCAATCTGAAAGGGTCTCTAAAACTGATCAGCTGGTAAACCCTTGTGGAAGAGCTAGTTGTTTATCATTTTATTCAACATATATTTATAATCCTGTTTTTAAAGATTAAAGAGAAGTTTGTGTACTTCAAAAAATAAATTGTACTGTAGTTAAACCTATATCCAAATAGCTTTTTTTTTTTGCACAATTAGCAATACATTTATTTCTTTTTGTCTTGTTAATAAGTTTCTTGCTAATTTTTTTTTCCCAGGTGGTAGCTAATGCCGTGGAAGAACCTCTTGATTTAATCAGACTCAGTTTAGATGAAAGAATCTATGTGAAAATGAGAAATGAGCGAGAACTAAGAGGAAGACTTCATGTAAGTATAAATTTCAGAAATTATGTCAAAGACATTTTAGATGTATTTGGACTGAACTGATTCATGCAAAAAAAAAACTGCTTTAATGTTTGAGATGCATCATTGCCTGGATCAAAGAATCTTTAAAAAATAATGCACAATGGCCTTATTAGAAATTTACCTCATAACAGACACAATTTTGCATTGGCAGAAATTTTTAAGCACATGTATGTCTATTTGTTTTGCTCATTCTATGAAACAAGATTTTTAAACCACAAGTTTATTGCAATTTTTTTCATCTTTACAGAAAGTAAATTGTAATGTCTTCTACCATTTAATTAATTTTAAATTATTCAAAGTAGATTAGGTTTGTAGTTTTATATTTTATAGTAAAAGCTCTGATAAAAACTGTCTGTCTCAACTTTTGAGTTAACTTTGGCAAAAGTTTTGAACAGTAGCCAAGTTGGCCATGTTTTAAAGCCGATAGGTTGTTTTAACAAAACAAATTTCAAATATTCATTGCTAATAAAAGAGTGCCAATTTGGCGACCACTAAGGACCTTGTTAGAGACTGCGGCGTGCTGCCTTCTAGTGTTTCTATGATCATGAACTTTATAAGTTTATCTCATATGAAATAAAGCTTCGAGAGGTATTTTAAAAAATGAAACTGAAATACCACTCTTTAATCTAATCACTCACTCAGTGTTAGTTCACTGAATAAACTCCCCAAGAATCACCCATCACTAGGGGAAGGCACTTCGCCAGGCCAGTGGCTTGCTAGGTTTGTAGTAGAATTGGCTTTTCAAGGCTCCAATGTGTGCAATACAGTGCAACTTGAATAACTCAAACATCTTTAATTTGAATTTGTGGATAGTTCAAAGTAATTCCTTGAACTATCAATTAAATCAATGTTAAAAAATCATTGATAATTCAAAGTTTAACTACTTCAATAAATTTTAAAAAACTTCTCACAAAACTTTTAAATAATAATCGTATTTTGCCACACATTGTTATAAAATAATTGCCGGAATCACTAAAGACTAAAGGAACATTATAACCCCTTGAATACAAATTCGTTACAGGAATTTATTGATTCCTGGGTAGAAAATATTGCTTATAGGTCGGAAAGATGGAAAATAATTTTTAATCATTGGGGTGCTTCAATTACCGGTGAAAATGGAACTTTTTTAATTGGAAGTCTTGGTTTATCAGTGGTCCATTTAGTTCAAAATTATACAATTTGCAGTTATTTCGTGCAGGCAATGGTGGAAAACTTTAAATTGCCTTATACATGGGTTTTGATTTTTGTTAAATTTCTGAAGAAAAACTGTATCCACAACTTATATATGGAAATACACACCTTTATTTTAAAACTTTGACACTTTTTAAAAGCAAAATTAATAAAAATAAATGCAAAATGTGAGAAATTTATAAATTTTCTGTTTTTGAGAGCACTTGATTTTAAGAACATTTTGAGTTTTTCTTATGAGTTGGTAAAAACAAGCATCGACTGAGCATATAACATGCATTTTATTTTCAACAGGCTTATGATCAACACTTAAACATGGTTCTTGGAGATGTGGAAGAAACAGTAACAACTATTGAAATTGTTGAAGAGACATATGAAGAAGTGTATAGGGTGAGTATGAAGAATAAAAGTTTTGGAGTTTTCTTTTTAAGTAGAAAAATCATACTCTATCATGAAAATTGAATAATACTCTTCCAATTAGGTACATAGTAGCATGTTTGATTAAGTTTATTTTATCTAGAAATATATGAATGCAATACATAAAAACTTCTTTAATGAAATATAATTATTTTTAATAAACTGTAATTTAGAACGACAATTTTACTTAATGAATTATTTAAGTCCAGTTATAATGTGCTTGTTCATGTAAAGATTTTTAAAATTTCAATTACTTATTCTATATAATGCGCTATAGCTCAAGGTGTAAGAATTTCTTGTTATATTATAATTACCCTTCATATTTTTCAATAATTTAACTAAACTATTTTAGCAAAAATTGGCATTTAAACTATTTTTTCTTTAAAAATAAAATATATATATATTTTTTTATTTTTACAAGTAGAGTCATAAAATAGTCCATTAAAAGAAAGTAAAAAAGTACTTTAATTAATGAACAATTTTTTTAAAAGTGAAAATAATTTCCATGTTTTTGCCTAACAAGATTGATTCAGCTCTTATCTCAACTTTATGCAGAATTCACTAATATAACTTTTTTTTCAGACAACAAAAAGAACAGTGCCAATGCTGTTTGTTCGAGGTGATGGAGTCATTCTGGTATCCCCGCCAATAAGAGGTGGAATGTAACTTCTTGTAAAAATAAGTTGTGTATTCATCAGTTTTCATCATAACCATAAAAAAGTTATTAGTACTTCTGCCTTCTGTATTAATTATGAAATATCATGGCTTCCCCTCAGCTATATTATGATATTTAATCAATGGTAGCAGTGTAGTAACCAGACTTTTTTTTTGGGAGGGGGAGTTGAATCAATCAATGTTATTTCTAAGGTTCCCCCTATCCTTTCTAAGGAACATTTATGTATTAAGTTTAAGATCACTTAAAAACAGTATTTGAATGAGGCCAAAATTTAAAAATTTGAGCTCTAAATAAAAATGGGGGTCACTCCCAGAAAATTTTTTAAAATTTGCCTCAAAAGTAGGGTTTTGGCTCATTTTGAGACTCTTTGGGTTACAAGCAAAGAAAACAGCTCCTTTTAAACCAAAAGCTCTCCAAAACCAATCTTTAAACCAGCACCCTCTTCCTCAAAGAAGGTGCTTAAGTAGCCAAGCTTGCTAACCTGATTTCTCTCACCTCTACTGGAACTTGCATTTCGTTATTCCCAACCGCCTAGCTAAGAAATGCAAACAATTTTGTGGTATGGTGATAATGAAAAAAATTCCTAGACGTCAGGATTTTTCACGAACTGGAAAATTCTTTTTAAATTTTCCCATTTTTTACAGTTTTGGTATATTAATATTTCTTACTTTAAAAAATTAAAGAGTTGTAAGCAAAGAACATAGTTAACTATTTCACCAGGATGTTATAGAAATAGATAGAAAATCTCCTTTGGGATACCTTTCAATACATCACCTTTGGGATATCATTGTCCCAAGATCCTATAGGAAAAACATTCAATAGCACGTACTGGGGATGTTCCCCGAAGCACCAGGGTCAGGGCTGCTCAGACATCAGCACCTGTCCATCTTAACAGATTCGCATGCTAAATTCTTGATATTTTGATTTGATATGATAGAGCAAAGTTTTGATACCTCGTTCGGTATATTTCCGGGTGCTAATCCACATGGAAAGAAATTGTTGGCGAGACGGCGGAGTGTTTTGACTACTGTGCTTAAGGAGAAATGATCATAACAACAGAGAATTATAAATTGAAAAGGGGAAAAAATTTATCCTTTTTGAAATATTTTAAAGCTTTTAATAATTGAAATTTTGGTTGGGGGTGCTGCAGCTCGACAGCCCCTATGAGCAAGCCACCACTGATTAAGAGTAAGGTATTACTCTTAATAATTAGTGGGGAATCAATCTCAATTTTTGAGGTTATCTTCAAATATCTCAAAAGGTTTTTAATAGTTTTTTTTTAACCTTAAATATCACCATTTCACACATAACATTTCTCACTTTAATTGCTTCGTTTGTTCCAACTTCAATTTCAGAAACTTAAAGATATCAAATTCAAAGATCCAACTAAGATAATAAAACTTTATTACAAAACTTGCATCAGGAAATATTGCATTGTTTCTGACTTGTAAGAGCATGTAAAATCACCCCTAAAATATAAAAAATAAATAAAAATAATATTACTTGCACAAGGCTAAAAAATAAAGAAGTAAGAAATAATTTATTACCAGTTGCTACAGATACGTTCAAAGAATCTATTCCATGGTGCAGCTCCTTCGGTGGGTAAATTGAAATAAATTTATCACATAAATTCTGAATCTCTTCAGATACTCCTTTGCCTTCATTCCCTTCAAGATAAATATATTTCTCATCAACATTTCTTTTGACTTAATTTTATTTACTAGCACATAGTTTTAATTTTTAAAATATTTTTGGAAGTTTTATGAATTAGCTGTATGATGGGGAGGGCTAGGAATACTTTTGAATGTTGTTAGTGAACACACAATTTAACAAAAACTGTTGGCGTTATCTTGGCAAAAGTTAGTATTCTTGCAGTATGCAATCTGCCAGTTTAGTTAGCTGGATTTAGGGTAAATGGCGACACTGCAACTGATGTGTTTTTAATTAAATATTCTTAATTATAAAGGCCAAAAACATGTGAATTCAAAAAACATTAGTGGCAGTATAGCCATTGCTAACTAAACTGGTAGATCGCAAACTGCAAGAATACCCAAAAGGTTTTGCACATGTTGAAAATAATTCTTATTTTATTTAGTGTCTATTTTGAGGGGGTCTTTCTGGAACTGCTACTAGCAAGTTAATATCTTCTGAAGACTTCGTGGGTGAAACAATAGACAGGGATGGGAATTCTGCGCCAGAGAGCGCCAAAAAGGGTAACCTGCACCAATCTGATACAAATACCTAATTTTGAACGATTTTGCGCCATTCCGCGCAAAATCACGATGTATTGCGGAAAAAAGTCGGAAAATCGCGACTTCGCGCGAAAGTTTCTTTTCGCTCACAGTGTTTGTTTTCTCGCAATGCTTTCTTGGACGGCCGCAGACGCCAAGTTGAAGTCTGCTTCTTTTCGAGTTGTTATTGCGATGTTGAAAAAACAACTTTACCGTAGTCAGGTCAGAAGCCAACAAGTCCGGCGTTCCGGAAGTCGAAAAATAGCGATTTTTCGCGAAAGTTCCGTTTTTCCCGCGAATTCTTCCTACGGGCGCGTGTTTGTTGAAGTTAGTTGGTTTCTTCTCACGTTGTAATTGCGATGCAGAAAAAAACAACCTACTGTGTCAGATCACTCTAACAAGTCTAATCTTGTGAAGAATCGCGTTTTTCTCGATTTTAGTTAGTATTTTCAACTTACAAAGTTTTTCTGAGTTGTAATTTTTTTTGAAAGGTCGCTTAAAAGCAATTTAATAAGATACAGTGTTTTTTTTTTAAATCTTGTTAGATTATAACCTGTTTTAGATATCTGATATGATTTTAGATTCTAAAAATATTTTCAAAAATACAAACTTCTTATTTAGCAAAAATGATATTGGTCAAATTTTTTTTGTAATTTCATTATTATTTAAATAATTATTAAATTATTCTAGTAGGTATTAACTAATTTTCTAAATTTTTTATTTCCTTTCAGTTATATTTTGGTTATTTTAATTTGGTTCTTAAAATTCTCCTAAATATAACCCACGTAAATTAAAATATGTTCATTGTTAAAATTATTCATTAATGCTAAAAAAAAGTTACATATAATTAAGCTGGCGCGCTTTTTCCTCTTTTTTGGTCTTTGGGTCCCTGCATTACTCCTAATTTTAGCTCCAGAAGTAAAATTGTGCTCCAATTATTGCGTGTAACTGCTACAAAAGTAAAATTTTATTGCTCCAATTTGGTGTGTTACTGCTACAAAAGTTAAATTTTGCTGCTACAAAATTTGCTCCAAAGTGGGTTATACCACTTCTCATCCCTGAATAGAGGACCAAGGGCAGCCAGTTGGAAACTTCAATTCTAGATGAAATTCAATACTATATCAATCTGTTGTTTAAACTTGCTTTCATTAAACCTGCAAGGGAGATTAAAGGGTTTTCACATTTCAGGGCTCAGCACAGTAATTCTTCAAAAATTACCATGAAGGATCTATGCTATAGTACAGGGGTTTCCAACTGATGGTCTGCCGGGTCATTTTCTGCGGCCCTCGAAGCTTCCTGTAAAATTCTCCAAAAGTAGCTTCAAAACGCTTTTCTGCATACTAATATTCTAAAACTTTTTGGGAAATAAAGTGGAGTCAACCCCCCGAAACAAAAGTCTGGTTAAGGCCCTACCCAGACCCCCTTTAAATCTTGCTTCCTCGAAAAAGTCTAGTGAGGGGTCTGGACTAGGGCATAATCCCCCCTATCAAGAAAAGTATGGTACAAGAGGGCCTCGCGACGTTGTTTTGCCAATGCCTTCCGAAGGTCATGCTCTGCCTCTGAGGTTATGGAGTAGCTTTGATTGTTTTCCATTGTGAAAATTTAAAGTTTGGGGGGGGGGAGTGTATACCCTGAAATTCCCCCTGGGCGTAGCAAGAGGTTACAGACAGCGTAAGAAATTGGGGGGAAAAAAAAAAAACAGTGGTCCTGCGGACCAGTGCTTTGCCAATCTTACTGGCAACAAAAATCACTGGTCTGACAAATTAAAAAGGACCTGTTTAAATATATAAAAAAAACTATTGCACTGAATGTGTAAAATAGTAATGTTAAAGATCAATACAAATTAATATTATTTTTTCTTTTTCGCCGGGGGCTCCCATATAACCTCATTTCAGATTCTGTCAAAAATATATACTTGCTTCACCAAATGCAATCATCAAACACACTTCCAATACTGCTATCACTGAACAAATCGTCTAAATGATTTTACACATGCTTGAGAAATCACTGGTCTGGCGGACCAGTGATTTTCTGATTCCACTGGTCCGAGCCGTTTTTTAGTTGTCCCGGGCCAGCAAAACACCTCAATTTCAAACGCGGGTTATAGGGCTTAGGTCAACCTTCATCATAAGGAAAGCCAAAAGGGGGTATCCATAAATGATGTGAAACACTATTCTTAAAGAAATTCCCAAACAATTTCTGAAGGAATAGCTCACTTTTTAATTAATAATCAGTCATTAAAGATGCAAGTCCACAAATCTACATATCCTCTGAAATTTTTGAAAATAAGTAGTACTAGTACATTCACATATTATAATTAACCTTTGTCCCTCTCTTGCTGAAAAAGTTCCATATTAAAGACTCAACTCCCTACAAAAAAATATATCATGGATAAAAAGGAGCTAAACCTGATTACTCTTGCAGCTCGCCACTCGGCTTGTGCTTTCGATTGTGGCCCACGAGCACTTGGAAGTTGAACACCCCTTCTATAATATCATAAAATAGTTCACAGATTTTTTATTTCTGAATTTAAGGAATCAAAAATCCTCTTCCTGTGACCATATTCACCAGTCAAATCCTCAGTACTGGCTCTATATAAAAAACTGAAAAATTACCCTTTGAATAACCATTCTTGATTGATCTTCATCCAATGTCAAAAAGCATGGGAAATTCTTGTTAATATTCTTGGTCAGAAAGACAAATTAGTTCAAAAACTGAAATTATCTAGAATCAATTTAAGTCAATTTCAAAATTGACATACACGAGACTAAAAAGCAGAAAATAATAATACAATATTTTTTTTTAAAAGTTTCTTTTATTTCATTAATTTTTCAAATTGTTCAGTTAATTTTTTAACTCTGTATATTTAAAAGCAACTTCCAAGTGCAATTTGTTTCCAAATGAACCCTTTTAAAAATATTAAGTTAAAGCTTTATTGATTGAACAATTTAAAATAGTATCCTTAAAAATGATAACACTCACCTAAAATTAAAATTATTGGTTTTGATATTTTTATATTTGCAGCATTAACTATTGAATGTGGCAACTTTTTGGAACTTTCACAATATGCCATTGTAGATATTATCTCCCATCCTAAATCTTTCTGAACCTGTTAAAAGAGATAAAAATATTGAATGTTATAAAATGATAAGTTTATAAAATAGTCTTTAGTTTTTGCCAGAGGTTTCCAAACTTTTTGCAACTCAAGGCACCCCTACTGATTAAAAATTCTTCCACTGAGCCCCTCTTATAAAAGAGAGTAAACTGAAAAAAAATGAAATTTTGGAATGAATTTTGGACTATAACGATTTTTCACTGTTAACTTGGTGATACCATTAAATTAAAAGCAGATAAAATGCACCAACTTTAAAATATTTTCTAATTTTCTCAAACTTTTCTTATCAAAATACTTTCAATCAAGCCTTTAAAATTGAACCATCTCTCCTAATGATAATAAAATTGGCTGAACTCTAAGGATAAATAGAACCTAAAATTTTCTAGATTACAAGATTTTTAGAAATTTAAACATGGTAAACACAAGAAAATGCCATCATTCCAGATAATATTATAAAATCCTATTGTGTTTTAAAACAAAAGGATAATCAACATATCTCATAAAAATTTAGATTCAGAGTTTTCTCTAAAAATTTTAGAAAATCTAATCTATCAGTGCAGAAACTAAATCAAATTATAAAAATGCCCCTAGAAAGACTCCACTGCACCCCAGGTTGATGCAGTGCACAGTTCAGGAACCACTGGTGTATGCATCAACATAAAACCCTAATTTTAATTTTGATGTAAACATAGTTTTTTTAGTTAACTTTTTTTACAGTTAGTGGCAATGATTCAGATTGAAATAGTGAAAAAAAAATCAAAGATTGATATTTTCCCCTCTAGATGGAGTCACAGAAGACAAAAAAAAAAAAAAATAAATACTACTATTAAGTTCATGAAAAGAAAATTTAAATACAAAAGAGTAACAATTGAAATGCATGTTACTCTCGTTACACAATAACTACTCAATTAAAAATTATGGAACTTTTAACATCTGTAGAGAAATGTTTGAGGAACATTTTTGTGCAAAAAGCTAATTGATCTGATTGTTAGGTCGAGTTATTTAAGGTTAAAGTTTATAATTTTTTTTTGCTGCGAGTTTGCCTCCAAGTTAAGACTATTAGCAACAGAGTTACATTCTTTAGATATGAAGTTTTGCACTTCGTCCCCAAATTAGTTTCGAGGTAATTAAATTTTGAAATTTAACTTTTACGTACAAAAGAAAAACTAATCCTTGTAGAATTGTAATTCCTACTGTCCTCCTATTTGTTTTGTACAGAATGCTTTGATTTTTAAAACAAATTAGTTTTGGAAATAAAAAGCATCCAAGTGTTTTTCTTCTCTTTCTGGGAGGAGGAGGAGTTTATTTAACTGGTATATTTTATTTTTGACAGTTCACTTGGTTGTGATGCCAAAATCAAAGTAAAAAATCAAGATAAATTACCTGAATAAATTTTTGAAGTGTGTCTATTTGGTAGATATCTATTATTTCAAGGGCACCAGAACTGGCCTTGCTGACTATAGGAGAAAGTTTGCAACTGTAAAAGAAAAAAATAATAACGTAGTACAATGTTTATTTTTAACCTTTAAATGTATTGTTAGAAAGATTCTTGCAATTAGATTTTAGTAGCTGTATAATTTAGTTATAACTCCAGAGTTAATCATTTTTAGATGATACAAATGTTTGAAGTCTAGCAGCTTCAATAATATTTTCTACTTGTAAAAATTTAAAACTATGTAATTATTGTAATTGATTCTTAAAAAGGAAGTATGTATAAGTTAAATTTTACAAATAACATACTAAATATAGGTATAAAGAACAAAATAAGTACCAACACTTATTATTATTGGAATTGTAGAAAAATAACCAGAACCAAAAGCAATACAGGAAATAAAATATCAGGATAATGAAAAAATGAAATTACTTAAAAAATTCTTCCAAGAGTTTGTGGAACCTCGAGATATTAATTGATTGCTTACCAGTTTTCACTTATTATTGATACTGATGGCTTAGAGAAAATTTTGTCTGCTATTCAGAAATTATTAGAAAAAATTAATTTTTTGTTTCACCACCCTAACAGTCATGTCTAAAACTATCAAAAAGTGTCTACAAATCTGATCCAGAGTTTTTATTGTAATAACAAAACTGTCAAAATATTTAAATGTAAAAATTAATTAATCTGTTCTTACCTATTGCCTTTAACAATAAAAAGCTTATCTACTCCAAAATAATGTGCAGATCTTACAATTGCTCCAACATTCATAGGATCCTATGTAAAAGAAATGTGTTAAGAAAATTTTAAAATTTAGATTAAAAATAACTCATTATACCTGCATTTGTTACTTGTAAATGTGCATAACTAATACCAAAGCATCAACAATTATATTATAATGCAGCTATTGTTCTAATTAATAGAGTATCTATATAAAAACAAATTAAATAAATTTGAAAATCATTGAAAATAAATTACCAAAAGTTCATCTAGGACAAGCCATAGAGGTAGGTTTGTTATATCTAGAGTTTCTTCTGTCCTGTGGATTGAATGTATTGAAAAAAATTATTAACTGTTCCACAAGGTGTCTTAAAGATATTGTGAAATGCTTGAAGGGGGTAGGGCAGAGTCTAAATATTAAAAAATGCATAACAAGCAATGACTCAAATTGTTTGGGGAAAGTGATAGGAAAATACAAAAGAATGACGAATTCAAACATTTCTTCGACATCATAAATAAAAAAATAGGGCTCCTAAAGTTTAAAAAGATGTTTGAAGTGTGCATCATCAGACACCAAGAATCCCTGGTAGCCATATTGAAATTGGGTGATTGCTTGATAGTAGACTGAACCTTAGGTAAATATTGCAATATTGCTCAGTCAATTATTAATAATCCTTGTTTGAAATGGGAAGAAAAATTTTTAAAAAGACAAAATTTAGCAAATAGTAATGTAAATGAAGCACAAATATATAGCTTGTAATAAAATATAGAAACAAAATACTCATAATAATGCAGCATATAATTATAATAGCAGATAATTTAAAATCTGCTTGAATTTAAAGCTTTCACCGACACGGGTAAAGTAAATTTTAAGGAGAAAAGAGAAGCCAAGAAGTATTCTTGGCTTATTTTTAGAAATATATGGTTACTATACTCTGTGTAATTAGAATCGGCGGTTGACCTTGAATTTTTTCTCAATGTATTTCTTCTGCGTTGCCATGGTAAAGAATGACGTTTAACCACCTATTTTATTTACATAGACTATAGTAAATGGAAGGCCACAGACTACCTCAATTTCCTTTTTTTTATATTGCAGTGTTGCTATAAAATTCATCATATCCTTCAAAGGCTTGTGATACACTACAGATTTGAAGGCTTAGCTGAAAAAAATCAAGGTTTTGCACATATGAGGAAATTCTCACTTTTCTATCCTGGCATCCCTAGTGCAGAGCAACACCTAGTTAGGTAGCAATTCTTAATCCTTAAGATGGGTCTTTTACCACCTCTAAAAGTTAGTTATATTTGAGACACCTGCAAAATAGAATATCTGCAAAACCTTAAACTTACCCATTTTCTTGCCATTCTGGCAAAGGAAGAAGTCCAGTACTTAAGCAAACACCCTATAAAACAAAAGATAATTAGTTTTTATAAGGTAATTTCATTTAATAATTATACCATTGAGTGTAAAACAGTTCAAATATATGGGTAAATTGATATCTCTAAGCCTTAAAAGAGTACTATCAATTATTTAAAACACTTAAAACTAAAGAGTCTTACTTGATGAACAACATTAGGTACAAGATGTTTCATTCCATCAGAAGTAACTTTGCGAACAGACACTCCAATCTGTTTTGCTAGAGCCTCAATTTCCTCTTTACGAATTTTATTCATATGATGAGTTTCTAAACCTGAATCATCTCTTAAAAACAATGTGTGCAGTGTTCTCTTTTGTTTGAGGAGAGCAAGATGAACAGGATGAATACCAAAAATAATTTCTTTATCTGATGGTGAATAGTTTGGTTTTAGCCTAAAAAAACAGTAAATTACTAGATTTATAATTATATAAGATTAAAATGTATTTTAAAAAATTGGGTGTCACTTCTTGGCATTTTTTAGCACTCTACTCGAGGCACCATACCTACTAATCAGTAAACCCACTGAACTTCTAGAAAATAAATTATTGAGATACTTAGATATGCCGTAAAAACAAGTGGCACCCAACTGTTCAAATGTGTTGAAAATTGAAAAAACCTTGTTACAGCACATACTGTTAAACTAAAATAAAAAAAAAGTATTCAAAAACAAATTAAATTTAAATTATTAAATTCATTTTCAAAATATTTTTTTAAATTATTAAATTAAATTAACAAATAATTTAACTTTAAAAAAAATTAAGGGGCCATTCAAATATTACGTAAGCAAGTTTTTGGTAATTTTTACACCCCCCCCCTCCCCTCTTGTCAGCAAAAATAAGCAAACTGCAAACATCCTCTCATAATTACATAAGAAAACTGCCTGACCCCTCCTTTGTTCTTTTTTGTACAAAGGCTTTAGAAATGGTTAGATTTCTGAAATTCATTGTTCTCCATGAACACTTAACCTATCATTAAAACTTTTCTTGGGAAAAATACTTAAATTTTTTTCCCTAATTCAGTTTTTTTGGTTGAATATAGAAATCATTTAAGCAAGAAACAAGATATTTTCGAAAATGCAGTGTTTGTAACATCTTACGAAGCATCACTCATACTCCTCCTTGTCAGGAAAAATAAGCAAATAGCAAACCCCCTCCTCCCTTAGGTACTTACGTAATATTTGAACGGCCCCTAATAAAAATTATTTTACTAAAAGAGACCATCGAAAATAGTAATGGCCAGTGACGGCTCGTCCATGGAAGCAAGTGAACCCATTATGAAAATATGTAACTAAAATCGAATATAAAGATAAATATCAAATGAAATCTCATAGTTCATATTCTCAAGTTCTTTTTCATACTCAGAATCATCCTTCTACCCCCCCTTTCTTCCTGTCAGTAAGAAAATTTTAATGCTGGAAACATGAAAGTTTTAATCAAATAAAGAATAAACTCCTTTTTTCCTTTCCTTATTCACAAGTGTGATAGAAAAACCTATGAGGATTTGAAAAAAAACCCAACTGATTGCCGAGAGATTATTTGAGCTTACAAGCTTGTAGTGTGGATTCCCGATTGCACAGATTTTGTGTGCCAGGGTTTGCGTTTTTAAGGATCAGCTTGCTTTTTTGTGGTCTGGTTTTTTTTTCGGCTAAGTGGAAAATGAGAGAAGTACTTTTTGAAAATTTAATAATTATCTTCTTATAAATTAATTTTTTTTACTGGCTATAATTTTTTTTTAAAATGGCGTTGAGTAAAATTACAGCTTTTCAACTGAAGCATCTGCATTTTTCACTATTGTCCCCGGATAAAAAAAGTCCAGGACATCTTGGGATTAGCATTTGAAACCAACACCTCATCTGAATATTGTCCAAGTTATCAAAAGGAAAATATTTAAAAGTTAATTTAAGAAGAATGTTTATGACAAATACACAGGCATCATTTAGCATTATTATCATCATCATTTTTTTCAAAAAGAGTTAATTTACTACTTTTGAGGGTCAAATTTGAAAAAAAATTCTTCGGGAGAACCCCCAATCCCCCCCTTTTTATATATAACTTTTTTCCTTGAAAATCCTGAGGTTTGCAAGGAACTGATCTCTTCGGATGTAACCCAAAGACTCTCAAAATGAGCTGAAACACTGCAAGAGGCAAATTTCAAAACATTTTCTGGGGGAGAACCCCCAAACCCTACTCTAAAATTTTGACGTATTATATACTGTGTTTTCTCTTGAAAATTATAAATTTATTTAGAGATAAATTTATAAAAGAAATGTTCTTGATCAAAATTAAGGAGTTTTTAAGGAGTACAACCCAAATTCAAGGAGTTTCCATTGTGCTTGAAAATGAAAATAATTTTCAAGGAGCGTATTAACAATTAGATCTCAATGGTTGTCTGTCATAAATTGATGTGTGGTTAAACATGGTGAAAAGCGGACCTTTTCTAAAGCTGTACCGTTTCTAATTTACATAGTGAACATCCCTCTTTTTCTATATCTTGGGTAAATTTTAATTTATGTAAAATGGATGTGAACCCCCAATTAATCAACTCACGAGCCGCCACTGTTAATAGCAATAAGTTGCATTTTGAAACAATAACTGTAAGAACGTTTTACTTCAGTCTCGATGAAATGATACTTGATGAATTAAATACCGGTTTATTCATTTTCAAATCAGTACTTTCTTTACATTTTTTATGTTGATTATGAAAAGCAAATTTGTTTTTTAGACTACTTCCAATATTCTTTTGAAAATTCGATTGTCCATTCATAAAACTAGAAACTTCTATCCTCAAAATAGATCTTTTACGAAAACTAGCCAACAGTGATGGGCGCATTATGGAAAACAATTTTCACAAACACCAAAACTATAACACCTCAATAATCTGCATCAATCCAATCAATTTGAAATAAGATTTGATTCATGCAGTTGATCGCGTGTAGTTTGTTTATTTTGGTTTGCTTCCCTTTCTTTTCCTTTTGGTTTGGTTTGGTTTAGTTGTTTCTATTTGATGTAGGTTTTTGCTTTGACGCTTTCACAGATATCAAATCACAGATACAAAACGCAACGCCAGAGCTTTGATACGCCATCTAATAAATAGATGTGGAACTTCTATATCAAGTATAGCAAACCGGCTGATATCATTATTCTATGGGGGTACGACGACTTTCGTAGTAAATTTTGGAAGATGTATTAACCAATAAATCCCTAAAAAGTATTTTTATTTTGTTCTTCTATGCATTTTCTTCAATATTTGAGCAAAAATAAAACTTTAACAACTTTCAGTTTTTTAAATAAAATACTAAAAATCGGACAAAATCGGTAGGCGGGAAATTTAATTTCTTTAAATTTTTAAAAGATGACAAAAAAATTTAATAAATCAATTAATTGTAATCGAGACGTATGATACATGTTTATAGGCTACTTAAATAATATTATTTACCTTAATAATTTCATTTACCCTATTATCGACACACTTTGTAATTCTTTGTTTGGTATTAAAATTATTTAAAGTTCAAACTATAAATTTCTATTTCCCTTCTTGCAAACAACAAGAAATTCCTCTAATAAATCTTTTAATTTGCCAGCAAAATATTGGTCGCATTTGAACTACAATAAAAGAACCGCGAACCGACCACCATCGCCAAGTTGTTTTTTCTACCCGCGTCCACGCCGACGAAATGCCAACTTTACAGGCAAACATCTGGAAACATTTCTATTATTCCCGGAATTTCTATTTTGAAAACAAAAACGGCTATAACCGAGAATTTAAACCTGAACACGGTTCTTTTTGGGCGTTTTTTCGGGAAATGTTCAAAAATCTGGGACATTACGTACAAAATTATATTTTCCAGAATATTTTCGTAATTCCCTGAGTATTCAAGGTTTTCCATCCAGGGCATTTTCTAATTCCCTGAGTTTTCCCGGTTTCCAGGGTTAGCGCTTTCCCTCCAAACGCCAGTCCTGCGCCCTCATCCGTTGGCCTTTTTGTACATCAAAACCCAGGGGCGTAGCCAGAGGGGGGGGTTTGGGATATATCCCCTCCCCCGAAAGTCAGAAATTTACCTGTTTTGACCATAGAACAGGAATAAATTTACCCTATATCCCCTCCCGAAATTCCAATATCCCCCTCCGAAATTTTTTTCTGGCTACGCAACTGTCAAAACCTCACGTAAACCAATTATTTTCACAAAAGTGACTCAGAACCCACCATTAGGTATCTTTCTATCAGGTTCCATGCGTGTGGGTGTATTTATTATTATTATTATTTTAAATTTCATTTACTTTGATTCCTATTTTAGAAACAAGTGGTTTTTTTTACAATCTACTTTGTTACAAACTGGTATTGCCAGGAGGATGTCGATGGCAGTGGCGGATCCAGCCTGATCCTAAGGGGGAGCAATCACATTTTAGGAAGGTTGGGGGTTCTCCACCAGAAGAATTTTGAAAATTTTACCCTATAAACCTATTTTAGGTCGTCTACTACAGAGCCGTACAACCAGACTTTTGTTTTTCGGGAAGGGTTTAGATTCCCATATTTTTTCCAAGGTCTCTCCACCCGATTATTTTATTGACGCCCCAGAGAAGGAAGGGGGTCTGGGGGTCCTCCCCCAGACATTTTTAAAAATTATACCTTAAAAATTAGTCTCTTGACTTATTTTTGAACTTTTAAGACGGAATTTAAGGTCCCATCCTCTGAGAGAGATCCTAGAAATGAGCGGTCATCTCTGCTCTAGATGGTCAAGGGGTTGACACATGGGGCTGATTGACCCACAGGTCTCCCTCTCTTTTCATTACTCCAGTGGTGCGTATAGAAATTTATTTTGGTAGGACCCCAAATATCCTCTTAAAGTCTAAAAGATTTAGTCATTATCAAGCCAAAATCTAGATTTTTGCACCGGCCAATTTTCTGCCAATTTTCGAACCCTTCCCCTCCCCCTATATCACATGTCATGCTCTTAAACCAACAATATGTTCTAATATATGGTTTGAAAATGCCCAAAAACAACTGTTTTAAAGCTTAATTTTACCCCACCATATAGTTTTATTTCTATTTTTCACTCATGGGGTTTAATTGAATTTAATTGGTAATTGGTTTGTTTTGAAAAAAGTATTTTAGAAAAAATAAATTGTGTTTTTTTGTTGGTTTTCAGCTGCAAGGACGTGATGTCATAACTTTTGCCCCTCCTCCCCCTTGTCACAAATTGAATACCTCCCCCTCCGAGTGTGACATCATTTATGGATGGCTCCTAATGGGTTTAATAAAGCTTTTTAATACGTTTTAAGATAGTATTTGCATCTTGAAGAACTTAATATAAAAATTCTAAATAACAATGATATAATTACAAAAGGTGGTTTAGGGGTTCTGCCCCAGAAAATTTTGGAAATTGGACCCGAAAAACAGGCTTTTAATTCATTTTGGTACACAGCCCGAGTTCATGGGGGTGCAATTGACCAGTAGCCCCCCCCCCTGAATCTGCGCTTGAGAGTGTCCTCCCCTTATTGACTTCCATTTTCATGCTTCCTATTTAGTGTTCAATATTTTAATCTTCTCTTCCCACTTACAATTTTTTTCCTTTTCTTACCTTAATTTTAAAAAAAGTGCCTGAGCCCAAGGGGGGGGGTGCAAAAGGCCTGTTGCCCCCCCTTGGATCCGCCACTGGTCGATGGGGATGCATTGCGTCTAAATCAGTGTTTCCTAACGTGGGGCGCACGCGATGTGATTTTCTAGGGCAGTCATGGGCAAAGTACGGCCCGCGGGCCAAGTGCGGCCCTTCGGAAGAGTCAATCCGGCCCGCTGCATGGTTTTGAAGAACCCCTACAATTACACATAGGACGAAATGGTTTTTATATGACCACCATTTAGCTACACTACTGCGAATCAGCTCATTCCAGTTTCTACCAGATTATGAAAAACTTAGAATCTCAGTGTCACAGTTTCATCTGTCACATGCGCCTTCCTACTCTTTTAAAGAACAATCAATTTTGTAAATTTTTTTTTCCAAATTTTTTACCATTGTAGCATAGTAATATAAGTTGGTGAAAGATGTAAAAATCAACATCACACCCCAAGCAAATTAAATTTTTAGTTTCCGGCCCGCCTAGATAATTTTTGTATTTTATCTGTCCCTCCCCTTAATAAGTTTGCCCATGTCTGTTCTAGGGGGTCAATTTGAAAATTTTATATCAAATTGCCCCTCAGGGGGGCACGGACCACCAGGTTTTATTTACAGAAGAATTTTTGAAAAAAAAATAGTTATGGGGGGGGCATGGAAAATTTAGAAAGGCTTTGGTGGGGCATGGAACGAAAAAGGTTGGGAAACACTCAGAGGCGGATCCAGGGGGGGGCCTGGGGGCCATTCCCCCCCCCCGAGAAACAATAACAAATAGCTTAAAAAACACTTTCTTACTGCTAAAATTCAAAAAATTTTCTAGGGGAGAACCCCCAAACCCCCCTTTTCAATATTTTGACCATGTGACATCTGTTTTAGAGTGTTTTTCCCTTGAAAATTCTTCCACTTAAAAGAAGCTGTTCTCTTTTGGGAAGTTTTAAAATAGATGAATACTATAGTTTAAAAGGGCTCATTTGCAAAAATTTTTCGGGGAGAGGACCTCCAGCCCTTTTTAAAATTTGGCATCTATTTATAATTTCATACATGAAAATTCTGTGGTTTACATGCTTTCAAAATGAGCTGAAACTTTATTTTTAGAGGCAAATTTTCAAAATTTTTCTTGGGGGTTACCCCCAGACCCCCTATTAATTTCTCATGGTTACTTATTATTTACTGTTTTTTCCTTGAAGTTGTTTCTATCCTCTATCCTTTTAGGAGTACAAGAAGTTGCCCTCTTAGGTGTTATCCAATGGGTACCAAATGTACAAAAATGAGTAAAAAAACTTCTATTTGAGGCCAAATTTCATAAAATATTATGTGGGAGGACCCCCAGACCCCCCTTTTGCTTTTGAGCTATCATTATATGATGAAACCTTTTTAACTTTTACAAAGTTTCGCATTTTATTTATGTTATACTCGGAAAATTGGGAGCCAAACACCTCGCGAAACATAAGTATTGTTATGCCCTTACAAAAAGGTTCCCCCCCTCCCACTTTCTAAAACAATGGCACGGGCCATGGATATCCTCTAAGTTACTCTGAACCCATAAAAAGCTGCTTAAAAGCAAGCACTCTTCAAAAAATTGTCTGAGGCACTGAAAATTTCGAATGTAATATTCTTCGACTCTGACATGCCCCCCCCCGAAAATCTGGTCTGGATCCGCCCTTGGAAACACTGGTCTAAATAGTGCTGTTATACATATACAGTCGGATTTCATCCGGTCGGATTTAGCCAGAAAAAAATATCTGATATTTTGGGGAGAATTTGAGGTAATTTTAGTGTTCTTTATTTTTAAAAAAGGAAATATATCCCCATATCCCCCTTGATTACGTCCCTGGCACCACACACCTTGCTGGAATCACTTGTAAGTAACTGTACCTTTTTCTCTACTAAAACTGTGTGTGATGGGAATTTCGAAAACTTCCCCACCACACTGTCCTGCCTGTATGAGCTCATGTATCAGTTCCTTAGAACTAGCACTAGTGGAACCGTAATCGCGTAATCAGAGGACTTTCCTAGTCTTTCATTTCAACATAATATGATATGAATAATGCATATGATTATGCGTATGCGTATAAAAGAGATGCTGCGAGCCATCTTTTTTATGGACTTCTGAAATATTGAACCAAAGTGGAAGGTACACCAGAACACCAGTAAGGAGTAAGCACATGGCATAAACAGGGCATGACCCAGACCCCTTTGTCGGAGCTAGATGAGATAAATTGGAATTTCTGGATATGGTAATCGATCAAAATAAGTTTAATTTAACCTCTTCCTTTTTGTCAATCTGCATGTATATAGTGATCAAGATATCACTCTGAAATTTCATCTGGTATAGGATCATGAACTTACTCTACCTACTTCCAAAGTGCGTACTATTCTGCCGTCCTAAGCGAAAGTGCACATAAAGGCAATTTCAGACAGATTTACTGTGAGAAAAATCTCACCAAAAAAGTATTTGGCGGATTTTCCATTTTGTGTGGGTAGACCCTCCATCTAAGATCAAATATTGGCTACCCTAAAAAAATACTCTGTAATCAGCTATGGCTTTGGGATGCGTTCGAGTCCAGAATGCAATGCAGTAAGGAAAAAACACAACCTTTCAGCTGCAATTCTAGCGACTTACATATTCCGGATATAGTAATGGTATCCACATTTAAAATTATACGGCAATGTATTTAAAACTATTAAATTTAGTTTAAATTTATTTTCTAATTAAATTGATGTTAATTTTAATATTTACAAAATAATTTTATCTTTCTTTCAATTCTGATAGCTTAGGGGGTTTTGTTCATGATTTTAACAACTATTCAAGAGGCTTGGAAGTAGCGAGATACATTCTCGCCAAATAAAAAAACGCGCCAATCGGGAAAGATAGTGAATTTATAAGAAAACTAGTTTATGTGCACTTTCGCTTAGGACGGCAGTATTGCCCACGCATACCCTATATTTTCGACGCTTACAAGGGGGACACTATGCTATAACTAAAAAGAGAACATTCTCTGACTCTTAAATTTATCTTATTAGTTTTTAAGGCCTTTCACAAATCACGTCACACAATTTACAGTTTTGGATACTCTTTCCTCCATCCATGCCACACACATTTATAAGTAAAATTACATTTATGTTATACTAGGAATAAGAGCCACCCTTAAATAAAGGAAAGAGCTGCCTCAGATGAAATCCGACTGTATAACACAGCACTATTTAGACGCAATGCATCCCCAACCCCATCGACATCCTCCTGGCAATACCAGTTTGTAAAAAGGTAGAGGTAGATTGTAAAAAAAAACCCGCTTGTTTCTAAAATAGAAATTAAAGTAAAAATAATTTAATAAAAAAATAAATAGTAAAAGTAAAATAATAAAAAATTTAAAAAATAATAATAAATACACCCACATTACACACACACAGTGGCGTAGCTAGGGTGGGTGTCACCCGGGGCGAAAGTTCTCGGTGTCACCCCCCTCCAGGGGCCACCATTTCTAAACCCCATACCTAGTTTTATATCACTTAAAAGTAGTATTTGAATTATGGTGCGTATAATGTCACAATTTTATAATCACTCCAAGTAAAAAGGGGGCCTTTATAAGTAGTGTTTTAGCTCATTTTGAGACCCTTTGGGTAACATCCGAAGAGAACGGTTCCTTGTAAACCACGCAATTTTCAAGGAAAAAAATTATAAATAGATATCAAAATATTTCAAGGGGGGCTGGGGGTCTTCCCCCAGGAAAATTTTGAAAATTTGCCTTTAAAAGTAGTGTTTTAACTCCTTTTGAGACCCTTTTGGTAACATCCGAAGAGAACGGTTCCTTGTAAATCCTACAATTTTAAAGGGAAAAAAATTACAAATAGATATCAAGATATTTTGAGGGGGGCTGAGGGTCAAACCCCAGAAATTTTTTGAAAATTTGCCTTTAAAAGTAGTGTTTTAGCTCCTCTTGAAACCCTTTTGGTTACACCCGAAGAGAACGGTTCCTTGTATAAACCACGCAATTTTCAAGGGAAAAAAATATAAATAGATAACAAGATATTTCAAGGGGGGCTGGGGGTCCTCCCCCAGAAAAATTTTGAAAATTTTCCTTTAAAAGTAGTGTTTTAGCTCCTCTTGAAACCCTTTGGGTAATATCCGAAGAGAACGGTTCCTTGTATAAACCACGCAATTTTCAAGGGAAAAAAATATAAATATATAGATATTAAGATATTTCAAGGGGGGCTGGGGGTCCTCCTCCAGAAAATTTTTGAAAATTTGCCTTTAAAAGTAGTGTTTTACCTCCTTTTGAGACTTTTTGGGTTACACACGATGCTTCCTTGTAAGTTACAGAATTTTCAAGGTACTTTTATATTTTTCTTATAACACTGAAAACCTTGGGGGTTGGGGGGTCAATTGCTCTCTCCTTCCCCCCCCCCACTAAATGACGTCCATGCCCTCTTATATTTGTCCTTTTTTAATAAAAATGAGAGGGTACTTAAGTTTCTAAATACAATTGAAGTGGCTTGTGTTTGTCGTCTTCTTCGATATTTAATGTAATGTGACGTACTATACAATACTATCCATGCATTTTACACCAATTTCATATTACACTGTTCAACAATGAAAAATTCTTTGATGAAAATAGCCATTCTTATAGATTTTGGGTCGCTGAACCCCTTGTCACCCCAAATTTTTATGATAGGGTCACCCTTTTTAATGTTTTCTTAATATTATTTTTAAAAATGAAACTTTTAGCGTGAAGTCGAACGGAGATTTTAAGTTATGGTGTCACCCTCATTGTTCTCTAGTTGGGTGACATCTGTTTAATATTTCCTTTCATAAAATAAGTTTAAAAAGTTATGTATATTTTTATGGGAAGATGATCGTAGTTTTTATGTTCCGGAGTCATTCCATTGTTATCTAGTAGGATGACGCCCTGTTTACTATTTCATTAAAATATTTTTCAAAATTAGATTTTTTGTGTAAAAAATAACGGAAAAATAATGTCCCCTTGTCACCCCAATTTTTTTCTAATAGGGTGACACCCTTTTTAATGTTTTCTTAATATTATTTTTATAAAATATACTTTTAGCGTGAAGATGAGCGGAGATTTTAAGTTCCGGTGTCACCCCCATTGTCCTCTAGTTGGGTGACTGATGACATTCTGTTTAATATTTCCTTTCCCTGACTGAGGGAGTCACCGTGACTCTCTCTGCTATGTGTCTTCTCTCTCTGCTATGTATGTGGTTTCTTAGACTTTAGATCCCCCCGGATAACCGCAGTAGATTGACATGTTGACACTCGTCCCGGTTTTTATCGGCACCCACGCCTTCATATCAAATAAAAAGGAAACCCTCAAAGTACAGTCTATGTTTATTTTTTTCGAATGTGTGGAGCTCGGTGTCACCCCCCCCCCAAGATAGCTAGACGGGTGACACCCGGGGCGGACCGCCCCCCCCCCGCCCCCCCCTAGCTACACCACTGCACACACACACACACATATATATTGTATTACCTTGTACCAATTTTTCTAATAATTATACTCTGCTTCTTTAGAGTAGTAGCTAGTAACGTAGCTATTTTTCAGCAATGGACTCTAACCGCCTATCTGGTTCGAGACTTCACGGAACCAACACGTGACCTACAACTGAGCTTGCGATTGGTTACCACAGATACTACACTAGTAGATCTACTAGTGTAGTATCTGTGGTAACCAATCGCAAGCTCAGTAGGTCACGTGTTGGTTCCGTGTGACGTCAGACGGTTAGAGTCCATTAACCTCAAGGTTTAAAATTTATGTGGGATGTGATTTATTGATGATCAGAAGCTTCTGGTAGACAGTGCCGTTATGGACGCTAAAAATGATTTTTTTTAGCCGCCGCTTATTTGTCCCCATTCACAACAAATCCGACAAATACATTTCCCCTCGTTTTATTTTTAAGTCAGGTTAAGTAATTTCGCTTTTCGCCATATCGATTTCTGTTTTTGGTCGAATTAACTCATGTGTTCCCTTCTCCACACCATCGCACGCAAGAAGCCTACTGACGATTCCCTCAAGATTGCAGTCACGAGACTGTTTCTACAGAAAATACGCGAAATGCCTTGATCGGTGCTTTCAAAACAATTTCTTCTGAGATTGAACAAAGCTCTTAGTACACGAATTACTTTATTTCTCTAAACGTTAGATCTTAAAAAATGGACTTCATGGATATCTTCAAAGTGGACGAAATTATTAATTGAATCGTCAATTTTAAGAGGGTAATAAGTCTGAAAATTAATTTCTTCAAAAATCAAATATCCAATGAATCTTTTACAAGCCAAATTCAGATCCAGGTATAAATTATTCATTTTTTTCTGCACATTTTACCACCTAATGCTTCAATTAAGAGTCCGACCTAATGCAAACGACAGCAACGACCCTAGTGGCAAAATAAAGAAGTTAAAAAAATAATTAAAAATAAAGGAGATAGAATAAAATCTTGAATAGTAAATTTGTTGCCATTATCATAAAAAACACGCAGAAAACATTTAATGAAAATATCTTCAATATTCGAGGAAATATAAGCATTCGAAAATAGCACTTTTTTAGGCCTCAAAAAAGAAAAAATTCCGAAATTTGCAAGTTTTTAGTTTTATTATGTAGATTTTGCGTATTTTAATTAAATAAAGACAAATTTTAACTACCCCCATTTGGTGCTCGGAACTCTGATTTCATCACAGGTGCAACAAAACCTACCTATTGCTCGCTCGTCGCTCATAATCTTTTAAATCAAGGGTAACTGGCGGACCGCAAGAGGCAATTTCCTGGACTGCCAAACATTTCCAATCAATATATGATTAATATACTTACATTTGAAAATCATTAATATGTATTCCTATACCACACCACACTTCTTATAAGGGTCAAATTTCCAAAATTTCCTGGGAGAAACCCCCAGACCCCCTTTTAATATAAAGCTATAAATCAGGGGTTTTCAACTGGCGGCCCGCGGGTCATTTTTAGCGGCCCGCGAAGCTTCCTGAAATCTCACAAAAGTAGTTTCAATATCTTAACATTAAACAGGGGGTCCCATAAATATTGGGTCGCACTTCTAGGGGGTATAGTAGACACCTATAGACTAGTCATGCAGAATCACATAGGATTTGGGGGGTCCCAGACCAAATCCCAGGGAGTTAAAAATGGAGCGACACCCCAAAAAAATTATTGAAAAATTCAATTTGTAGAAGAACTACTTCTCAAATTTTGTGGTTTAATATGATCTTTAAAATTATCATAAAAGTTTTCACTTTTAATTTTTTTTATTATGAAAAAAGTAAAAAAAAAGAAACAAAAAAAAAATGCGAAAAAACTGCCAAAACTTTATTTTTTATTTTGAAAGCCTTTCTTTTGATTGGGTAATCTGAAAGCGCATAGTTGAACATCCTTAAGTCCAAAGTTTCACGTAAATACCATCAATATTAAACGCTTGAGAGCCTGTTAAAGTCTGTTTTTTTTTTGCGTGCGCAAACAGTTTTTCTATAGCCGTTTCCAGAACAGCTGTTTGCGCACTCATAAAACAGACTTTAACAGGCTCTCAAGCTTTTATTGATGGTATTTACGTGAAACTTTGGACTAAAACTAAAGGATGTTCAACTATGTTCTTTCAGATTATCCAATCAAAAGAAAGGATTCCGAAAAAAAAAATGTTTTGGCAGTTTTTTCGCATTTTTTTTTACTTTTTTCGTATTAAAAAATATTAAAGTGAAAACTTTTAAGATAATTTTAAAGATCATATTAAACCACAAAATTTGAGACCATATTTAAATTTTTACCAATAGTAGTTCTTCTACAAATTGAATTTTTCAATAATTTTTTTGGGGTGTCGCCAGGGGCGCCGGGTTTTCAAAATCAGTGGGGTTGCTCAAATAACTTATAAAATTTTCATGTTTGAACCAGCATTTTTAATACATATTTAGTATATACCCTGATGAAGTTCACAAGAATTAAAGCCCGTTCAATTAAAATTTTTATCTGGATTGGATCTTATGAAAATTTATTGATAAATTCAATCATGAGTGGTATTTCCTTTTTCTATATAATAAGGGGGGAAACACATTTTAATCGGTACTTTTTATAGATTTTTCCAATTAAAGTAATTTTTGTAACTATTATCAGCCACCAGTAGTTTTAAAATTTTTAACCACATCAAAACTTGGATTAAACTTTCTGAAAATATTGTTTTCCTTAGTCCAAAAGGAATAAAAAAAAACAGAGTTTTTTAATAGATACTGGTGTGCTAAACAGGAAATATTTACTGTACATTTTAACATTTTCAGCATATTAAAGACTTCATTTTATTGATAAAATTTACTTCCCGCTTCACTATTTCCTCGTTCATTTGTTTAAAAATCTTTAAATACATAAATTTATGAAATTTTTATTTTCAAAATTCGTAAATATCTATACCACGAAGTGCTAAAGTCGTGTTAGTAGTACGATTTTATAGACAGTTTTTAATACTTATCCCACCCAACTCTTTTAAGTTGTGGTTATTTTTCGCATATGCCAAATAATTATATTTGACTTTGGTTAGTTAAACATCAAATCTCTTGAAAAAGTAGACAAAAAGAGCTAAAGAAGCCCCTAAATCAATTTATTTCAAATCTAATTAACATTACCTCGCAAAAAAATCATCAGTTATAAGAATGAATATTTCTACTTTGCAAATCGATATAAAAAGCTGGATAAAATGCCTATGTTAATAATAGTTTTTAATGCCTATCTTTTGTACTCATCTCTCTCAACTCTTTTAAGATGTTGATGTTTTTCAAATTGCCAAAACTTATATTTAACAGGTTAGTTAATAAGTTATGAATTGCTTTTTTTTTCAACTAAGCATCATAAAAACTTCAAATGCGATCTTTCTTGCAATTATGTAATTTCTCTAGCCTGGTTTCGGCTTCATAAAAATTATACACAGTGAACATTAAATAGAAAAACTGAAGGGACTGCAAAAAATATTAGAATCAAATCCGAATATATACAAAAAACATTTGATGTTTCACACATTTTGTAAACAAAATAATTTTTGCATTAAAATAGCTAAGTAGCTTTTTTAAAAGTATGTGTATAATTGAATCGTCAGTTACAAGAAGGGAATAAGTCCAAAAACGAAGTTTTGAGAAAATTGAAAAAAAAAACTGTATAAGTAATGGAATTTTTATTCTATATATGTTATATGGACTTGTTCCCTTCTTGAATCTTATGAAGTTTCAAGTGAAGAAAAATCCTAAAAATCACTTAAGCGCTCCCTCCACAAGTTCATATTTAATTTAAGATTAATTGTGCTATTAAAATTGTAATTTCATAAGATTTTAAAAATTGTTTTTTTTTTTTTAATTTTTGATGTTATTGAATTGGGAACCAATAATAGATTAGAAAAAGTGAGGACAGGTTCAAAAGGTTTCATAGAATTCAAAAGCATACTTATGGATAAAAATAATTTCAAACAAAGGGCGTTATTTTATTAACTTTAAGACCAAAATAGGATAGTTTTTAAAATCCCCTGTCACAAAGATATTTAACATCAAAAGTAATTATTATCTAATTAAGAAAAAGGATAATCAATGCTCCCCTCACTTTTTTCGAGTAATTATAAAAGCGTTCTTACCTATGGAAAATCAAAAATCCAGCGAGCGATGTAGGCGGAAAACGTTAAGAGACAGATACGATCACAACCAAAGTCTAAGTGCAACTGCAAATGACCTCTTGTAGTTCTAGTACAAATGTCACCCCCTATATGTCTCTTTTTTATGGTCACATGTCCCATAATTTTAAGGATAATCCGAAGAGAAGGCATAGCGTCAACCGGCCCTCTCTCCGCGTGATTTTCGTCACTATAACCTCCTAAACCTGTCAAAAACTGAGGGTTCTCGAAAAAGCCGGGAGGTCCCTTTCTGTGGCGGGAACTTTTTGTGTTTTCTGCAACCTCGTGTCTTGAGTGATGTAAACAATAACGCTGTTCGAGACGAGGGAGGAAGCTTCGAACTTGCGATAGGTCGAGTCACCAATTTCTGCCTTTTCAAGTTTTTGTTTTTACTCGTGGGAGTGGGGTGTAGGAGACTTCGGGGATCGACCTTGCCCACCGCCGGCGCTCCTGTTTTGGGATTTAGCTCATTTCTAAAATTTTTAGAAATAGGTTTTTCATGGGGTTGCTGCGCACCCCCACAAAAAACATTGGGGTTGCTCGAGCACCCCAGCACCCCCGGAGTCGGCGCCCCTGGGTGTCGCTCCATTTTTAACTCCCTGGGATTTGGTTTGGGACCTCCAAATCCTATATGTGATTCTGACTCGTCTAGGTGTCTACTATCCCCCATAGAAGTGTGACCCAACATTTATGGGACACCCTGTATAAACAACCTTCGTCCCTCTCTAGCCGGAAAAGTTCCATACCTTTTACCTGTCGATGTTCCCAAATGGGAACATCACTTTAGGGAATTTTTTCACCACTTAATTTTTCATTCAGGAATTTGATACTTGGTAGTAACCAACTCAAAGATATGAAGTTATTTTACATGCAAACGTTTTTCACGTGCAATTAAATCCTTTTTGTGAAATTTATATCAAAATTACAGATTTTTGGCTCTTCCAAAAGTTGCACAAGTTTCAATTTATGATAAATTTAAATAAATTAAGTTTTAAATAATTATATCGTGTTCAGGTAGCTTAAGAACATATCTTTTCAATTGGCTTGGCAGAATAGCTTCATATTCAAATTTTGGAGAGTAATTACCAAATCAACGTATATGTTCCCAAATGGGAACATCGGCGTTTGGGGTATAGTTTTTGAGGGGATTTTTATAACAAGTAAAAATTCAAGTTATTTCTTATTTCCTTTAATATTTTGAACCTTTTCTGTCTCAAATGATCTAAACAGGTTAATCATGATGTTTTAAATTTTAAAATCTATAATTTTAATTTTTTTCACCTGATTTATGGAAGAATAAATGCCAAATCTTTATAGCTGATTCCTACTTTTGTACATTTTCTAACTCCCTGACGCATTAATTTTGAGTAATTATTATTAGGGGTTATGCAAAGGGCATATTTGGAGTACTTCTGAGGACTTGGGTATTTATTTTGTTCAAGTGCTCTTTTTTACATAAAAATTTTAGGTATAAATTTGAAGAATTTTGAAAATAATGAAAAGTGTGTACATCTAAAAACACTCTTCTAACATAAGTTGGATGTAAGAGATATGTTGTTTAGTTTGGAATCTTCCATGAGAAACGCAGCTTTAACAAATCATGGAGATAGTTATGATTATCATTTTTGAAAGCTAATTAAATTTGAATGCAATTCATGGATTTTATGCTAAATATCCGGATAGAACAGTAATTAAAACTAATTTTTCATGCAGAAAGATAACTGTTTAGCTTTGAAACGCATGGGAACATTCTTTCCCATTTTTTATATTGAAAAATTACCCATTGTGCAATAAAAATGTACGGAAAAGTACCACGCATGTAATAAAAATGTAAATTTTTTCTTATGAAAATCTATAAATTTTACCCAATCGTCCAACCATGGGAATTAAATATGAAGAAACAGTCCGATATCATAAAAATGTTCAAAATTATTGAGTAAAAACCTATTTTAGTAGTTTTACTTGAATTTAATCTGAAATATATGCCTCTTGGAAATCCCCCTAAAAACTTCACTCCAAACGCCGATGTTCCCAAATGGGAACATCCTCAAAATCATACTTAGGATTTTTTTTCTGCCAAAAAATGACAAGAATGGTTTTAGTAATGATGAAACAAGCCATTTAAGCCAAAAATCGGAACCTTTAATTTTAAATTTGAATTGCGGCGTTTAAAAGGTTAAAGACTCTCCCCCCCAAAAAAAAATATGGGTAAAAAGGGAGCCTCATTACTTTGCGACCCGCCATTGGACTAATGCTTTCGATTGTGGAAGATGGAAACCCCTACTATAAATAATTTACAAGCACTGAAGACAAAATTTATTTTAATGGTTTCTGATCTTATAATTTAATAGGGTGCTAAAATGTATTAACATTTTATTTCTTTATAGTTAATAAATCAAGGTTTTGCAAATCCTTCGGGGAGAAGTTCCTAATTCCCTGGTCATCCCCCTGAACAGTGAACTTTCTCTTGCTGACGACACCCATTCGTTTGTGATAGTTTTTTTTAATATTTTATAATTAATTTGATATTTTAAGTAGTGCTGCTATGATGTGAAACTGTTAAACGGCAATTAACAAGAATTTTTTTTAGAAATTTAACAAAATTAAATTGAGGACAATGTACTCAAATTACATGTGATGTATGCATGGAAGATTTTTTTTCAGAATTATTTGAACCCCGAGTAAAAATACTTGCCGACCCCTGTTCTAAAGACTAACACTAGGGAGAGAAAGCGCACCTTTTCAATTTTAAAATTAAGAAATCTGAAGACATCTCTTACTCAGCTGTTTGTTTTCGATTTCTTTATTTAAGGTAAAGGAATAAATTAATAGGATTTGGGGTTCTCCCCGAATTCTTTTTGAAAAATTACTATATTTAACGGGTTTTTAATATATTTTTATTACCCCTTATTATTAAAAATTGGGGCGATGTAAGCAACCCCTTGCCCCTATGTTAGTCCTCCCTTACATCATTCAAACTTATTTGTTATCTTAGTAATATTTTTAAATAAAAAAAATATATATTTTTTTAATTTGGTAGTCCAGAAAATGCTGTCTATGAACTATTTCTGTTCTGCTGTCTATGAACCTGTTTATGACATTTATTCTAAATTTCTAACGCTGAAAAAAAAATCTTTCAAATCCTGCTTTCAAATGCATGGAACATGGAAGTGAACTTTTTTTAATAGTATATTATTAAAAATAATCTATTTTAATTTCTTTTGTGAGAAAAGACTTTTTAGAAACAGGTAAATCTATTGCTCTAAATTACATAGGTACTATTATTAAAATTTGTTGCTTTTTAGATTTCTATAATTATTTTTCTATGAACAAATATTTTTAATTCTTTTAACATGAAAATATAAAAAAATTAATTTTCCCTGCCAGAAAATTTAGTATTTAATATAAGTATTTTTTTTATTTACCATAGAATATAAATTAAATAGTAGAATGCTATAATTTTATTAAAGTTATAGCTTTTATCCCAAACAAAACTAATAATGCATTTAAAACTAAATAAAAAAAGAAGCCTCTCGATTAAAAACACCAAGTTCCACAAGAAATAAAAAACAATCACGTAGGCCACATTCAAGCGAATTTTTCCTAAGCTATTAAAAAATTGGTGATTTAAATTTTCTCCCCACATATAAATCAAATGAAAACTTAGACAAAATATTACTTTCACCAGAAACTTTTCCGTTTAAAAAGACCGGTACAATGTAAAAATGTTATGACATGTTCGTTCAATCCCTACAAATAAAAGGGGTGTCCTAGGGCACTTGCACTACTTATTGTCGCTGTCATCAAAGTGTATACAATCTACTTGTGTGGAGATTATCATGATTTACCAAAAATTTGAGAAGCAGACATAAAACGTAGTGACCTTCGACACGTGATATCTGTTATCCAATCACAATCGCGCTGTCACTTAGCAGTGTTCGCCTAGTTGTTTTCCAAATCCGCCGCCATACTTGTCGCCATCTTCTTAAGTATTTTTCTTAGCTACTAAAAGTTTTGCGGACCGATGGCTGTAGAAATCACTTAACACACCTCGTTTTTGGTCCTTTGGACTCAGTTGATCATGGAGACACCATGACGCATCCTAATTTTGTGACAAATGGCGCCAGCCTTGAAGACTGCCATACTAATTTCTTCGCATTGGTAAGTACCCTATACAATACTCATTGCTTATGGTATACGGAGAGGGCGAAGGACCTTTACAGCCGTAGGCATTTTAAATGCCGTCTGGTCATAATGCCGACGGCATCCGATTTACACACCTTGATATTGTTTAACCATTCATATACATTTAGGGGGTATTGATGAATAAAATACTGTTTATTTTGTTGTGAATCTCATTCATGTATATGGTTTATGTACGATGTAAATAACGGCATGATCACTATGATAATGATCAAATATGATGTTTATATGTTATTAATCGGCTTGTTTTGATTAAATAAATATGATACTAAGCATTTATAAGTCAGTTTTAGCCCCAGTTATACATAAATTCAAAAGTATTAGTTTTTGACAGTCTGGATACAGCTGACCTGTTTCAATCCATGAAGAGTTGTTGAATCGCTTTTTAGGACATTGGCACTGATTGGCTCACGCTATTTTACCTGTGCCCAACTATTATTAAGAAAATAAATTAAGCGCATTATAATTAAAGTTTTTTTTGTATTGTGTGTTTGACAACTTGTCAGTCAGTAAACTTCATTGATACAAATGCTAGGTTATGCATCGGTCGTAGCGTTAATCTGAAATGTAAATTAATGATAAAATCAGTGAAATCCTATCACATTTTGTATGAGAAAACCTGAAAAACGTACTATAAACTAAGTTAAGTGTTTCCAAACACGTTTGTTGCGTTGGGACAGTGGTGCAAAGTAAACAAACATGACATAAGTCATCGACGGTGTTTCACTTGATCACACTTTGAAGTTATAATCGTACAATAATAAAGCTTAGTTTTACTATTCATTTTGCAGGTTTTTCCCCTTTTCATCTTCCATTAAAATTTAACACTTTAATTTTTCTCATAAAAATATACTTTGATGTGGGTAGAATTTATTTTTAAGTTTTATTGTAGATATAGGTTATAGTGAGCAATCATTTCAATTACAAAAAGCTTTCCTTGCAAAAATTTAAGAAAAAAAAATGTTCTTTATATAAAAGATACTAATAACAAGGTAGTTTACTTATAACATTTTAAAAACTAACTTTTAATTCTTACTTTTTTATACTTTTTTAAAAATGTTTTATACTGTAATTATTACTATAAATACTCTTGGTAGAACATAATGATGCTCTTTGTTCTTATTATTAGTTAACTAGATTTAGCTTTATTGACATGATATGTAATATTTTTTCAAGTTTCAGTGTGGGGTTTATTTAAACTCTTCAATATTCATTCCTAAATGTTAGGTATATAAATTTTTAAGGTTTCTTCTTTAAAGTGTATCTAGTTACTTAACATAACTTAATAATTACCTAGATTAAAATTTCCTATTACAATAGAAATTCTTAAACATTTTAAATTTTATACTAGAGGGTAAATAATAAAATGCCATTGCCTAATTTAATAATCTTTTTTCATGTCAGTGAAAAAGGTCTTAAAGTATATTATCTTCTGAGCTTTATATTTCTTATTCATTGTTATTTTTTACTTGCAAAAGTATCTTAAGTCAGTCTTTACAGGTATTGTCAATTATTTCTTACAAAAAATAGAGGTGCAGGGGGTAGAGAACCATTATTTAATTTTTTTTTAGTCTTAACTCATTGAATAATTTAAAGCACCTAAAGGATGGGTAAAACTATATCTGATTTTTCTAGTAATCTTATTTAAATATATAGATCAAAGTGGTTATAGTTACTTAGTTTGTTTTAATTTTCCGCTAAATAATAGGCTTAAGGACTTTTTTAGTAAATTAATCCATTATTAGAAATTGCTATAAAGCATCCAGACATGTTTTCCAAAGCATTTTTTTACATTCATAAATTATTTTATTGGATTCATATTTAATTTTATCATTGAAGGCACAAGCGGCTCTTAAAGAGCTAGCAAAAAGCCTTTATAAACCCAACTAGTTGTAAAGCAAAATGATGTATATGTACTAAGAATATGTAAAGATTCTATCTAAGTGCAACCCATTAAACTAGATCTAAACTAATTAAGAGAAAACAAGATTTAGTTATTGTATGATGACTAGTGGTTATGAATGTTAATAAATGCATATTGTTTTCACTTTTAGGCTGACCTGAGCGGAATAAAATGGCGTCGATACTATGCTGAAAGTGTATTGTGCTATGAGCCCCTGGATGACCCAGTGTTGTCATCATTTAGTAAATGCTTGGCAACCGAGATCTTGTGTGTGTGGAGACGAGTTGCATTTCAGGGACATGAGCAACACAGACACAATTTACAAGATGGAAATCAACTTAACTACAAAAAAGAACTGTGGATCTTTTGGTATGGAGAAGAACCAGATCTTACTGGCTTGGTCAGCCCAGAACTTACTGGTAAGTTTACCAAGAACTATATATTTTAACTAGAGTGATGTGAGTGTTTTTGTAAAAATGCTGTTGCTGTTTCATAAGTTTGTTCTTAATTTATTTTGTCCAAAACTAGAATTTTAGAGCTCCTACACTTATCAGACACATGATTTTCATACATGTACTTAAGTAAAGATAAAACTTGATACTATCAACATTATCAAGAGATTGTTTGTGTTTGGTTTTTGTTTGGGTGTTTATCACTACTTTGAAAGATAATGACAAACTTTCTTGCCTGTTATCTTATTAGAAATCTTGATCCTCATTGGTTATCCATTTTTTAAAAAATCACAGTTATTTTGGATGCTGAAAATTCAGGTATCACCAAATTAATGTTGTTTCCATTAAGACTTTATACAGGGTGTCCAGTCGTAAGGCTTATCACGGCCTTTACTCCTAAACGCCTGGAGCTACTTCCATAAACGTGGTGTCTACCCCTAGTAAAACGCCTAGGCGCTTGCCAATGAAACCGCTTTTAACGCCCCCTAGCGACAAGTTTTGGAGTTAGCGTGCCTATCTTAAAAACTATTAGAGATACGAGAAAAATGTCAATGATAAAGTTGTAGAGCATTGTTTATTTTATACGAAAAGACAACTTTTACACAAAAATGATAAGAATAGAACCTGAAAACAATGTGTTTATTAACTTTGTTTTCGTACACATAGCCCAACTTGTTGAAAAAAGACGCATCATTGAAAAAGTCATTGTTGCGTTTCATTGGGTTAAATATTAAAAACGCAAAAAACACCCTGCATTTTTAGGGGTTCTATTCTTGTAATTTTTGTGTACAAGGTGCCATTTTGTATAAAATAGACAATGCTCTACAACTTTGTCTTTGACATTTTTCTCGTATCTCTAATAGTTTTTAAGATAGGCACGCTAACTCCAAAACTTGTCGCTAGGGGGCGTTAAAAGCGGTTTCATTGGCAAGCGCCTAGGCGTTTTACTAGGGGTAGACACCACGTTTATGGAAATAGCTTCAAGTGTTCAGGAGTAAAGGCCGTGATAAGCCTTACGACTGGACACCCTGTATTTGATCAGCTGTTGGTTTACTATTATAATGCACCATTTCATATAGTATCGATGAACCATTAATAGCTTGGTGTTTTTTTTAAAGGTAAGCGATATAAATTGATAGTTTGGAGTTTATTAAGGGGAAACAATATAAATTGATAGTTTGGTGGGTTTTTTTAAAGATTAACTAAGTATATAGAGTACTGAGAGAGAAATTTCTTAGTAAAATATGTGCATTGAAATTACAAAGAAGTAAAAGGAAATTTATTAAAATTAATTTAAACTATCCAATTGAAGATTTTTTCTGGCAATTTTTTAACAATTTAAGAACTATTTAAGGAAACCCATATTCTTTTAAAAGTAGTTAATCATTCAATATATGTCTTAATCCAAGAACAACAATTTGATTCGACATAAAACATACCACCTTGTCATATCCAGGGGTGCAGAATATGTCCGAACGCCCGAGCATGGTTCGGGAAAATTTCAGGCAGTTCTGGGGAAATTTTTGCCCAAGTTTATAAAGGAAAAAAACTCTACAAATTCAAATAGTTATTAGAAACAAATATTTTGGCTGGTGACTATATCATACCCTCCAAATTCTACGGAAATTAGGGGAAAACTAACGGAATTACGGATGTACAGCGGAAAACTACGGAACTATGCCAAAAAAACAAGATTCCTTGGTAAATACCTGAAAGTTGGCTTTTCCTTGTGTTTTGATTATTATGGAGAAAAACAACGTATTTGTAATAGGATCGGTGATTCTCATTAAAAATTGTGTTCTTGTTTAATCACATCAATGTTTCTGACTTAAAAAGTTAAGGTAAAGACAGAAGAGTTTTACTGTAGCTCAAAATTGGGAGTTGCATAATTAATATTTTAAGACATTTTTGAGTTAAGGTGACATGTATATAAGAAGATATAAAGTCCATAAAAATTAAAACTTCTGGATTATTTGGTAATTAGTGAACCTCACAGAAGTTCAGTAATTAAGGAAACTATATTTTATAATAAAAACTCATTGTACTTCAGTAGTAACATAAACTGGAATGAAGGACATTATTGGGTACATTTTAATGAAAATATGGAGACATTTCTTGGGGAAATTTTGGACAAAGTTAATAGTGCTCTAGGGAAATATTGGGCCCTGGAACATTTTCTGCACCCCTGGTCATATCTAAAGATCTATTTTTGTTCACCAGAAAGTTATTTGAGAGTTTTTGTAGGGTTTGTAACAATCCTTTATTGTAAAATATGAGATGGTTCTTCAATTGAAAAATAGCTAAAATTTTGTGGTGATAAATAATCTAAGTTAACAAATCTATCACTTTCTGAGTAACAAATTGTTCTATTATTTCCAAACTTGTCCAATCATGGTACCCTTTATAGCAGGGATTCTCAATGGGGGTGGTGAACTTCTGTTGGGCAGTAGGGGGCCTGTTTTGGGCAGTAAGAGGGCGATGAACATCAAGCATATTTTGGCATTCAAACTTAATTTTAAAAGTTCTAAAACAATTGAACTTTGAACAATTGAATTTTCGGTTCACATTATTCGTCCATACAAGGTTCCTCTAAAAACTTTCTCGAGCATCATACAAAAATGCCATGAACATGATGATATTTTGGTCACAAAGCCCGGCTGGGATTGTGTTCCCACAAGAGTGTCGAGTTGACAATTGTTAGAGTGGGAAGTAAAAAAGTTATTTTTAGGTAAAATAAAAAAAAGGTTTCTGGTTGAGAAAATAGGTTAGGTATCAGAAAAGATGGATTCCACTCTTTAAAACAAAGATTTTTTTACAAATGGAGCAGTGGCAGACGGACCTGGAAAAAGTTTTAACCTTCCCCCGAACCTAATAAAATTTACCCGAACCTAATGTATTGCTCCTATGGAGCTGACAGGGGCTTCCCCCGAACCAGGTTCGTAGGTTCGGGCACTTTTTCCAGGTCCGGTGGCAGATCTAGAGGGGAAACTATAGGAAATAGCTTATATTCACTTTTTTCGTGCTAAAAAATTACAGAATTTTTTTTGTGGGGGCTTTGAAAAATTTTCCACACCTTAGGGGGTGGCGGCTTTATAAAGGTTGAGGACCACTTTAGATAATTGTAACTGTCATAGCCTGCCAGTCATACAATATCTATCTTATGTTACTCATTGTCAGATTTAGGTGGTTAACCCTGAAGGGTGGCAGACTGGAAACCTTGGAGGGGGGGACAAGCTGTCCCTGTTGGCTTAGCAAACATGATTTTCCCTTCCTTTTTTTTCTTCCGTTTGGGGGGGCATTTCCCCCATCCCCCCCATAAATCCACCCAAATGTTACTTGTTGGTGATAGTGTTTACTTTGTAACCTTGTCCAGAACTTAACACCTATTAACAAACTAAAATTTTAAGAACCTCTTTTCTTGCAAACTCAAATTTTCACACTTCCCCCAGCCTAATTGATGTCAGACAACACTTAAAAGTTTTCCCAATGCAAAAATATTTTGGGACAGAATTAGAGATCCCAAAAATTTCCTGGGGGAGGATTTCCGAATTCCTGTTGTGCTTGCCCCCCAAAGAAAAAAGTTCTTCCTACTAATTTCCTAGAAGTGTTCTTAAAGGGACCCATAATTTAAGCTTGAGGAGGTCCATAGAAATAATTTTGAGTTAACCCCCCAAAAATGAAAGAATTACAGGCCACTGGAGTTAGACAGAATGGCCCCCTCCCCAAATGGTCTTTGAATCTGCCACTGCACAAGTGTGAGCCTGCTCTGTATGTTCAATACTATACACAATCTGATGGGTGGACTTTGACTAAGCGTTTTACCCTTTTAGGGCCATATTATGAAAGACACACATAGAAGAAACAAGAATGGTGAAAAAGCTCTCGAAAAGGAGAGATTTCATACGGGAACTCCGAAGCTCTCGCACGCCATATTGTTCCGAGATTCTTACTAATTCTTACTTCTTATTACGAGCATCCGAGGCTGTTTGCCTCGATAGCTCGGTGTCCCTGATAGGTCCTAGTGGCCAATGGCCACCAACGACTATCCCTAAGGATGTCCCTCATGGACTGGCCAGCCAGTTTAGAGCAAAAGGACGCTCTGGCGGGCAAGGGGGAAGTGCAAAGTAGGAGTGTGCTCCAAAGTTTCCTCCTCCCTGCCATACCGAGATTCAAATCTATGCGGATTGCTTTTACATTTACACTTTTTGTGGTCCTTTAAATCAGCGTTTCCCAACCTTTTTACTCCCACGGAACCCTTTCAACAATGCCCAAGTTCCGCGGGACCCTAGCTTCCATGTAACATTATATTTCTTACTATTTTTTAAATTATTACATAAAACTGAAAATAAGTAACCAAGAAATCGTTTATTTACTATATTTATTTATTAGAATCATTAGAATACAGCTGTAAGGTTAAACAATTTTAGAAAGTTTAAAAAAATAAAACAATTATTATGTATTAATTAATTTTGGGATATATATTTTCAATTCTGGGTCTTATTTTCGAAAGGCATACCCGAATCTCGTCTTCAATAGAAAGAAATTTCTTTACTTTTTATGTTTTTTAAACAAGAAAAGGTTGGTTCACACATATATGTGGAAAATTGCAATAGTATATTAATAGCTTTTCTTTGAGTATTTGGATAGTCCTTTTTAACGGCCATTGGGCATTTTAACCATTGGAAGGCCTTACCCCTGACCCCCCCCCACTGTATCTTAAAACAGGAGTCTCCAAACTTTTCAGCCCGAGGGCCGCATTAACTATCAAACAGCAGTTTGGGGGCCAACTACATACTTGAGGTATTTTCAAGGAAAATTTCTTTCGGGAGGGCCCAAATATCCTTTACGGAAATTAAGTAATTATTTATCTAAAGCTAGATTTTTGCATCGAAGAGGAAGTCTAAAATTATCTCTAAGCCCATCTTTTGCATACTTAATAAGTTTAATGTACCTTTTTAATATATTTTTCTGTAAGATTCTCATTTTGCTGAACTTAATATAAAAATAAATTTAACTAACCGAGTTCAAGTACAAAAAGGGGGGGTCTGGGGGTCCTCCCCCAGAAAACTTTTTGAAATTTGACCCTAAAAAACAGGGTTTTTACTCATTCTGGTACCCTTAATCCGAATTTCGGGGGATCTTGGATCTTTTATTTTATCTTTTTTTAACACCTTTTTCGAATTTCTCGTGGAACCCTTGAGAAGGCCTCGCGGAACCCCAGGGTTCCGCGGAACCCCGGTTGAGAAACGCTGCTTTAAATAGTTCCAAAAATTCTAGAACAGCTACTAATAACTCCTTATAATCAGAATCACATACAGTGATATAAAAAATTCATTAAAGACACTGTATGGAAAGATGCAGATTTTAATAACAAACTCTTTTATCTCCAGTCTCCACCACTCTACCTATCAATATCCCCTATGCCAGGGTGCGAAATTTTCGCTCGCCAACTCGCCATTGGCGACCAAAAATTCAAGGCTGGCGAGAAAGTTCTTTTCCCCGAAAAAAATTTTGAGTTTAAAATAAAAAATGTCCAAATCAAGGAACCTCAATCGAGTGGCTCTTGTTGTATAATGATAGTCTTGCATTGTGTAAAGTTTGTCAGGAAGTGCCATCCAGTAATGTGGACATAAAGTGGATTAATGTTTTTCCGGACCTTTTAAAAAGGAAACGTTTTCTTGTCATAATCAAAGCAAAATCCACTGTGAAAATTTTTCCATTGTAAAGGCAGAAAAGCACAGACTGAGACACTGGAGGGTTTGCTCAGAATTTCCATTAATGGACCCTCTCTAAAAGAGTTTGACCCAACAGCTGATATCGACAAGTGGTATTTTAGTGCTGGAAGGCAGCAATACACAAACATAAGGGGATAAAACTAACAAATTTTTCATAGATGGCTATAAGGGGGTATGTTTATGTAACAACTTCTAAGACCTGATATCAAATATAGTTAGTTTTATTATTTTTTGCGGTGTATTTTAATTTTACATTCTTTTAAAGTTTTACTTTCCACAATATTTCTGCAAACACTATTTTTTAAAATAAAAAAATATGAATCCAAAGTAGTGGCGAGTAAAAATTTTAGTCTGGCTAGTACCTTTAGAGCTGAAATTTCATGCCCTGCCCTATGCTGTCACATCCATCTAGTCGGCTGGATGTACTTCTGACTCGATTCAGAATAGGCCATTCAAGAGCAACTCAACAACTTCTTATGGCTGGAGAACTGCCACCAACCTGCCCACATTGTCATGAAAATTTAACTGAAACACATATAACTTCTTGCATTCATTTTAACTCGGCCTTCTGCTGATATTTTAACCTCTCCATCACCTCATCGGATTTGTTCATTTGCTCGACAATTTGATTTCCTTCGTTCCCGTTGCATTGGTGATGATGATGTCAGGCAACTGATCTATCGGGCAACTGATTGTCAGGATTTCAAACCAGACCCCACCTGATCTACTTGATCTTTGAAAAGCAGTGGTGGCCAACCTTTTCTGTTGTGGGCCACACTTCATATTTAGATGAAGCTCGCGGGCTCAAACCAAATTTAAACCAGACACCAAATTTGACAACAGCCTTCGTGCCTGCTTAAACTCTTACAATGTATAAAGGCATTTTTTTTTGTTTTTTTTTGGTCCTTCACCATTAAATCCTAATAAACCAACCTGAGAGTCCCAAATTTTCTGTAGGATTCAATGGCAATTTCTGGCAATCTTCTAAAAGGGTTAAACACATACAATGCCGGTAATTTCTCAACATAAAATTTTGAATGCAATTCATAACCAATTTCTGCTATTTATATATATATATTCCAATGAAAATGCCTGAACCCCCCCTTTTTTGGGAAATAAATGGTAAGAAAGTTGTAAAATCTTTTTTGATTCTGCACTTGTAGATTTTTAGATATTTGGTAAAATAATTAACTTTTCTTAAGCTCCCAGCCCAGGGCCGTAACTAGACTTTTGTTTCATGGGTGTTTCACCCAACATTTTTTTTTGAGGTACCACCTTACGAGTACTTTTTTTACATCATCAATTTTAATAAACTTGATTTCAAAATTGTGTAAACAATGTGAATTCCAAGTACATTTAGAGGGTCTTGGGGTTCTCCCCCAGAAAATTTTTGGAAATTTAGTAACTAAACTTACTAAAAATAGTGTTTTAACTCAATTTTTAGACATTTTATGTTGCACAAAATAAGGATCACTCCTCATCCTCATAAGTCACATATACAATACCACAAGTATTCTGGGTCCCCCCTAGAAATTTTTTCGAATTTTCACTCTTAAATGTTGTGTTTTGACTAATTTGAGACCTTTTGGGTTACACTGCTTCTTGTGAGTCACACAATTTTTAAGAAATAAAAAACAGTATGAAAATTAATGTCCGAATTTCGGGAGGGGTTTGAACATTGAACCCCCCTTTGGGTTTGGATATGGCCCTGTCCCAATCTTATGACCCTGTCTAAAGTTTCTTCTGTAGAGCATATAGTGTACAGAGTGTGCGCGAGTGCATACTCACACACAAAAGTGCATCCCCCCACCTTGGTAAAAAAATAAATGGTGAGAATGTTACGGATTAAGGTTATAGGTATCTAGTAAGACTGAATTATAATTTCAACTGATTTATAGCAATGGTCATATTGAATGAAGTTTAAAAATTTAAGCCAGTTTAATGATTTCTTGTAAAGTAAAAGCAATGTTTGATAATTAAAATGATGAAAATTACTGTGAAATAGAGATGCAAACTCTCAATGAGTCAATTTGAGCTATGGCTACCCCCTGTATAACAAACCAGTCAAGTACTCATTATTTTATGAAGGCGTTATTAAAGGAAACAGAAAAGTAGAGAGCATTGAAAAAAATCTAAAAGGCGGATTTTTTTTCATAAATCAGAGGATTTTTTTTGAAAATTGAATCAAAAAGAATCTGAACCCTCCCCCTGATCCCCTCTTTCTGTGGGGCACATTCCCGGTTTCCCTCGCGGATCCGTTATTGGGGCCCAATGGGTAAAGTTCAGCGTTCTATCGGATTCATCGCTTTGGAAGCTATTTTAACACTCGAAACGTTGTTCTCCGAAAACCGCTTCGACACATCGCTCCCCGTTTCGTCATCCAGCGGCCCCGATTATTCGCCAATTAAACGGCCTCTCTCTCCGAAAAACGACGCAGAGCGAGTGATGGCAGTTGGCCTCGCTTTCGTTCCTCCGCAGGAGCAAGGTGAGCCAGCCGCTCGCTCATCCCTCCCATGGCGGCGGCGAAGGAGTAGCTGCTGCCCCCCTCACCACCTCTTCCGGAGAGAGTGACTCCCTTCCTCCCTCCTCTCCTTTCTCTTTCTTACCTGTGTCGCCGCGGATGCTCCGGGCCCACCTTGGGGGGGAGACCGGTCCCCGGCGCTGGGTTTTTGCGGGCGGGATTTTCCGCAATACGATGGATGGAGCCGTTTTCTCGGCTCTTTTTTTTTCCTTGTCTCGGTCGCCATGCTTCTGGGATCGAGCGTTTCGTTGTGAACCATGTCCCCGTGTCATTCGGAGGAGGTTCGGGTTTGACTGGTGGGAGTAGGGCATGGGAAGTCTGGTGAAGGAAGCTCAACTCTGAGTCCTTTACTCAGAAACATTTTAAGATTGGTAAAGGGTGAACATATTTCTTTTTTGCAGCCGGGTAAACCCTTTGCGACAAAATGGGGAAATTCTTATACATTCCGTGGATCATTAATCCTTTTTTTGGGGTCATTTGTATCAGGGTTGGAAAAAAACCAGGTTTTTTTCAAAAAAACCTAAAAAATCCGGTTTTTTTTGGTTTAAACCAGGTTTTTTTGGTTTAAACCGGGTTTTTTTACTGAAATTCTTCCCTAACACATAAATACAAATATTTCTGATTGTTTTCATTTATGAATACATTGTATAAATAGTTCATCAATTCAGCTATTAACTAAGTGACTTAATTAATTAATTAAAATTAATTTTATTTAATTAAAAAAAGTTAAAATTATACATAACCATAAAAAACCAAGGGAGTCTGTTTAGAGCATTAAAAAACCATCTGGTTTTTATAATGCATATTATATTTAAAAATCCAGTGCTTATTTGATTAAAAAAACCAATTGGTTTTTATTATGCATTCAAATATCCAGTTCCTTAATGAATTAAAAAAACAAATAGTTGTTTTTTATAAATAAAACCAAGGCATTATTCATAAAAACCAAGGCCAAGGATTCTTTTTAGAGCATTTAAAACCAACTGGTTTTTATAATGCACATTTAAAAATCCAATGGATTTAAAAAAAAAAAAACAATCGGTTTTTATGATACATTCAAATATCTAGTCTAGTTCTAAATTAATTAAAAAAAACAAATTGGTTTTTATAAAAAAAAAACAAGGGAGTCTTTTTAGAGCATTAAAAAACCAAGTGGTTCTTTATAATGCAAATTTAAAAATCCGGTGATTAGTTGATTAAAAAAACCAATTGATTTTTATTATGCATTCAAATATCTAGTTCTTAATGAATTAAAAAAAAACAAGTTTCAAAACCAAACCACTCCAGGTTTTTTATAAAAAAAACCAGGAGTCTTTCTAAGAAAATTTCAATTGGCTAATTGTTTTCAAAAAATTGCATAGCTTTACATGTCAGAAGCATTCAACATATTTTGTTCAAAAGACAATATTTGAATCAATAAATGACTTTAAACCCAAAAGTTTAGCTAAAATTTTTTTGGAAAAAAACCAAAAAAACCATTTGGTTTTTTTATGAAAAAAACCATTTGGTTTAAACCGTGGTTTAAACCATGGTTTAAACCAAATGGTTTAAACCGTGCCAACCCTGATTTGTATCCCGGACCTTTATCCATGAGTTTCGAAATGGTCTAATACTGAGTACTTAAATTAAAAAATTAGCATTAATACTTGTAGTTTTTTAATTCAAGTTAATTAAATTTTAAGTATAAAATTTAATATATTAGATTAGTCTGGAAATTATAGAATGGGACAGCCATGGGATCAGGAGTTATAGCAAAAAGAGTTGTTTTTACATAGGTTTAGTTTAAGTGGTCAAATATGGATGACTACTCCATGTTTAACAATTTTAACCTACAAAATGGTATTTAAGAACAACTCTTTTTGCTATAACTCCTGATCCCATGGCTGTCCCATTCTATAATTTTCAGGTATGTATAACTTTAAAAAAATCATGGATACCAACTTTAGTTTTTTTAAACTTTTTTTATAAAAAAATCATGAAAATATTTTTTTTCGTGAACATAGTCAAATTTCATATCAAATTAAAACTTGTAAAATTATCTTTAAAACTAGGGGTGATAGAATTTTCTTGGAAAAAATAGAACTTAAGTTATGTAAGATTAAAGAGCCAAACATTGGATTTTCTTCCTTTTTTCAAAAATTTTAATAATAATAATAATTAATAAAAATTAATAAATTACCAAGAAAATTGAATAATTAAATAATTTTCTGATATATATCATAGGAGAGAATACTTCCTGAAAGTTTCATTGAAATCTGAGAGGGTCAGGTTGAGAATTGAAAATTTTTGGTTGATTTGACATGGAATGATTGTTAATAAATATTATTATAATCAAACTGAAAATTTGTCTATTATTAATGATGTCATGTACCATAAGCTTAAAAATACTGTGAGGAAAAATCCTTTCCTTAATTTTGGAAAACATACTTGGTGGAAAGAGTTTAACTCTGAGAATGCAGAGATCTATACTTCCATATTCCCTCTGCCCTCTGCCTACACTTGGCCTCATGGGAATTCGCCACACCGCGTAGATCCAATTCTGTATGAATTCTCCCTTTATGCATGGATGAGTTGAACCTTGCCAGGCCACTTGGTATGGTGGTGTGGAGTTTTCTTTCCCCAGTTTAATGATCGAATGTGTCTTGAGACTCCGTAAGGGACCAATCGTAAATCAAAAACTCGGGGGAAATTATAGATAAGTCCGACATCACTATCTAAGATGTTAAGCAGTTGGTCAAATGAAGTGCTCCCACATGAAGGAGATGTGTATTTGGGGCCCTTTAAATAATTTATTCTAGGAGTAACTTAAATTAATCTAGGTGTATCATTCATCTTCTAGTTTCTGTTTTACATTATTTAATTATACTATAGGTAATTTTTAGTCAAATAAAAGTCAAAGGCTAATACTATTAGCTGAACCTTATACGTATTAATTTATCAGCTGAAAATTTAAGTAATTATTTTTAAAATTAACAATTAGATAAAAAAATTGAGCCCTTTGAAATTTTAGTTTCCATCCGTGGGAGTAATTTTTTTGTCTAGTCTAGTTAACCATTGAATGCTTTTTACAGATCAAGGGAAATTTCTTGTTCTGAATAAGTTAGATGTCTACATTGTGTAAAATGTATTTTAAGGTAGGAATTAATATCCAACAAAAACATGAAGAGAGCTTCTTTCTGGCGCGTTATTTAAAGGACTAAAATTATGCTATTTTTTTTCATCCTCCTTTATTTATGGGCGCCTTTGCCCATAAATGTAATTTGAAAATTAAACGATTTTCCCCTTTTTCTCTCTTGTTACACATGAAAGAATTTAAAGGTGAAAGGTACTCGAAAGCATTCGTATTTAATTTGAGTAACAACGATGATTAATTTTCTGTTTTTGTATCAACATCAACGTGAGCTAAAGAGTTGTCATTTCGTCTGATACGTTTTATTACTTTTAATGGAGTTTTAAAATTTAAATTTATTTAGATTTTGAAATCGGTAGTTTTCTTTTAGTCGCGATGTCATTGAATTTTTTTTATTTAATTTTTCAATAATATCCGTATTTAATAAATAATAAATTATAAATAATTAAGAAGACCATGGTTAAGGAAAGGAATTGCGTCTTGATTATATCATCAACGTTATGTTGTCAGATAACATATCGTAAACTCAAGCTATTTTTAATTGTTAGCCATAATCTCTTCATTCATGATTCTTAGAGAAAATTACAGTGAGGTTACTTTCTTTGGTTCAGGATTTAAACCTTATTTGATTCTGAGTCCTTCCTTGTTGTTGCGAGCACCACTTAACTGCTACAAAAAACTACTTGATCTGCAAGAAATTATGATGGATTAGATTTTTTATTTCTATTGATGCAGCTGTAAGTGGCATCTGCTAAACGTAGTAGACGCACTACGGTACTAGCTTGTATTCAGTGCTTTCGCTTTTCTGGTGCTAATTAACTCCTTTAGGTCTGGGGTGAATCTATTCTGAATTTTATGTGTGGTGTGGCTGTTGTTCGGATGAAGGTTCTGGGTCATCAAAACTATTTTACAACCCACCTTCTCAAATCTTTCGATTTTATCCCAGCTCATTACCAATTCAGTTCGTGTGTGCCACTTAACGACGAACATGCACTAATTTCGAAGGTGCGTAACCTTTCCATATGCTCGAGAGCGCCGGCTGTAGCGGTAGTCGTCGCTGGTTTTTTTGGGGGAACTGGTTTCTCTGATGTGTTTAAAGATATAACTTAGTTACCGGATCGGGTAATCACAAGTCGTTATGCTTGGAAGTCTTCAGGGTCTCCTCACCCAGGCCGATTTAAGTAGGAAGTTGGTTTCTTTTATTTGATTTACTCGGAAAATACTTTTCTCATTTTGCCCAATATTTGGAGGAAAATGAAAGAAATTAAGTATCCTGTCCAAAAGAGACCAAGAAAGAACTACAATATTAAACTAGTCCATACACACACTGGTCCGTTGTCCCTATTAAATTTTTAGATAATAAGTTTTACAAAACAAAATTCAATGACAGAACAAATGCATTTAGATTTTTGTTAATTTAAAAAGTTATTTTTCAAAGGATTTTTAAAACCCCGTTTAAAAATTGAAAACCTAGATAATTGCTCTGCTTTAAACTACATAGAGAGTAGGGGAGAGAAGTATATTTTTTAGACTAATAGTAATATCTTGTAGTAAGGGGCAGGGATGCAGTTAAATCATTCCGAAAATAACTGTGTAATTTAATTGTAAGTTTTATTCTTTTTGGTCCCTTTAAAATTAATTAACCTCAGGATTGATTTGACATTTTTCAAAACCTGTCTATTCTAGATACGACCGAAGATAGATATTCCGACGAAGTTTTATTGATCGGTATGGGGTATTAGAGGTATCAGTCCAAGACTTAGGTACGGCTAGGCTAGGCTAGAATGAAACACAAAAGCTGTGGAATAAAATACAGGCATTTATTGATTAGTTTCGCTTTCACAAGTCAAGTTTATCTTTACCGGCGCGATGGTATCGATTTAGGAGAACGCGATAAGTTGATGAATTTGCCGTGAGATCAGATACCTCTTGTGTGTTGTATAAAATTTTGATTAAAATCCCTTGATTTGTTGGTACTTCTGGATAAATTTGGAATGGGAGGAGGGTCATATTAAGAGTTTTTTTTAATTAGAGTTTCTTAAAATATTTCGTGTTTTTCTCTATCATGTAGGTTTTTACTTTTGGACATTGGTTTTTTTTTTACGCTGGATTAATTATCTATTTTTTTGACAACACTTTCAAGCTCTCTCTAAAAGTTAAATCTACTATTAGATATTAGCCTTAATTGAAATTATGTAGTAGCCATAAAAAAGCACTTAATTTCAGGTACAAACGTGTTTTGAATAATTTTTCTAGTTTTGGAATCATGTAGGGAAGTAGAATGGCGAGGTACACCGAGAGATAAGACAATACGTGTTACCCTGAAATATAGAACTACCTTAGTTCCTTTATTTGCAGTTCTTGACCCTGTCTATCCCATTATATCTCTGGTACCTGGCTATTGAATAAGTTAATATTGAAGGTTTTCTGAGCGTGCAGCAAAGTTAAAATTCTGCATTAGTTTGTTTAAACTTGCGCAATGGTTAAATGACTAACAGTGCATAGACAAATTTTCTTCCCATCCTATTGTCCGCCGAGAAAGCCCGTCCCCAGCAGTGGGAAAGACAATCGCTTCCGCTTCTCCTCATCCCCGCGGATAATCATGTTTGGAAAAGTAGCAGTTGTTGGCGTTTTCGTCTTTTTGCAACGGTCGGCCGAGCAGTGGCGAGCGGCTCCGAAAAATCAGGTTCCGCGATGCCTTCCCCGACCAACCCACTTTTTTTTTAGCTTCCCCCTTCCCCACACTGCGCCCGGGGCCATTGAACCGACTCGCATGGTTTCCTCCCAGCATCTCTGGCGAACGCCTCTTGCTGCTCCTCCTACCGGTGGTGGTCGTCTGGCTTTTGTACGGGACCCGCGGACCATTTAATAAAAGGTGTCTTCGGGACGTTTTGTTTGGCTCTCTGCTGCACGGAATGTGGAAATTCCTCCCGGCGTTTTCGGGGTGGTTCAGTGCGTGGGGAAGACGACTGGGCCCTCCCGTACACCTGTAGCTTGTAACCGACTGACTTGAACGGGAAGAGGTTTACGACGTGGAAGGAAAGGGTGTGTGTATTGAGGAGAAAGTGAGCTTTGCTCTTATTGAGGGCACCAGACTTCTCGATGTCCTTGAGAAATTTCGCATCTACTTTGACCTTAATTATCGGTTGCAAGGTGGTTCTGTGTTGCGTAAGTCACATATCATGTGTGGGTTGTAGTGATTCGATAGCTTGCGGCTGATGGTCACTTTGCTCTTCTCAACCGACATGTTTATTTAATTATATCGTGTTGATAATTTGAATGAAAGTGTAAAAAACGGATCTGGATCTGGAGAAACTAATCTGGATAGGAGGGTCCCGGTTTTGATTACCGACATCACTATAGACCCACCGAGTATATGCGGAGTACTTGCTCTTTAAATATTTGGGTTCGAAAGTCCTGTGGTCGGTCATGGCGCAGTTTTACCATGGGTCTACTTTTTCCCTCCCGTTTAGAGACATGGCAAAATTGTGGGGGTGGCGGTAGATGTTGGCAGAATCTATCATTCAAGTCGGATTCCTGCCATTTATGGGCCTCACTTTCCCAGGAGCCGCCCCCTTTGCCTTAATACCTTTACGGATGGAGCTTGGATATTCCAAGTGTCATTTGAAACAACAATTCTGGGAATGTTGTTTTTTTAGTTTCATTGATTTGAAGTGAACCGAGAGGCTAAGTGTTCCTCCTTGACCTTCACTCGTCACAAGAACATATCAGACCTATTTCTCCCTCTGCCGAGTTGTATTGTTACCGTACAGGTGTTTCTCCGCGACGAGCAGCGCGCGGCTCGGCGGATGTTTTTCCCTCCACCTCCCTCCCCGATGGTCACCTTTCCGTCGTTGCGATTCGCCGGTGACGAAAGTCGCCTCTCGAATTTCACCATACGGCAGAGCATTAGAGAAAAACAAGACCGAGCGGAATATGAGCACAATAATAATAATAAAAAACCCTCTTGCGTACGAATCAGCGGAGCGTGTAAAATAATTATCATAAGCCATTGTTGACGTAGAAGTTCTCTCTCTCTCGACTACAGTGTCGCTCCCCCGGCGCAGTTTAAAAATAATCACACGAGCCCTTACGTTCTCCGCAGTCCTTCCTTCCTCTCTCTGGCGGTGTATTGATTGAGTCCTCTTGACTTTTCCGCCCGCCCGCCCCCACCCACCCCGCCTTTCCCATCGCAACTAGATAAAGACTGCGGGATTAGCCTTTTTGGCTACAGTGACCGCGGTGGTCGCGGCTCCCTTCTCTTTAATCGCTGACGATGGCTTCTCTCCCCTTTGTCCTCCCATTCACGTGTGTGTGCTGTCTTTTCTTGCGCGTAAATGCGTTGACACATTTTGAGAAGGAAAGGAAAATCGCGGCGGTGTGTGGGAGATCGCGGTGGTGGTTGTCTCTTGGAAAAGAAGTGGAGTGAGTTTTTTTTCCGGGTGCTGTGGTCGTGGGGTTCAACGTGTACTGTGCGTAATTAGCTTGTTTTTCTTGTTTAGTCCATTTCGAAATTATTATCGGATATTAAGCTGCTATCTTAGGCGTTTGACTACAGTTCGATTTCCTTTCTCCCCCAAAAAAGACAATAGTTCTCTTAAATTTTTTTCACGATTGAAAATATTTTGAAAGAGCTGATTTTTTTTCTTGAGCTCTTACCTGGTTTTAAAGACATTTCGTTTAGTTGGATTATAAACAGTGAATTTATACTAAAGTTAGGGGACTTACCTTTTCATTTAGTACGCCAGAAACGGCATACTTCAGATGATGACGTTCGCCCCAAATATCAGCACTGCTTTTTTTATATTAATTAATTGATGTTTTCGTGGAACTTGCATTATTATTTTGACTAGACTATTATTTGTAAAATATAAATAAAGTAGTAATGAATTGTAGTAGAAAAATTGTTAGTTAAAATTTTCCTATAGTTTTGAAACAGGATTTATATACCACGCTCAGATTTATCTCTCCTAAGAGAAATCTTTGAAAGAATCATTTGAAATTTAAAAACATTAGAGAGGGAAGTTTTTATCTCAATTTATCAATGGAGTTTAGCCAATTGAATTATCATTAAAATCAATTTATGCAAGGTTTGTTGGTGGGGTGGTTGATTTTTAAAAAGAATAATTTTGATATCTTGATTTTAATTTTTATTTGAATTTATACATTTGATATGCTTTTAATTTCATGGTATGGCCGAGTTGTTAATAAAACAATAGGTTCATGACACAGTAATTCAAATTTTCAAAAGTCTGCAAGCTTTTATTTCTTTAAATTCCTTTTTCATAAGAGGGGTGCTGTGAAAGAATTTTTACTCAGTAGGGACGCCGGGAATCTGAAAAAGTTTGGAACCACTGCTGTATGCTGTGCTTTGCTATAACATGTGTGACTGAAAGTCAGTTAGCTGAGTGGCTAGCCTGATGCTAAGCCCCTTCTTCATTTCCCCAAGAAAACTTAGTAATCGAAAATAAAATAAGGCGCCAAGCCGAATTTTAGAATTAGTCGTAGTAAATCAAATTGCTCAAAAAATTCAAGTTTTAATGAATCTTTAAAAAATTTCTTAAAATTAACTTTATTTTAATTTTTTATTTATTTTGTATAATGCTACCTCCATTAATGAATGCCAACTAATAAAATTAACTCATTTTCCATGTTTCCATTCAGCAAAAAATGTCTAGCATGTGAACATCAGGCGGAATTTCATTTTCCTTGTTCACACTTATATAAGTTAATTTGAAAGTTAGGGTACTTCCCGTGTTTTGTAATACGGTACTTTTTGAAACATGTTCGTGAAAAGAATCAATAGTTCTGCCGTTGAACTCGAGAGAGAGAGAGAGAGAGGTCGGAATAGGGAGATCGTTTGACATGAACAGTCGTAACCATTGATATGAAAGCGTGTAGGCGATAAATCTTTCAATGCTGCTCCATGTTGTGTCATGGTTTTGTGTGCATTCCCACTTCTCTGGCAACCCCTCCGCTTGGCAGCTGTGCGGCTGTGCGCAGGGAAGGTGGCGAGGACCATTCTAAAAACGTGGCGGGAAGGGTCGCAGATGACACAGATTTCAGTGATGATGCGACTGACTTGGGTGTGTTTCTCTTCCATTGAGCCGAGTTTTTTTCGTTCCTTCAAATTTAGTTGATTTATTTTATCGGAAGATAGTTTTTTTATTGAGTGCCTGGGAGTTTTCTTGATAATCAGATATTTTTTTTTTTTAAAAAACGGACGATTTTCCTTCTTAGAACCCAATTATATTTGTATTATGTGATGAGGATTAAATTTAGGAAGAAAATATTGTTGTATCTAAATCAATATTAATAACCTGTTTACTCATTGTATGTACTATATTCTCTTCATCCTTCTTAGTGCAAGGTATTACACGGAATTTTAATTTTATGGTTCCCTGGTTGCAGGTCGCCACACTAAAGGTTTGCGGGGCCCATACAAGTTTAAAGGTCCCCCCCCCAAGAATGGTTAACAAACTAGACATGGATTTCATCAACTATAATTGCATTTTTTACTCCATAAAATAGCTCAAACTTTTTTAAGTACGTCTCTCCCACGACCCCCAAGGAATAGACGCCCTTTTTTGCATCATACTAATGAGAAACATGATTTTTTCTTCGTAATTAAAACCTTTCAATGCAATTTTTACGTAAAAATGTTTTTTAATGTGAAGAATAAATAATAAAATAAATGGTGTTATTGTAAACCACGAGTTCATTATTTTGACTGGTCCCCCTATAAGGTCATTAAAAAGCGACACCTGTTTTTTTTTTAAAGTTAGCCAATTTATAGTTCTCGTGGAGTCCAACGAGCTTTTTGGTGGCACAAACTTCTAATTAAAGGCTTTTAACTAGATTACACGATGAAAAAAAATACCCTGGACGAGAGAGAGATCTAGGTTCTCTTATCTATCATCCAAACTCTCGTCACCGTTTAATAGGACCGACCAACCACTCTGTTTTGATAATGCGTCGCTTTTTTACGCATCCGAAATAGCCGTCCATTGTTTTGAATCCGGCGGCCATCGCCGGTGGTTTAATCGCTCGCCAGGCGGTCGCGGAATAATATGCGTCGGGGCGATTTTATGATCTGCGTAGTGGTGTGTGTCAATCTCTTTCAGCGGCCCTATTTCCTATTGATCGCTGGTTCCGCTTTCGCGTGTATCGCTCGCTCATCCCCCTCTTCCCATTCCGCTGGGCCACCGTTCGCGGGGCCAGCCTCCTCCTCCTCCCCCTTTCGCAATGGAAGAGTTTGGAGTGGGCTATCACGCTCGTTGGAAATCGTTTTCGCCGGTTTTTTTTTATTATTTCTGTCTCCTAGTTGGCGATTGAACTGTTAATTTTTCTCTTTTGCTTTAATTTGCCAGAATTTTTTTTTTCCTTTGGTGATATTTGAATAAGTTGGGTTTTAAAAGTAAAATTGCGAGTTAAAAGTTTTTGGACCAATTTGTCATATTGACTATGAAAAGTTCTAAAAGCCTAACTGAACTACTCCGCCTAAGGCCACTATTTAACCATAGTATTTATTTAAATAGATCATCCTACAATCATATCGTTAGTATCGTAAATTTTTAATAATTTTTATTTCTTTCGTAATTCTAATTTAGTATATATTTTTTTATTCTTCTAAAGCCAAGTTAAACAGTATTAATTCATTTTTAGCAGACATTAATATACAATTAGAATAATACAAGTAAAATACGTAATATTTTTTAGGGTTTGAAAATTCATTTGTGAAATTTTACGACTTTTGCTTACTTGAATATCTGAGTAGTTTTTAACCAGTCAAAAATTTTATTTTTTGAAACATTAATTTGAAAGGGTATTAAGCACACAGTATTATTAGAAATAACATATTTCAAACCAGAAATCCTATTCATTTAAAGTATTTTTGAAATATCTAACGGAATTACTAATACTGTACATAAATTTCTAACTATGTCAGCGTTTATTCAAAACATGTGTTCGATATTCTTCCATCTGAACAATCCATTTTCCAAATTAACTCCTCGATTTTAAATCTCACTAAAGAACAAATTCATTGGAGGGGGTTAAGAAAAAGATCCGCAGTACGATTAATTCTTGGGTGGGGAAAAAAGCGGTGTCAAGGCCCAAGAATCAAACGATGTCATTTCTCCATTCATAACAATTTCTCCTTTGCAACAGATTAGCTGGACGAGAACTGCCATTGAAAAGGAGTCGCAGGCAGGCGGAAAAATCCGACTCGCTCAACGTGTTCCATTCCCGTAACTGCAATGGCGCGAAAACGCGGCTCTATCGACCGCCCGGCTTCGCAGCCGAGAACTCACTATCCCTTCGACTTTCGATCTGATACGCGATAGTTTAGTTGCACGAGAAGTGGTCGGCTTTTCTCTCCATGGTTTGCGCCCCCTTTTTATTCGTATACAATGGGGGGAAACGTATTTATCTTGCTACTGATGAGTTAGTTGAAAGTGGTGCTTTTTAAACTGGAGAGATAGCCTGAAGAAGGAAAGCTTATGGAACTTATTTTCTGGGCTTGTTAAAAATATATTTCTATTATTTTTTGCAAGAACTATGATTAGACGGTGAAACAAACTTGTGATCCATCTGTTCTTTTTTAGGAGATTGTTTTAATGTCAAATGAGAGAAAACATTTATTTTAATGATAGTTCTGTCAAGCAATGAGTTTAGGTACAAAATTAATTTAATAATTGTTGATGTAGATTATTTTATACCAATTTTAATGGGATCAAATAAAAATAGTTTTATTTTGCTTCCCTCTCATCACAAATGCATTGGCAGTAATCAGGCATGGAAACTTCATCAAGTGGGACACAACAAAGCTGTCTAATTTTCAGTATGCAATTACAATATTTTTTACTATATCACGAACTGAGATGAACCATTTCATGAACTTTTCTTTTAAAAATCTGCCATTAAAGTTAGATACATATTCAATCTTCAAGTCTCAGTTTGATTGGCCTTGAATTTAATGTTAATGTGACTTCAGTAATCTTCATTGACATGCTAAATACTAATGTTCAATACTTCCAAATAAAAAAAATGATTGACTAGTTTAGCAGCAAATGTGGAAGTTAGGAATATTTATAAGGGTTATTTATAAAAAAAAACATTTGCCTAAAATTAAACAAGGATTATGGGTGATATGAAAAGAAATGAGTAGAGAAAATTCAGAATTAGGAAGGTAAAAACATTTTTCTATGAAAGACTTCATTTAAAGTCTATTCAATAAATATGCTCAAGATAAAAATAAATGAAATTTAGTTTTAAAAGTTTTAGTTGAGCATAAAATTTGTTTTAAAGTTTGAACAAATTTATTACCCCTTATTTTAAAAGGTTTTTCATTGTGATGTAAAATCACAACAGAGGTTGCCATTTGTGCGGACTTGTGACAGAAAAGGTCTAAATATTTACCAAACTTATAGTGTTACAAACCAATTTATTACTTGTGGATAGTGTGTACATCATTGTTATTTAAAAGATAAATATTTTCTTCATTGTTTTCTTTAAATTTGTTTTTTTATCTTGTAGCGGATCCTGAGCAAGGATCGTGGGAAAGTGGTCTGTCATATGAAAGTCGTTCCTTGCTTTTTAAAGCAGTGCACAATTTAATGGAAAGGTAAGGTGATCCTTTTACAACTTTCCCATTGTTCAAAGGAGGATTTATGTTTGCATCATCCTGTACTAAATCTTTGGATTTTATTCCAGGAGTTTGTTGGGTAGGGGCTTTGCTCGTGTTCAAAAGTGGTTTGTCGTTCCATTTGATGGGAGCGAAAAATCCATTAGAAGGTAAACTTACTTGCTCATGTAAAGGCTAGGTTAGGGAAAATGGTTGTCATCAAATGTATTCTTAATATTTCTGTTTCATTTTAGCCAACTCTCTTTTTCATTTAATTTCTTCATTCATGGAGAAAGTACAGTATGCGCTAGTGTGGATGTCAGACAACGAATGCCTGTGTGTCAACTTACGCGTCAGCATTTAACTTTAGCACAAGGAAGTCACTCTGGACTTAAAGGTAAAACCTAAATAAAAGTATTTTTCCCCCCATTTAATATTTTCATTTTAAATGATAGTGACCTTTGTATTTGTTATACTTTTGCAGTGATACTCTGCCCTTCTGGCATGGCTGGTACATTAACCGGACAGGGCTACAAAGACGATTTATCAACACAGAGACTTCTAAGTGAATGGAACAACTTTTATCCTGTTCGTACTAAAAGCACAAAAGATGGTTCTACTGATGAAGATCATATCATGGCTGTAGTTGAAGTCATTGTTGGTTAGTCATGGTTTTAGAATTGTATGTTTTTGTAGTGTGTAACATTACAAGTGATGATTATTTTGTTTCATCTAAACTAATCTTAATAGGACTTATAAATACATTTTTTTACATTCCTTAATAAAAAAAATAATTCACTTGTGCCTTACATTTTTTTCTTACCATATTAACAACTTAAACCTCTTAATGTCTTTTATGTTACAAGAATGCAGAAGTCATCTTTAATTTTTCTCTCATTAAAATATTGTGTGATTGTTATAATTTAAAAATGAAATAAATCTCATGGTGAGTTTTTGTTTGCAGGAGGAGTAAAAATGCGATATCCATCTAGTTACATACTTGTCACTGAGGTTGACGAAAATGCTGCCCTTGGACAGAATTCTGGTGTTCCTCATTTCTCTTCATTTAGTCACTCATCTTCCAGCTTTTGTGCTTCCCAGCAAAAGGCTTCCTTGTTATCAGGTGTCTTGACACCTCCCACATCTCCATGTGACCTTTCCTCCATAACTAACTCTGCATACAGGGGGTATCCCATGGGACCCTCTAGTGAAGTGCTTGGCGAGAGCTATGCCAATTCTGGACTTTCTACTGCATGGAAAATAAAAGAAGCGGTTTGGCAAGACAGTGCATTGCAGGGTAGGAAACAGGCATCTGAAGGTAGTGAAGCTGGAATTTGGGATTTTAGTGATCCCTCATCATTAGTCAGATGTGATTGCTCAAGGTATGTGATATGTTTTTTTTTAACTACATTGCATTGCCTCATGGTTAAAGTTAAGATACATGTAAATATAATATTTAAGGTTATATGTTAGGTTATGTGTAAATATAATTATAAAGGTTAATATGTTTATGTCAAAAAAATTTTTACTCTCACCATTCTTTCAGAAATTCTAATGGTAGTGATGCTTTTGTATGCCATTTTTGTTTTTATCTCAAGAGATGAGAGATTTATTACAGAAAAAAATGTTACACATTTTAGAAAAGTTACTCTAAATGTCTGCAGAGTGAAGATGAAAAGATCTTAATACAATAGGCTGTATGGGAAGTAGCTGTATGCTTCCTCAAACATTATTTGGTGTTTTGGATTTAGTAGCTCTCTTTCCACACACTTCGATTGATTTTTGCTAAACAATAGGTTTAAATAAAATGCTGACTGACTTGGATTAAACAAAAACTTTCTATGCACAAAATTTTCAAATACTTTCTGCAAATTAATTAAGCACTCCCAGGCCTTTAAATTTTTATTTTTACCATAATCGCAGTCACATTGTTTACCTAAATACTGTGATAAGGCTTTTTAAACACCAACTGTAAGAATTAAGTTCTTTTATTAATCTTAAATTTTAGGTAATTGAGGAGATTTTCGCAAAGACCCTTAAATTTCAGCACTTGGCGTGCTCATGTTTGTCTATATTATAATAATAATAATAATGCTGATAATGTTATTTATTAATTTTCCTTAATCATTATATATGTTTCTTTGCTTAGATTTTAAGTGGAGTTTTGTGAGTTGTTACAATACAATTTTATCCATAGTTTCATGTTTGAAAAATTATTTGAGGTCTTTATATATGTAAAAAACAAGTGTTTCTCTTCTAATATTCTTGTATTTTTTTATAGGTCTAAAACTGTAAAGCACGAAAACTTAAGTAATGTAAAGATACCTACAAGTACAAGTTCTTCAAGTCCAGCTGTTTCTACTGCTAACCTTCCTGTGTCTACAGATAGTCCAAATAGTACTTCGAACTCTAGCAGCACCACCAATGCAGCTCGCAAAACTGAGAAATCAGACAAACAAAAACAGCAAACGCGCTACAGGACATCAATACCTTTTCACAAGCGCAATGCTTTTGAGAATGGTGACATAGACAGCCTGGCAGCTTCTTCTGCATTTGTTGTGAACTCAGTGTCCGGGAATGCGATGGCCAGCAGTGTGAACACGAACTTTCAGTTCAAAGGTCTGAACCAGTCCCTGCGTTCCTCCACTCCAAGCGGCCTTCCACAGTTGCACACGTCGGTTGTCCAGCCATCCTCTCTCGGTTCTCCTCCTCCAGATACCCCTCTTCCGGATGGCACAAACTCACAATCAACGGAACCTTCTATGCCTACTCTGTCTCCCCACCCTCCTTCAGTGAAGGAAGAAGAGACAACCCCCTCAGAATCTCAGGACCAAAGCCTAGCCACCCAAAGTCCGAGTGTGACTGCAGACAGTACCAAGGAGAAGGCTGCAACAGACTCGGTAATACGAGGCTTTGAATGTGTCTTTTCAAATTTCCAGTATTTAAATGCTTTCTTTTTCAACCTTATGACCATGGCGCTATTTAGCATGGGCAACATAGCACAGGGCAGTAGAAGTTACAGGAAGTTAAAGAGGTTGTGTCTAAGAATTTTTTCTAAAGAAAATTTTGATGATTACTTTTTTTACTGACTTTTTTTCTTGAAAATACTATACTGTATGAGTATGCAAGGGGGTGAAGGTCCCCCACCAAGATCGTAAAATGTCCATAAAACAAGTTGAAACACTACTTTTGGGAATCAAATTAAAACAATTTTCTGGAGGAGAACTCCCAACCCTTCCCAAAATTCATTTTTTAATACTTTGTTGACCTGTTTATTAAATTATGAAAAAATCAATACAATTTAATAACCATAAAGTTGTTAAATCCCAAAGTTAAAATATCTTAATTTGTCAAATCTGATTAGATCTTAGCAATTTACAAGTTAGCATAGGAAGTTGTATATTTTAAAAGTAGTTTTGATTTTTTCTTTGCCACATTGCATTCAACAATGCATACAGGTTTTTATTTGCATACCTCATTGTTTCTCTCTCCAATTAATTGAAAAATTGAAACAAATATTTTTATCTATTTTGTAATGAATTATAAATTATACAATCATCACATCATAAAAAATTAATGATAAAATACAAAATACAAAAATATTTTTTAAAATTCTAAACCTGGAAATATTGTTTACTAGGTATATATTAAGATATCTGTACCTGTAGGTTTATTAGAGTTTGTGACATCACAAGCATGTTTTATTCAAATATTTCATTAAAATGTCAAGTCCTGTTACCATCTATGGTAAGAGATTTGACCATTTCTGAGCTATTGATTTGAAAAGTGCTATTAATTTACTTTATTCTATTTTCGTTATTTAAGTTTATTTTGACTGATTTATCGTTGTTTATGTTTAAAATTTATAAACAATATATATAAAAGTCTGTACTTTAAAAATGCATCAGATTATAGTAGTAAGTCAATTATTTTAGTTTTGTGTGCTACCAGGGACATGAAGTTTTGTATTAAAGTATCATTTTACCCTTAATTTTAGGAAAAAGTGTAAGACCAATTGCTTTTCCGTATACTTTTCACTTGTTTAAAAAAAACCTATGGTCATTTCACGAAAAAATTATACAGTTTGAAAAATATTTTTTAAATTCTGAAATGGTATGTATGGTGAAAATGACCCATAAGTACCTTATTTCAGTATTTGAATATTCAATAAAAACTAATTTAATTTGTTGCTTAAAAAAATAAGGCAGCCATATCTTTAAAATTAATCTGTATATGATTCCAATGTATTTGTGTTTCACTACTACTTCCCTATTTTGAATGTCTTTCTGATTTAAATAATTTTAGGTATCTTCTCCCTTTCCTACAAATGGACTGGTTGAAAACATCAAGACAGAAATCAAGTCTGAAGGATCTCCTTGTTCACAAAGTAACGCAAGTCATAGTAACAGTTGGACTCCTGGGGCACCTGAAGATACGAAACCAGTGGTTGCCCCTCCACCAGCCCCTGCCCCACCTCTTCCACCTAACGCTCCAGCGCAAGGGCTGAAGAGGCCATCCTTAGCTGTTTGCACACATGAAGACCCTCATGACGAGCTGGTTATGGATGGCTTGCTGTATGACTACACATTCCTCAGCAACTCACTCTGGTAGTTATCGAGCATTTATTTCTTGTACTAGCTTAGAAATACAGTAGAATTCCATACATCCGAATCAATTGGGACTGAACTTTATACGTATGATCGGAAATTCGGGATAGGATTTTTTCCAAAAATGGTCCATTTTAATTAATTGCTGCATGTATGTTGAAAATGGGAGAAAACATTAAAAATTAAATGAAAAGGCAACATTTGGATAATTTGAGTTCTACTGTAATTTAATCTGATGTGATTTTTTCAACACACAACTTGTTATGTTTGTTCAGTGGTATAACATTTTAAGGTGAAACAAATTAAACCCTTTGAACCTAAGTTCTGGTAAAATGCAGTTTATCGAGATAAATATATTTTTTAAACTCTTGGAGGAAGAACTAATCTATAATGAGTTTTTATAGGCATTGTAAGTTCTCATTATTGCAGGAGGATATCTTGAGTTATTTTATAACCATGTTCCATTATTTACATGCACTCTTTTTTTCTTATCAATCAAAAAGTTTTTTTTGTTTTAGCATAGACAATTTTTAAAAATGTTACGGAATTCTAATATTTTATCTATGTTCAGGGACAGCATGGTTGTGAAAAAACGAAAATTATGGCCCAGCAGAAGGATAAAGTCTGAAAACCCTGACAATACTGATCCATATGCATATGGTAGGGATGGATGCACTCCTATGCAAATAGATGAGTCTGTGATGTCAAAGCAAAAAGATCCATACGAGTTCAACGATGAATTTGATGAAGACAGCCCCTCTTCAACTGGTTTTCGTGCAAGATTAGATGTAAGTTAAAAATGCAGTGGTATGTTAAATTGTATTTAAACCAAATGTTAACTTCATGCAGAAATTAATTTTGGTGTTATTGTAGGAAGAAGATGTAAAGCCCAAAGACCCTGGATTGCCCCCTACTCCAGATTCACAAATTCTGACTCCTGGTCAAGTGTTGTCTGCCCCACTAACCCCTGTGCAAGATCCTCCCAAACCTCCTTCTAATGGAGAGCAACCTGTCTCTTCACCTCTTACCCCTAGAAATCAGAATTCTAGCTTTACAAGTGAGAAAGACCTTCAAGTGACAGATAAAGACCTTGATAATTTATTCGAGTCTTCTTCATCTGATGACAGTGCAGATGATGTGGTATGTGCTCCACTCGATGTTGCAAATAATTATATATATTTTTTTAAGTGCCAGGTAAATGGGAATTTGGTGCGATAACTTTCTAGACCTAACCATTCAGATATGAAGTGATTTGGGGATTTCTTGTTTAATTTAAGATTGTCATCTGGTTTTAAATTGTATCTCATCTTGTTAAAATGTTGCATAAAATAATCTTGTAGGAAGGTTTAGTTTCAAATTAGAGAGTAACTTTTAAGTTTTACTAATATTTATGAGCAGTAATTATTTTGCTTTTAAACTGACAAATTCACACTTAGTAATGTGCTAAATTGTGTTTAAGGATCCTTCAACTCCTATGTCAGCTAAACTTTGTGGTACTCCTGAAGAACCATCTTCTGGGAAGAGTAAAAACAACTCCTTTTCATCTGGAATGTTGTGTGAGTTGGTTATGGTTTATTATTTTGTAAATATTTCTATGACTATGCAATTAAACTGGGACAAATTTTTAAATAATTATGTTCTAAATATGTGGAATCCATATCTAATTGCATGTATATCAATAGAGTCACTGTAAAATATTTTGAATTTGCATAATTTGTGTTAATTTAAATATGTGGAAATATTTGCTTTTTCTGAGTTAATTTGCACAGTATAATAGTAGGTACACAAATAGCATAGTTTTACTTAGCATAGTTTGCACAAAGAGCTCTTTATATCCACTTAGAATTATCTTTTTTAAAACATTAATAAACATTTGAAATCTCTTAATTTACTAGTTCACTGATAAAATATCCCACAACAGGTGCTGCTGAGCTGACACGCATGTTTCCAACACCACCTTCTTTGGAACACAATACTGCACAGTCTCCTTCTGGACCATTGTGTGGTTCAGATTTATCTACTATAGATGGTACTGAATGCTTCCGGGACCGTTCTGAAGGCTATTTGGATGGTGGCTGTAGTCCATATTATGAACCGGTTAAGGTAATTTGTTTTTGTAAGGTTTTTAGAGTAACTCCAGTTTTACCAAAGCAAGGGAATGAAAGTAATATTAAGAACTTAAGTTTTGAATTAAAAACTTATAGCACAAAGTATTTAAAGTAATTTCTGTAAGTATTCAATGGAGTTACAGTGTATAAAGCGTGATGTAATTTTATGAAGCATGATTTGAAATCTTGACGCTATTTTTTTATGATACTTTGCCATACTTTAGTATATAAGTATTAGACAGTCAATTTTGACATTTTTTATTATACATTAGTAGTTAATTTTTTTCAAATCTATTTTGCTTTAATAAATCATTTTTGTATTTTTTGTGTCTATTGAGCTCAAGCATTATTAAAAAAAATATCTACTCACTTTTCAGGATTGGTCCTTTGTGTATAAATTACCTGTACAATACAAGCTAATAGGTTCTAAAAGATATGCTCCACTGTCCACTCTGCCAAGTCAAGTTCAACCTCTTTCATTGTCCTCAGAACATGTTTATAAACCTTCTTGGACAAACACAAATTCATCATCACCTCTTCCTGCCAACACAGCTTCACCAAATTCTCAAGTAATGGCTCATGGAGAAAGAATGTCATCAAATTCAAAGTAAGTTTACTTTTATATTAATCTAGAATTTGTAGCTTTAAAACATACCTAATTTGTATTACTTTTCATGTGTAGTAGCATTTAAGCTAGAAGTCTTGTTTTTTCTTCAATTCATACCAAATTAAAGGATATATTGCTGAATAAATAGGCTTGGAATGGAACGTTTGGGATCCCAGAGAATTGCTTTTTTTCAATAAATATTAGCAAAGGCATTGTCACTGTCTTTTTTTAAAGATGTTGATTTAAAGTTTCTTAAAAGCTATGATCTCGTTTCAGCTCTCAGTTTCCAATGAGTGAAGGAGAACGAATGGTGCCGCCCATGTTTGCTGTGGAGAATCCCATAGATCAACGAACTTTGCCTATGAACTATGAACTGCAAAGCCCAGCGTCCAGTGCCTCATCCTACTTGAACAAGCATTTGAATTCTGTTGACAGTAGCGGCACAGCTTCTTCCATACCAGAGGCCCACAGTCTGCTGGTGAATATCGTGATAGCTGACTCTATGCTCAACCTCTTCAAGGATCACAACTTTGCAAGTTGTACCCTCTGTGTATGCAATATGAACACCAAAGGTACTGATGCGGGCATCAACCTGCCGAGCAGCCTCATACCATCTGGCACTGACGAGCCGCAGTACAAGTGCACGTGTGGCTTCAGTGCAGTGGTCAACCGCCACCAAAGCCACCGTGCCGGCATCTTCTACGAGGATGAACTCGATATTACGGGTCATCGTTACGAAACGTACTATGGCAGAAAAAGTCTTTCTCTGGTTGAGAGCAGTTCCTCTAAAAAGACTGAGTTGGGTCAGAGTTTAGAGGAAGAGACAAACGCTCAAGTGGACCATGTGCCACATACTATTGTGGACCTAATAAAAGTGCAGTGCTCACACATAAATTCTTCATTTTCATTGTTTCACAAAGCAGAACAGTTTCGTCATTTTGATAGAGGGAGTTACCATTTCAATGCCCTTGAGATATCAGATGGGTGTGAGGTGTGTTTCCTTGCATTGGACACAGGTAGACAAGCTGTTGACAACATGAACAACAACAAAATGGATGAAAATTTAAAGTCTTCCTGCCTTCATAAGTGGCCTTATCTAGCAGGTAATACTTGGTGTTTTTCCTCATGTCTCTATAAAAAAAGATATCTTACTTGGTGCAAATGACTTGGGCTGACCCTTGTGTCATTAGTCTTACTAGAATCATATCTCTGTAATTTAATTGTATTTACTGTCACAATAATCAAGCATAATCTAAAAGCTTGTATATACCCATTTTTGTGTTTTTGTTGTTATCCACCTTTAGAAAAGGATACAATTTTAGTTATGTATAAAAAAATATGTAACTCCTTTCCACATTTTCTTAACAAATTCCACATGCAAGTGCATTTCATGTTCTGCCAAGAACAGTGTTTTACTCTCTTTTTTTGGACCAAACCTGAACTGCACTCCCGTAATAAAAAAAGGAGTAGTGTAGAAAGAAATTCTATCCTTTTTTATGTGACTAAAATCTTAGCCCCTTAGCGGAAATAGCAAAAACAATAAAATGACTATGAGGATTTTAGTTCAGCAATTCCTTTTTTTATACTGTGTTAAAAAAACAAACATGTTTTTAAACTGGTGTACCTATTGGATACAGTAAGGGTCAGCAACTGGCGGATTGCGGTCCACATCCGGAGCGCGTGAGGCTATTTCCTGGACTGCCAAAACATTTTGAAAATCATTATGTATTCTTACTCAATAAAAATTAATTTAGGCCCACTTTTTAATGGTCAAATTAAAAAAAAATTCTTGGAAACCACCAGACACTTTTTTTAATATAAAGCTCTTAATAACAATATACACACACTTAAGAAAAAGTCTATTCCATGATTTTGAGTCTTAAAAGTTAGGATGAGTGCTAATATATTAGGTAATTTTCTAGTCGATAAATAAAGGTTTTGCAATTTTTTTCAGGAAAGGAGTACCAAATTCCTTGTCCATCCCCCTCAATATTTTCTTGTTAACGGTCAGCCATTCATTTGAATGATAGCCTTATCAATGTTTTCTAAAATATTTTATGAGTAACTATATTTTTAAATAGTGTTGTTTTTGCAATTTGAAACAGATTTAATAGCAATTAATTTTTTTTAAAATTTAACAATTTTATTAAGCAGGTAGTGTATACTCAAATTAAATCTTTGTAAAAAATGTATCTGAAGATAACAGTTAAAAATAGTAATAAGTACTGAAACAAAGCTAGTCCCTCCTTTCTGCACATGCTCTCGAGTTACCTTTCTTGCGCTGCACTATACATCCCTTCAGTACCTATTTTTTCTCCAGACCTCGATAAAAAAAATTCATAATTACAATTTAGTGTTGTAAGTTTTTTCCATGTATTTGTCCAACTAAGTGTTCCCAAATTTCTTCCTTCGGGTTTAGGTCTGGGGAGAAAGTATATCAATTTAATAAGCAGTTAACTATTTTCTGGTGCTATTACTGCTATGAACAGTGGTATTGCATTGTTGATAACAACATTTATATAGACAAATTCTTCTCCTATAAAATCTGTCAAAAAATCTTCTTTAAGCACTCTATTGTGGCACACTATATATTCTACCCAACACAGATGCTAGAATATTAGTTTCATTTGCACAAAATGCCACACTTTTTAAGTACCTCCTCTAAGTTTTCTTATAGGAAAATTTTTGCATCTTTTTTCAATTCTTAGCAAGACAAATTAAACCCTTCAGGACCATCCTGTTTACGTTTTTCTCACAACTATAGACAATTTTTAACCTAAAGATCCTTTTGGTTTGAAAAAAGTACAAGAATAAGTATAGAAAAATGATGAGGAAAAACTTTTTTTGCATCATAAGTTTTTTTTGTCCAAATTAGGTACTTGCACATGAACTAAAAATTTAAAGTGAACCTATAATTACACCCTCCATTCATGTTTGTCACTGCCTATGTGCATCATTGGGTTATTTTGCACATTTTTATATCTGAAGAGACAAGTCCTTTCATGTGGTGCAAACATCCATCATCAAACATAACTTCAACGACAACTGCATTTCTGAACATTTCTGAAATAATACTTGTAGATGAAATGTTATTTACAACCCACAGCATCTACTGATTTGAAAGCTTCTTTCATTTTGATCTATTTTATATTTTAAGAAAAAACTAACAAGTTGCTGAAACAATAAAGTTATAAGTGGCGATAAAATTTAAATTTTTTAGTTTCTACTGATGTCTTTTAATGTTCATTTTGAATTTTAAGTCAAGAACAATTCAATAAGGGTTTAGTTTAGAGGTTCTCTTCTGAAACCTTTTTAAAAATTAGACCCAATAAACTGGTTTTTAGCACATTTCTGTAATAAAATATGAGGTTTGAATGTTTGTCTTAAACTTTCTCCTTTACTTTATTCATTTTTTAAGTAAAGTAATCCAAGGAATTTTGGTTAAAATTCACATAGTTTAAAACAATTTTTTTTAATTAAAAGTGTTTTTTTAAGTACCAAGTGTAACTACATTTTTGTTCATTTAATACAGGTTTGAATGTTTGTCTGAAACTTTCTCCTCTACTTTCTTTATTTTTTAAATAAAGTATTCCAAGAAGGTTTGTTTAAAAGTGAATTTAAAAAAAAATCATGTAATTTACTCGAGGCAATAAGATTAAAGCTTTAAAGGTGATTTTTCTTTGGCAAATCAAGATCTTATTCATTATTTACTGGTTTATACACTGCCTATAAAATACTATTAAGAATTTATAATTAATGTATGAAATTGTATTCTATTCCAGCTAAAGTGCCAGTGAGCAATTTAGAAGTAGTCAACCTTCTGCGAACTTTGCAACCAATTCTTCACGAATCTGTACAACAAAAGCGGCACCAAAGACTTTGGGAAGTGACATATCCTGTTTTAGGGCCACTGACATGGAGGCAATTTCACAGACTTGCTGGGCGAGGTTAGTATTTTAAGCACATATAGATAGTAAAAACATGTTCTTGTGAAGTAATTCTGTTGAATTTCTAAATATTGTGATCATATCATAGATGTTTCCATAATCATTTACTTATTAAGAGAAAATATAAATTCCAAATTTAAAACAGACTTTTTTATAATTTTGGTTGTTTTGGATAGTCTGTTGCTTTAGCTGAAATACCAATATTAATGCTTTAAAATTTCTATTTAATTTAACAGGAACTGAAGACCAGTGTGAGCCTCAACCTATTCCTTCTCTGTTGGTTGGTTACGACAAGGATTGGGTAGCTCTATCACCATTTGCCTTAAAATACTGGGTAAGGATAACCTTCAGTCTCAATTAAGTTTTTTATGCAGAAGGTACAGTGTATTAAAATTAGTATAAAATTTTTTAAACTAATGCTTATTTTAAAAGTGGTATATGACTTCATTTTCCATTGGGGTTTCTGTGAAAGTTTTCTTTGCATTGAATGTACCTTCTTGAATACAAAGTATTTATTTATACAGTGCAACTTGGATTATTCAAAGCTGATGGGACCACTAAAAAACATTGAATTATCCATGACTTCAAATTAAAGAAGTTCCATCCTCTCCCTGTAATTCCTGGTGCATTGAATAATTGAAAAGATTACTTCTCCAATTTTTTTTACCCATCAGCAAGCAAACTTCTTATTTAGAAATGTTTGAATTCTGAATAGCTTACACAGACATGCAGAATGTTCATTCTGAAACTTAATCTGAAAAGTAATGGTGTTCCTTTTTTGATTACGCCGATCAAGTGGTCAAAAATAGTTACAATTTCAAAAATTTTAAACTTTGAATTTAAGAAGTTTGAGTTATTCAAGTAGCACTGTATATTACATTTGAGCTTAATGATGCTGTATTTAGAAATTTATCATTTAATAAAAACAAATTTTTAATTTTACAGGACAAACTATTGTTGGAACCATATTCAACTAGTAGAGACATTGCATATGTTGTTGTGGCTCCAGATAGTGATTGTGTCTTAACTCCTGTTAAAAAATATTTTAAAGAATTAAGTACTGTTTACGAACTATGCAGGCTTGGAAGGCATTGTCCTATAACCAAGGTGTTACGTGATGGCATAATGAGAGTTGGTAAAGGTACAGCAAAGAAACTTGCTGAAGAGCCTATTGATGACTGGTTTAACCTTATAGGAGATGGACCGATTGCCAGCCGGCTCAAGTTATATGCTCAGGCCTGCAGGTATCATCTGGGTGAGTAGACAATATCAGATAACGTTTTTCAGTGCTTTGGTTTTCAGAAGAAAATATGTACTTCAAAAATTTCTTCTGTTGCCATCTTCTTCAGCATTTTGATACTTTTTATTTAATTACTGTAAACCCTCACCATAGAGGTTTTTTTTTGAGTTATTGAAGAATGTTTTGAAAGTGTATCATGCATTTTTTAATGTTTGTTAAAATGTCTGAGTACTGAATTATTAAGTACTATTTTACAAACTGTGAAGGTTTTAGAGGCTTTGTACTTAACCAGGATTAGACTTAGAAGGGGCTATAGTCTCTATAAAACTTAAGTTTACTCTAGATAAAATTAAAGTTAATAAAAAGAAATAAAAATTTTTCAGCTTTCTGTAGTTTTTTTTTCATGATTCAAAGGCTCCAAAAAGCTTTAGTCCCTACAAAACATTAGCTCTTTCCAAGATCTTAGCCCCCTTCAATTTTAGACTTAAAAAACTGTTTTTAACTTTAAGCACTCTTGCACAAACCTGGTGTCTCCCCATATAATTTAAGAAAGTGATAAATTTATCTTACTCATGAATTCTCTTGGATTCCAAGTGCTGTTTTTAATTTATATTTGTATTTTTTACTAACTGCAATAAAACGTTTAGCTCCTCATTTGGCTACACAACCGTTTGATAGCAGTCTCATCGATTCTCCACCTGTTTTAAAACCACCAGAAAAACCATTATCAGTTGCATCACCTCGTACTTCATCTGGAACTGAGGGCCAAGAAAAAGACCAGCCTTTCATCAAGCAGGAGCCTGGTTGGTGTTTGCTTTATATTTAACCCTAACTAAATTTTTAGTTTTATCCCTTGACTTTCACTCATTTGGATATGCTATCTGTTCAGATATTAAATTGGAAACACCAGGAGGAACATCAAGCGAACAGCCAACTGGATCTACAAGTTCTGGTTCTGATGCTGCCAATGTTGAGGACAGCCAACAAACACCTACCGTGGTTATATACCTTATAGAACCTTTTACCCATGGATCAGCTGATCCTGATGTCTATCGGCTTGCTAGTCTAGGGCTTCTTAGGTCATACACTCACATGTTGCAGTTTTTACCTGATCATATAAAAAACAACATTCATTTGCAGGTATGAAATTTAGTGACTGACCATATTGTGTGTTTAATTTGTATACATTAAATGTTATATACATATCGTCGGCTTACAGTCGAAAGGCACTAAGTCACTCTTTGCTCAACTACTCCGAACGAGGTTATGCCAAATTTGGCGATCATTTTACCGTTGCCATTCTAGTTATAGTGTATGAAAAAGAAAATATTATTATAAAATCTTTGAGAAATCGAATTATAAAATCTTTTAATCCCTAAAATAACTCAATTACATGATCAAATAATTTCAATTTAATAAATTATTAATCGCAAACCAACATTTAAGCTTTTTACTGTATGAATTATTTCTGTTTTAAAACAAACCAACCATCTATGCTAGGTTACTAGCTTTTCAGTTTGACGAGATTTTAGAGATGCGCCAAGCTTCCACCGCTTTCAAAATATCTTCCAACAGTGACTTAGTGCCTTTCGACTGTAAGCCGACAATATATATGTTATATAAATATAGTAAATGTTCCTGTGTATTGAACCATCTCTAACATTTTAGTTGTTTTGAAAATTTTTACTGTTAGTACATATAGTTTCTTGCTTTCTAAAAGCCGTTTATAGATTGTGTTTTTTCCCCACAATTCTACCTCTCATAGCTATATGTTTATTTTCCCCTTTATTCTTCACTCATTAGTTAATGCAGTTTTGGCATAATACATACTATTTAAACTTGTATTTTAGCTTATTCAGCTAAATAACAATCATAATTAAATTATTAATTAATAATAATTAAACTATTTCAGCTTATAACATTGGACTCTATACTGAGTTTGGGACGCATGGAAAATGCCGAGAGACGCAAAGATCAGCTAAAGGCCTTGGCATTTTCTGTTTTTTCTCAATGCAATCAGCTGTATTTGCAACAGAGTACGGCAAAATCCTTAACTGGGTTTGGTCCTGCTGCTGCACAAGACATGTTTTTAAAGAATAGAGATGTAAGTTCATTAAAATGCTTGTTAAAAAAGTTATGTGTAAGTTGTTTAATCTTTTTATAATGCTTTGATTATTATTTAGGCAAGGCATTCGATTTTACTATCATCTCCCAGCAAGGTGTTTACTTTGGCTCCTCAGAAAGACAAACAAACTGAACTAGGAGAAATGTTTGGTGATAGGAGAGAAAAATCTGGTGTTTTGTACTGTACCTATTGCTTGACTGAAAATCAGAGATGGTTAGTTGCCAGCTGCACGGATGATAAGGGAGACGTTTTACAAACTTGTTTCATAAACATAGAAGTTCCGAATAGGTAAGCTTTGATGTCTTTCTATTATTTCCCAATCTTTTTTCTTGTCCATCAATTCCTTTCCTGTGTTATCCTTGTTTAAGTTGCTTCTAATAGCATTTCTATTTCAGGGCCCGGAGGAAGAAGGTCGATGTTAGGCGAAACGCACTTCACAAACTACTAGACTTCATTGTTGAGGTGCTTTCAAAATGTCTCCACTCTTGGCGGCTGGTGATCAGCCGACTGGGTCGCCTTGGACATGGCGAGCTTAGGGACTGGGCCACCTTACTTAGCCGCAAATCTCTCCTGCGTTACAGCCGCCAGTTGCGGGACCTGTGCCACCAGTGCATGGTTCAAGGCTCTCCCGATGCTCCAGCCATCCTATCCGCTTGCTTGGTGTCCTTAGAGCCGGATTCGTCTCTTCGGGTGATGCCCGACCAATTCACCCCAGACGAGCGCTTCAGCAGTAGCTGCAACTCCTGCTGCCTGAGTACTCCTGAGGATGCTTCCTGTACACATATCCTAGTCTTCCCCACTTCAGCTACTACTCAGGTAATTCCATGACCCTTGAATTAAAAAACATTCAGATTTCGTGGTCCAGTAGGTTATCCTCTGTGAAAGTTAGAAACTGTTTGCACACTATTTGAGGGATAATTACCTTTTTTTTATTTATTAAAGTTACTTACCTTGTACTTAAAGGGAAGAGGCCCGTTTATATATTCAAAATAAGGAGTGGTTCCTCAAGTAATTTGGCTGTGATAGTATTTACATGTGCCAACCTATAAAAAAAAACATACCACCAAAAACTCATTTTTGAAAAATGTGGCATTTGACTGGTTTCTGAAATAATTATTAAATTCAGACAGCCCTCTTGGAAGACTCCATAGGAAGCTGTGGTGTTTTAATTTTTTAGCAATGATATTTTTAATTTAGTGAGGCTTTTTTATAAATATTTAGACATCATTTCTAGTCATGCAACACAAAATAGAAATGAGACAAAGGGGAGCACTTATATTTCTTTTTGCATAAAGGCATTACCTGTTGTTGGCCCTTCTAATTAATAAGTGATATCAATCTGTTTATTCACACTTTTGTATGTCACACTTAAAGCAAAATGTATACTAGTTGATAGCATTAATTTTTTTTTTATTTGACTAGACTAATAATTTTGATGTAATTCTGCTCTGTATAAAAATTGAATTGTATGCAGGAAAAAGTTAAATTATTAATTTATTTTTGCAGTCATCTCAAGCTACATTCCAGCAAGAACACATAGATCCATTATCCACTACATTGGCAGATGATGACATCTTCCAAGCATTGCATGAAGATGACATAGCAGTTGGAAATGACATCAACGACATATTTAAATGGACTGAGAGTCCACCTCAAAGTCCTGGAGCATCTTCGCGTCGAGATTCAATTTCCCAACCAGGAAGCCCAAGCTGTGGTATGAGTGGCCGACATTCACCATTTCATCATGGGGGACCAAATAGGGTATGTTTAAATTAAAATAAATTTTTAAAACCTCTGAAGTACAATGGATTTTGCGAAATAGGAACGTGGTGGTACTGGGGCATTTTGTATTGATTAAGCGAATTTCACAATTAAGTGAAGTACTCATAAATCAAACTACTAACAGAAATTTTAACATATTTTCATTCATAAATTAACATTTTTTAAAGGGAAAACTACTCAATAACACCACCAATTGTTAAATAAAAGGGGAAGGTATTGTACCTCGGACCTATTTTTACTTTTCACCCTGTATTTTTTTATTTATTGAAAATGAACTGATGAGACAACTTTCCCTCAATACTTTAGCCTTTCATATACAACATATATTTTTCGGAATTTTAATTGAAGTATTTCATTATGTAATTAATGAAAAAAAACCTGAAAATAGGTTCAAGGTACAACACCTGTATTGTACCTTGGTTTCAAGGGTAGTGTACCTTGAACCTATTTGAAAAAAACTTAATTTTCACCTAATATAGTTGAAAATGTATTGTGCTGAGGTAAAAAGGGTTTTCAATCCTGGTTCTGGCACCATTTAATTCAACTAGGTAATCAAAAAAGCAAAGAAATAATATTTTCCTATGAATACATCAATTTATTGCTTATTCTTAACACTTCCTGTTAAGATGAGTACCAATATTGTACCATTTAAGCTGCATTTTTTAGAAGTGGTGTAAAATATGCATTATATTTGAATACTTTGGTTTCCATTCCTATTCCTAGCAATTTGATCATAATAGGGGAATTTTCAATAAACAGACATGTCTGATAAGCAGAATCCTCTGTATTTACTTTTTTGTTTTGTATCTTGTTTAAATTTTGTAACTGGAAATTTTAAATTACGATTAAAACTACTCATTACTAATTACTAAAATATTTTTAGGGTTCTGGAAGTTTATCTATGGATACTCAAGATGAGCCCTTGCAGCTTCTGCAACAACCGCTAGCTCTTGGTTACTATGTTTCCACTGCTAAAACAGGACCATTACCTAAATGGTTTTGGTCAACCTGTCCACAGTTGCAGAATGTGTGTCCAGTGTTTCTTAAGGTATTTTATTCTTAGTAATTCACTAATTCTTTAGTTGTAATTTTTAGTGTACCTACTCAAAATATGTTTTCTCAAAATGCTCAAAACTATTAAATGTTTTTGATTTTACTATAAAGAAACTTGGATTGTTAACACAAATTGTTGAAAATTTGATATCTTGCAAGTTTTTTTAAATTTCTCATCTGAACTAATTGTTTTTCTTTTAATATAGTCTGCATTGTTAATTCACTCACCTTCTGTACAACAAAGTTCTGATGATTTGTTACATGCTAATCCTCATACAAGAAATTACCATCCCCTTGATTCTAATTTAACTACTGATGTGCTCAGGTAGGCAAATATTTTAAGTATAGGTTTTAAGTAAATAATAAAGTATCAATTATTCAGTGTCTCTGTTTTTATATTGATGTTTTTGTGGAATTAGTTTGGCAGTGCTTCTTTAAAGTTACATAATTGACTATTTTACTTGTTTTGACTTAAAATCTTATTAAAAAAGGATTAACCTATCTTTACCCGCTTGCCTGTTTTGCCCGAGCACCGCTCGGGCACTCGCGTGAGGTACTTCTCTGATTATCCCGAATGGCGCTCGGGCAAGGTACTACGGCGCTCGTCTGTTGATTCTCGCTTTGTATGCTAAGTTTTTTCCAGATTTTTTCATGGTTTTAGTTTCTCTTTTTTTACATATATGTCTCTACTTGTCCATAGAAGTTATCTTCTCTTATCAGTCAACTGTGAAGAACCAATTGGTCACACATTCCTTATTGCTTTTGTGGGCGATATCTCCCCTTTCTTTTTTATTTTTTTAAGAAATAGGGGTTTGGGGAGCATGTTCCTATACTAGTTTCTTGCCGTCATGGGGTGCAATTTCCACTGCAGCTGTTTTATTGCTTGAAAACCAGCTAGTACATAGTCTTTTATTTTCAATATCCACAAACCGAGCCGAGCCACAACAAGCGAATGTTGGAACGTTTTGCTTATTAAAATGAGAGTGATAGATTGCGATTGATATATGATCATTCAAAAGTGCATTTTTTTTTTTTAAATTTAAAGAATTCACATCATAAAATACTTTATTAACCATCCTTTCCTGTAAAATCTGCTTTCCGGTTGAAACCGAAGCTCGGAAAAAAGCCAACTTTGAGTAAAAGTGCCGCATTTTTGCTAAGTTTTAAAACGTCCATATAATGTTAAAATCATAATTTATGTGAGTTTTGATTATGTTTTAGGTTTGAGTTAATTAATCTAAGTTCGAATATTGTTTTGAAAAATATGCTTTTTTTTAGACAGATTACACCAAAATAAAGTAACAGTTAAGTGGTTAACCTTATTTAACCAGATAATGAAAAATTTTGAATCTATTGTGAATTGAAAGTTCTTTTATTCTGTTTGAAACTGACTTTCAATAAAAATATTTTCATTAGTTTACAGCATGTTTGTTATTTTTTTCAGGTACGTTCTGGAAGGCTTCAACACATTATCATGGTTATCACTAGATCCTTCAACGCATGATCGCCGTTCCTGCTTACCTGTTCATATTCAAGTTTTAATGCAACTTTATCAAGCTGTAGAAGCACTAATGTAATCATTACAAACTTGACAACAGGGATCAAACATAGTCATGGCTGTAGCCACCTACAGTCAGTTTTTAAAATATTGTGATGTCTTCTAAATGCAGTACAGACAACATATCAGCCTCCAGATATGTTCCAAGTTGTGGTTGTAAAGTACCAGCTCTTTTGAGAGAAACAAACTGCAGCATGTATTTAATGTATTAATGCACATAAAACTTCTTATTTCTACCTGCAATGGTAGAGAACAATTGCCCAGAAGACTGTATAAAGCAAGTGTATAGTGGGAAATGATGCAAACATTACCAGCAGTTCAAGAATAAAGTATGATTACTATTTATTTTGTATATAATAAATATATATAAGAGCAGGACGTCTGTTGAGGTCTCTCAACCTGTGCGTCCTCCTACGCCAAAATTAGATATGCTACTTATTAGACACTCTACTGTAGTTTATTACAACGGACTTAAAAAATCTTCGAACAATCGTATGTCAACCGTTGATTTTGTATAAAGCAATGTACAGTATCACAAGTATACAAATCTTTTTACAAATCATGTATCAAATTATCTGTACATGTCCTTTTATGTCGTTGAAAGTTGTAGCTGCCCAAAAATAATAAGATTAATGATACTGAGATAGAATTTATATGGTACTGCCATCTTAGCAAAGGAGTGCTGGACTCTTGTTTTTACTATCTTCTATGGGTTCCCCACTGCCAGCAGCTTGGAAAACCTTTGCATGTTCAAATCATTAACTTTATTATTTTACCCTCTTGTTTTGTTTTACCATCAATTTGACGATATTTTTTAGCTTTGTGGGAATAAGATAGCTTTGATTTGGCTGAGCACTAAGTCTGGTTGTCATAAGAGTTTGAAAAACACTTTCACCTTTGCTGTTGTCTGAACAAAACATGTATAGTTGGCATTTGTATCTGTTTATTACCGGGACATTTTAGCATAAAGACTATGCATGTGTTGTAGAGTTTTTGACAATTTAATGGAGTAATTGTTCATTCAGAAGTGCCCTTTGAAAATCTCTATGCAAGTGGATTTTAGAGATGTGTACAGCTAGAGGAGTAAACCTATGCAACTTGACTCTGAAAAGGAAATTGAATCAAAAATGCAATATGCAACCTTTTTTTAAACCTATGCAATTTAGTTTAATGATAATATCTAAATCAATACTTTTAATAAAAAATTATCTTAATGTTTTTTAATTCAAAGGGTGTTCAAAATTTTCATGGGTTCTAAATTATTACATTTATTGAAAGCGGTGCTTCTCAAATTCGGTTCATCTCTGGAAAGACATTTTGGTCTGTAAGCTTCAAGACTGGAGTTTTGACTGATCTGTTTTTAAGGTTTTAGCTAGTTTAGTCAAAGTGAGATCATAAAGGAATTGTCTTTTTCTTTATTGTTTGGTTGCTAGAAACTTAAAACCAAGTGTTGAATTACACATTATGCTACTTAGCATAGCTACATAGCATACCAGTTGAGAACCACTGCCAAAGTGAATAATATAAATTTTAAAAATTGTTAGATCTTTTAATTTTAGGCATTTTTAAATGAACTTCTAGTGACAAACGAATTGCAGACAATTAAATTTATAATGCTTTTTGGTTACATTTATAATCATTAATCATATTGAACGCATGCATATCCTATCCTGAATTTTCACATGATATCAAGAACAAAACAGTGGTGTAAAACATAGCTGTCTTTTAATTGATTGTGCAGACTGTTCTTTTATATTTGTTTTGATAACATTTTAAAAACTATTTCAAAGTATATTTTGTTGACTTTTAAAAAGTTATTCTATTCATTCAAAACTTGGGTTATTAATTTTTTTTTTATAAACTTATGTATTAAGATTCCCTATTCTATAGCTATACAGTTTTATTTTAATGAACTTTACTTTATAGCACTGAATTGCCCATTTTCTTCAGTGTCGGAAACAAAATCAAAATTTAAATGTATTTGGACTACTGTTTTTAAAAATAATTTTAAAAGCTTATCTTTTGAATTTATCTTCCGATTTGTACATAGTAATTGTAAATTAGCTTGTGGTTAAATGAATTTATACCTGGATTAGTTTAAAATTCTTTAAATCATCATTACAATCCTGTTATTTTTATTACCTAAATAATGAGTTTTTAGCACAACAAGTTTTTGGTGGCAGGTTTTAATTTTTATCCATGAATATAGTTGAAAAAACTTTATTTGAACTATTATAGTTATAAGATTTTATATTTTACTCTATCATGTATATTTATTAGATGATGATTTGGTGACCAAAATAGTTCATTTTTAATTTTACAAAAAATAAGGGCCAATTTTAAATGTTTCATTTGATACCAGAAATACTTAATAGGGCTGTATGTTATAAAAGTATCAGATTAGTATGTTATAAATTTTTGTATGAAAAAGAAACGAGGAACAAAATTAGTTCCAATTATTCAATTAACTGGTATTTTCTGGGCAGTTCTTTGTAGTCTAGCAGTTTTTAAAGTTAGTCTTGAAGTGTGAATACTGTTTACTAGGTATTAAATACATCTAATTCTGTTTTGAATTTAAGGAAATATTTTATTAACATTTTACTTTGCTTTTTTGGTCTCATTGGTGTTGATATAATTTGTATTGAAGACAAAAACGAAAAAACAAAATGGTATTTTTTTTGTTTATCCATATCATTTGCAACTTATTCTATCTTATCAAATGTGTCATGAGTTCTTCCACAATTTTTTTTCTGCTCATCCAAGCTGTAATGAAGTGTGTAACTTTGCACTATGCAATGGTTGATGCAAACTAGTACACCATAATGCAAGACCGACATAAAGAGGGGAACACAAAATAACTGGCTAGAACTAATGAGTTTATTAGATTTTTGCTTGCTCTGCAAGTATTGAGATCTGTTGTATAAAAGAGCTTAATATGTTCATAGTTAATTTGAGGGAGCAATAATTGAGCTATGCACACAAGTTTTCACAAATTGTCCAGATTTACTGCTCAGCCTTCATCAGATGAATTGTGTGACAGTTGCTTCCAAATGGTTATGTAAATATTTGTTATTCTTCATTTTCTGCACTGTGACATAGTTGGACTGGAAGCTATGACATTGAAGAGTCTGCTGATGGTATTATTTCTTTTATTATCCATTTGATTTTAATCATATTCCTTTCATCAGAATAGTAAAATGATCTCAGAAATGACATGATGGCTATTTTTAAATATTTTAATACCAAGCTGAAATTTAATTTATTCTTATTTATCTCATGCTGAACTTGTCTGTATGAAAACATGTATTTTTCTCCGTAGTAATTTGTAAAGTGAGACCCTTTTTAGAAAAGATTCTTAAAATCTGTAAATGACAATGTTTCCTGACTATTTTTGTCTAGGAAACAAAATATTTATTTTCATCCGGTGCAGTTTCATTACCTCATTTTTTTTTAAGTATTCATTTCATTGAATTATGTGTATGAGCTTTCTTATTCCTGCTTTATTTATTTTTTAATTGTCATCTTTAACAATTGTGATTCATGAGATTCCAACATTTATTGCAGTTGTGTATGGATGTTACTTTTTAATGTTTTTATTATAAAAGATGCTATGATGTAAATTAGACGTACAATTTCTTTGTCAAATGTTCAATTGGAAATATTTTTATTATTTATATTGAATTTACTGTAAACCATGAATTCATTTATTCCACTCATTATCTTTGTATGATCTTCATCCCTTCCTTTTGTACAGAAGAATAGTATAAGGTAACAATTGAAAATTACCACCTTAAATATAAAAGCATTTTGTGTTTAAAACATACTGACATGCGAAAGTGTACAAACGAGTTTCTTTTTTGTTTATAATAAATCTATTTAACTGGTTTATGTGAGTCTTCTCTCTTTTCCCCTTTATTATATTGAATACAGCGAGTTGAAAAATTTTTTTATTTGGAAATTTTAATATGAATTATGGCTACTTTTAACTCACTTCTAAAGAACTATTTCTCTAGCACTACTACATTTCAATTCATAAATAAGATATAATTTATCCTTAGGGAGGGAGTCTTTAAAACACTAACTTATTCAATAAAGGGATCCTTACAGCCTAAGATTCTCTTGTTAACCTGAGTATTAAAAACATTTTTATCATTTTTGTTCATTAAACTGATTATGATTAAAAGGGTGTATAAACTAGTTAATTTCATAGTCTCAGTTTACTCTTGATATCTCGTAAAGATGTCAACACTGATTTTAAGTTATAAAAGATCAAAACCATCAAATTGTTAAAACATAGAGATCTGATGTTGTGAGATCAAATTACAAGAATTTTAACAAAAAAGAAAGTGCTTGATAACATGGAGAAGTTTTTAAATTTGTGATCAACATTTAAAGAAGTGCTATCTTTAATCACTAATATCTTCTTGAAATTTGGGATACTTTCTCGAGTTTTCTTCTGTGTTTGTGTTATGATTACTTTTAACTTTCTTATTTTGCCCCTAGAATTACTCTAAGCCTTATCAATGAATTTTCATAGTTACATGGGTACACCCATCCATCAGGGCCGTAACCAGACTTTTTTTTCGGGGGGGGTTTTGACTCAAATATTTTCTAAGGTACCGCCTGACGGGTACTTTTATACTGGATTGAAAGTTTGATGCACTAAATTTCAAAATTGTATAAACAATATGAATTCGAAGTAAAAGGGGGGTCTGGGGGTCCTCCCCCAGAAAATTTTTGGAAATTTGCCCCTCAAAAGTGTTTTAGCTCATTTCTGAGACCCTATAGATTACACCCGTAGAGCACCACTCATTGTAAGCGGCCGAATTTTCAAGGTAAAAAGAAGGTATATTGTAATAAATGGCGAAATGTTAAGGGGGTTTTTAGGTTCCTACTCCAGAAATTTTTTTGTAATCCTACAAGTTTGAACGAAAAACCGTATACCTATACTTAATAGATTTCAAAATTTCGAGGGGGTTTGGGGGTCCTCCCCCAGAAAAATTTTGGAAATTTTACCCTTAAAAGTAGGGTTTTGACTCATTTTGAGACCCTTTGGGTTATACCCGAAGAGGATATCGCTCCTTGTGAGACATAATTTTCAAGAAAAATAGCAGTATAAAAATTGATGTCAAAATTTCGGGGGGGGTTTGAACCCCTAAACCCCCCCCTTGGATACGGCCCTGCCATCCATTCATTACTTTAAATCAGCGTTCGAAATTGGGGTGTTTTGCTGGTCCGGGACAACTGAAAAACGGTTCGGACCAGTGGAATCCGAAAACCACTGGTCCGCCGGACCAGTGATTTTTCGAGCACGTAATCCTTTTTAGACGATTTGTTCAGTGATAGTGGTATTTTAAATGCGTTTTTGATGATTGCATTTGGTGAAGCAAGTACATATTTTTGACAGAACCCAAAATGTGGCGATATGGGATAGGGGAGCCCCCGGCGAAAAAAATACTATTGAATAATGAATTAATTTTTAACATTAAATTACTATTTGGTACTCAGATTCAGTGCAATAGTTACTGTATAATATTTAAACCGGTCCTTTTTAATTTGTCGGACCAGTAAGATTGGGAAAGCACTGGTCCGCCGGACCAGTGGTTTTTCCCCCAATTTCTAACGCTGCTTTAAATGCTGTAAGATGTTGCTCCATATTGAAATCCACAAAATAGGCTTCCCTGGTTCTTAAAAAAAAAACTTATTTAAAGTTCTTTCCACACAGTGGGTAGTAAGTCTCAGATGTTTTGATAGTGTCCACTCAAATCATGTTTATTTTGTCATGATTAAAATCAAAAATTTATTTGCATTTCCCTGAACAGTTAGCTAAGATGGTCAATAGCAACTGTTCATTCCATCTCTGAGTTTAATTCATATTTTACTTTCACAAGTAGATGTTTATTAGGTTATATACAATTTAATTTTTGGTAAGTCTCAATCACTCCTATTTAACTTAGATCAAATGTATTACGCGATTAACACATTGTCTAAAGTTATTAAAATTTGTCCATATCACCTACAACGTCCCTTTTTTCTAGTATTGATAGTTAATTTTTTTACAAGTGAGTCATTAGGTAATTTGTGTTATATATGTAATTTTTTTCATATGTTAAATATTTCAGCTATAAATATATATTTTGCTACATATTCATTAATTTTGGGATTTTTCATAAATAATCACTAGTTTTCCCAATTTTTAAAATGAAGTAACATCTAAAATTGTGGTAGTGAACCCAATGATAAAATAATCAAGAAGTTGTATATTCAGGATTTTCAATTAAAATGTGTCAATTCGTGTTTACCATTTTCGACAAAAAGCTTAAAACAATTTTTGTTTAAAATGGATCTTGCAACATACAAACATTATGTAATAGGCTAAAGGATTCTGTTTAAAAAGTAATATTGAAACCTTGCACATCCCTCTATCTATTAATTAATTTATTTTGTTCCCATAAAAACCTTTAGGGATTACTGTAATTGTTTTCATCAGTCAAAAGTGAATTTTTTAATTAGAGCATTTGTGTCATAAGTTAAATTTTCAAAAATTTCAAATAAAATTACTTGAATATGTAAAGAAGATATTCCAGATAAAGTCTGGAATTTATTATCGTCATTATTTTAAACTAGAACTCTGGTGAAAGAGAGGTGTGGTATCTCCAACCTTAATAGACTATATGTTTAAATTCTTTTCAATCCTAGGCCCGAGATGGTCAATAATTTAAGGCAGTCAGGTATGAAATACCTGGGCTGGATTTTTATGGATTTATATTTTAACCCATTACCTCGAAGTGGAGATGCTCATGTTCCTTTTTCATCTATCTATCACCACCCACTCTGGGGGTTTTAGATGGGAAAAACTGCGAGAGTATACTTTTAGGAACTGTAATGAATACATCATGATGAAAACCATCTACAGTCAAAATCGTCCTGCTACTTACCACATTTCCTATTTCTTATAGGAAGGATTTAGGAGTGCTAACACCTCATCTGCTTTTAGCAAAAAAAATCATTGATTTATATTATTTTGCTACACATGTTCATGATTATGAACTTACAACCTTTCTAGCACCTCAAAAGTAATTAAAGGCTAAAATGATGCTTTTTAACATTCTATATGAAATTCAAAGTAATGAATTAATTGAAAACTGCAAAAAAGGGGAGTGGGCATTCTGTGAAAATATGAGGGTGATGGAGGAAACTGGGGGTTATTTTCCCAAGAATGAACTTAAATTAGTTTCTGTGGCATTTTTACTTTCATTTATTTATTAATGTTATCAGTGCAAGATAAGTCTACTTTTGCTCCTTTTTTAAAATTTAAAGAGTGGTCAAAGATACAACAACCCATATTGTCTCTAATTATTTCTCCCCAAAACTGTTACTGATTTTGAATGATCCTAAAAACATTTTCAGACCACAAGCAAGAGGAAATTATTTTACAAAAATGTTGATAATTTACAATTTAAAAAAGAAGGCATAGAAGATTTAAATATATAATGCGGGCTAATTTCAACAAATTAATTGTATTTGAAGAGGGTTAATAATAGGGGAATAGAAAAGAGTGTAAATTACCATGTCTTTCTATTTGAAAAGAATCAAGGTGTAAACACATAGCTAGTTTATTAATTATATTTCACAAAATATCCAGAAAAGAATCTTTGGTTCTTTTCATCTTTTCTGGGAGCACAAGTACCAAGTGGAGTGATTGGTCACCAACCCTAGTCATCGCGTAATGCAAAGCTGCTATGCATTATAGCTTTTGGAATTTCATCACCGCGAGGTTCTTTTGTAAGGTTACTGCTCAGTGACGAAAATGTCCAATTGGTGCCCAGATAAATGAGAAGTACCAAATCTGTTTAAGATAGGAACCTCTTTAAAGAAGTAAAGTAAAAATCACACACATAAAGACATTCATAGTGGGCTTAGCAAATTAACAAGTGGCTTGGATTTTCATAAAGATATCATGTACACATTTATATAAGATTGGAGTTAAACTTTCTAGAAATGTAAAGATATATATATATATAGGAATTTCTAACAAGTATTTTACAATAGAAACATGAATGTAAACATGGAATGGTAGTAAAAGACTAAAGTAATAAATTAGCCATGCATGGAATATTAATGTTGACCTACTTCACAGAATTAGCAAGAAAGAATTTAAGAAAATGTTATGAGGTCTTGTTCAGGATTTGGCAATGAAGCGGCACGCCTCTTTTTATTTTCCTCGAAAAGTCTACGGAAGATTTGACCATAATATTCATGGAGTTCAATGAAGAGATACTTTTGGCGAGATCCTTTAGCACGCATTCCAGCACCGTGGTGAAGAAGATCATCTTCTGAAGAGGCAGTAGCCATGGTGGCAGTTCCAGAGGCATTTGAACCTGCTTCATTTTGGCCATCTGTTTTCCAACGGTCAAACGGGTTGAATCTAGGAGCACGTCCGCCCGCAGCAGCGTGCCCAAAAAGACAACCGTCTGATCGGTTGCTAGGCAACTTGTTATTTGGCTTCAATCGATTTGGCACAGAGGAGGCAGCTTGCTTCTCCATTTCGGTCACTTCATCCAACTGCCTTTGCAGCTCACCAACCATCAGCTTGACGTAATCATAGCTAGCAGATGCCAGAGCTTTCATCCACTGTTCCATGTTCTCTTGACTGTTGGCACATAAGATGTAAGTTCTGTTCCCTGCCCCATGAAATACAAGCTTGAATGCATAGATTTCTTCATTTTCTGCTAGTTCCACAGTGCATCCTTCAAGAATGACTAAACCCACTGGTTCCTTGTCATCCTTCTTCTCAAAGTAAAACAGGAGATTGCCTTTGAGTACAAACCATCGCTTTTGGAAACTCTTATTTACTTCCCCTCTTTTACCAAGCCATCCTTCTCTATCTATGCAAGATTTAGAAGCAGCAAAGTTAATCAAATTTTTCTCATTTATCTTCATTCTGCTTCATCAAAGGAGTTTCCTGCAAAAACAACAATTGGATTGAATAGAACTGAACAGAAGGTTGAAACTTTTTTCACAAGTGTTTAGTACTACTATTATTTATTTCTAAAAATCCTACTAAAACAAATATTTAAAAAATAAATGAAAGAAGTGAATATACCTCACACTAAATAAACTATTTCAAGGAAAATATTTTATAAGCAACAATTTATGTACACAAAAGAATATTAGGAGATTTGTCCACCTAAGGCCACCATGTACCAAATAGCCACCCTATTTTATTTGAATAATATTTAGTTCTAAGTTTTGTTACTCAACTGGGAGAGAGGCAACACCAATATCACTGTTAGCAACCATTTCCAAACCAGATAGGAGAAATATATAGTTAGTAATTGGTTAAAATAGTCTATCTAATGTCTAAAATTATCTTTTAAAGTGCAACTTTTTTATTATATCACAAAAATAAGTTGAATATACTTTTCTTTATATTTAAGTCATAATTTTGTTTCTCAACAACTAAATGAGACATTAAAGAACTTCCCACTAAATGTGGTTTTACCAAATTAAGACATTTTGTATAAAATTGTTTCCTAGTACTTAGGGCCATAGTTGGATAAAACAAAAAAAATTATGTGCACAAATTTTTTTTTTAATTAATCAAGTGCTCCCAGTTTGAATTTTGACTATAAACATAGACAGACAGTCCCATTGTTCACCTACTGTGATAATTCTTCATAACCAACAATAGTAGAATAAAATTAATTCATTTATTAGAAATTTAATCTATTTAAAAAAGATTACCTGCAAAAGTAAAAACTTTCTGCGCTTGGCATGCACAGGTGCTTCTATATTGTCCAAGTCTGCTTAGGACCAGCCCTAAATACAAATAAACAAAAACATTTTTCTCCAATACTAATATTTTTAACATGTTTCAAAATTATAAGCATGGAACTTTTGAGATGAGAATTCGACAAAAAAAATACATCTAAATGTGTAGGTGTTTCTGAACGTTATTCTGGAATTAAGTCATTTTATCAGTGATGTTTGAAATTGAGTTGTAAATGAGACATTTATTTCAGGGGTTGTTTATAATTGTGTATTCAATTAATTAATTTAATTAGTTAATTAAAATTAAATTAATTTGTTTTAAAAAATAATTTTTGTTTCTAAAATATTCCAATTTTAATATCTAATTGTATTGTAGTGAATAAAAATCAGTGTTAATTTATCTTGGATAAATGGTTGAAATAATAAAATTATTTATCTTAATTATATGTGGATTAATTTATGAACTTAAGAAATTTCTTTAAAAAGAGAAAATTTTATTTTTTAAATAAGAAGTAAAAGTGAAATGTAAACAACTAATGTTAATTGAAATTGGATAACCAATTAGTAGAGTGGTTAAGTTAAGAGGAAGAGGTAAAACTGTTCTGTTCTTTAATGAGGAAAAATATTTCATAATAAACTAATAAAAACCAGTCTGGTTTCTTAATAACTTATCAAAACTAATTGTTTTTTATTACTTTATTTTATTCATAAAAATATTTCAGTTAATAAAAAAAACGCCTGTTTTTATCAGTTTATAAAAAAAATAGTTTTATCATTAAAGAGATCAACAGTTTTTTTATTAATTTAGTAAAAAAACAACTGGTTTTTTATGACTGACAAATAAGACAAATTGGTTTTATCAATTAATTAAAACCCAAACCAATGTTTCCCAACCTTTTTTGGTCCATGCCCCACCAAAGCCTTTCTAAATTTTCCATGCCCCCCATGTCCTTTATTTTTTTTTTTGAAAATCCTTCTTGACAAGTAAATAAAACCCACCTAGAAATTCAGGCGCAAGTTTAGAACTGCTGATGCGCCAATTTTTAGCGATAAAAGCAACCCTAAAACAATGTTAAAAGTGCCGTTAAAAACGCCAAATGTGCCGATAAAAAGCCAAATCTCGCCAACCATCAGCAGTTGTGAACTTGCGCCGAAATTCATATTGCCCCACGGTGGGGCATGCACCCCACGTTGGGAAACACTGATCCAAGCCATCTTTTATCAGTAAAAAACAGATAACTTTTGTGTATCTTTAGTTACTCTTTGAAATAATGTTTCATTTTAAAGGAAATAAACAAATAAACTATCTCTTGCAACATATAATAAGTTTAACTGAGGCATTTAAGGTTAAGTTTAGAGAGAAATCAATAATTAAAACCATTAAATTAAAAGATTTCTGATTTTTAATCACCTTAAAATGTCAACATTTTGATAAATCTGATCTTTTTATTTTGTGCAAAAGATTATACTTAATAACACTTCCTTTAAAAAAATCCCGAAAATATTTTATAATTTCTAAAAAAAAAAAAACATTTAGTTTAAACCATGCCAACCCTGGGTGTGCATAATCAGTTTCACAACTTAAGACAGATTTGGAGCTAAGTTTGTAAGGATTGAAAAAGGATGTCCCTAAGTACACTTATCTCCATAACAGTGATTTTCAATGCAGGCGGTGAACATGTATTGGGCAGTTAGGGGGCGGTGGATCTGTTTTGAACGGTAAGGGGGCAATGAGCAGTCCACTCTGGAAAACGAGGATTTTTTTTACAAATGGAGAAGTAGCGGATCCAGGGGGTACTACAAGAAATAGCTTAAGTTTACTTTTTTTGTGCTAAAAATAAAACATTTTCTGGGGAAGAACCCCCAGACCATCTTACTATGGCAGTGATTTTAAACTGGTGGTCTTTAGATCACAGATGATCCCTGAGAACTTTGAAAGTGGTCTGTCATTGAAAAAAAGTTGTTTGAGGGTCAACATTCACCAACATATTTCAACACTAACTTTTGCTACTTTAAGTAGCCCATTATCAGTTTTAAGTACTTGTAAGGAATGAAAACACAAAATAAAACACGTATATTCTGTAGGCTAATAAAATAAATAGGTAAACATAAATGTTTTTACTTAGAATGGAATCAGCAGTTTGCTGAGTTCCAATTTCGACAAATTTGGTGCCTAAGTTTACTAATAATTATATTTACTAATAATTATATAATTATATTTACTAATAATTATATAATTATATAATATTTAAAATTACTTCTAAATATTAAGTAACCAGAACCACCCTTCCCCATATCCTAAATAACAGAATTTTCATGGTGGGGTCGTTGAAAAATAAATTTTTTGCACCTTAGGAAGGCGGTGGCTTTTGAAAGGTTGAGAAAGAACCACTGCTCCATACTGTAGAGAAAAATTTAGAAATTTTCTATTTGAATAAGAAATTTTATTTATTATGATATTGTTTAAACAAAGGATTAAAATTTCAACTGGCTAATTTAGTTTAAAATATGCGTTGGATAACCAGATCGTAAGTTATTAAGTTTATTTAAATAGTTTATGTAAAAAAAGAACATAATGAGTAAAACCCCATGGTTGTCAAAAATGAATCAGGTAACTTATTCTTAACAGGCCAATTTCCGTAAAATTATTAAGTAACATTTGAAAATTAAAAATAATCCATAACCACTGACCACTTACAATAACATTGTACCCCCCAAAAAAATTCTTCTTTCGAAGACACTTGCAGTCAAAACTTTGATACTAAAATGGAAATATATTTATAGAGGATAAATTTAGCATTTTATTCCCATTTCAAACAAATATTAGCACTTTAAAAGATGGAATTCAAATAAGGAAGTCTTTATTAACTATTTTAGTGGACTGTTTACTATTTATAGAGATTATTTTTTGTTTTGAAATCTTATCACGGTTATAGTTAAAATTGTTTTGAATGCTTTGTTTTTTTACAAGTTCTTGTTTTAAATGTGTTTCAAAACTTCTATGTATTGTTAATCATTCATCTGATAAACTTACAAATTTATGATTACTCACTTTTCAGCTTTCGCCATCATGACTTTGCTCGCTAGCAGCTTCGAGTAACGTTATCTGTGACGTTATCAAACTCTGCGAAATAATCAAAACAAACTTCTCTAGAATGGTCACATGACATGGTTGATAAAGTAAAGTGTCAAAGTGTGATTGATAAACAAAGAAATCGACAATTACGAATAATGAACTTCAAATCACCTTTCTGTTGCTGAAATTGATGGTTAGCTAATTGTAAGTCTTAGCAGATTTTGTATATTGTATTTAATTTTACAATTTAAAAGGACATGCTTAGTTTCTGTTTCTAATGAATGAGACCTGCCACCCGGTGTTTTTCATTAGTTTTTAATTTAATGAAAAAAATTTTATTTCAGAATTTTTAAAGCGCAAGTTTTGGTTGGTCCTAACTTTTTAGTACAAACGAAAAATGTGGAAACTATCCAAATAATTGAACTAAGGGATAATCCGATAATCCCCCCAAATAAGCCTTATAAAACATTTGTTTTCTTGGGTTATTTTTTTAGGTTCAATTCTGTTATCTGTCCAACGGAATTGAACCATTTTTTACTTTAAAACTAATGGTTTGAACTGGACTGGGCACCTTCCTTAAATTGATGGACATGTTTGTGGTTCTTCAAACTTCGGACTGGGCAATGGTGCATTCATGCAAACTAAACATTTTCTTCGCTAGGTAGTTGGGAATGGAGAAATCCAGGTTTGAGTAATATGGGTAGCTAGCCATGGGCGGATTTATAGGGGGTTGTGGGGAGGCAATCCCCCCCCCCAACTTTTTGAGAAAATTCCATTTTTAATAATAAACCATGTTTCCAGAGCCATCAGGGACAGCTTGCCCCCCCAAGATTTTCCGCATGCCCCCAGGGTCCCACACCTAAATCCGTCCATGTAGCTAGCATAATGTTCGGCAACTAGTGGTCAAAAAATAGTTAACTACCAACTACTAACTAGTCTGAGAAATTGTAGTTGTAACTAGTAGTTAACTATTTTTTCCTGGGACTAGTTGCAACTAGTATTTAACTATTTCCCAAAGTAGTTAACTACTAGTTAACTAGTCTATTAAATTCCATTGCCTATTTTTTCCCCTAATTCTAATACATCTTTCTTATCTATATCACAAAAAACGTTTATACTTCGCGTAAAAATGACCTTTATTTCTGGTTATGGTATTTAAATACTCTGACATCTTAATTAAATATGTTTAAAGTTGCCACATTTGAAGATATTTTGTATATTTTGATAAAAATTTTAAACAAATTATTTTTAGAAGTAGTTGAAAATTTGAAAGTAGTTTTAACTAGTAGTTATTAAAAAAAAGTAGTTCAACTAATAGTTGAACTAGTTTAAACCAAAAGTAGTTAAACTACTAGTTGATCGGTAGTTAACTACTAGTTGCAACTAGTTCTAGTTAACTAGTGCCGAACACTAAGCTAGCAAGGCTACTTAAACACCTTCTTCTTCAAAGAAGAAGAAGGAAGGGAGGTGGGGTAGTTATTGGCGAGAAATAACTGGTTTGGCTCTCTCTATACCTCCCCAACCCTAGGAAGTGAATGGCCTCGCTCGTTTGGGGTTACACTAACCACCTAGCATGGAAAGACAGACAGTATGCCTCACACCCCAAGGGCCTTGGTCATGGTATTGCAGTAGTCATCATAAGTATTGCCAGGGCTTAAATTTCACCGGAGCGGAGCTCCGGTACTTCTTGGTTTTCAGTTAATATTTACATTTTAACCGGAACGCACCGAAGCGCATAAAATTGCGTTCCGCATCCTTTCATAAAGACCAAAATTTACCCCTCGAAGTTTTCCGATTAACGAAAATTACAAGCGCCGGATTTAACTCAAAAAGTCCAAAAGGAGTTAAAACACTACTTTTGAGGGTCAATTTTCTGGGGGAAAACCCCCAAACTCCCTCCTGACCTTTGATACAATATCTTCCTTGAAAATTCTGCCGCTTACAAGCAGAGCCATTCTAAGGTGGGGGCGGCCGCCCCTGGCGCCAAATTCATGTTTGAGAACTATGTTTTTTTTATGAGTTGTTACTATTAAAAAATGTATTCCTGATTCCGTTTTGCCATCCACTTGAGGCTCAGGAAGCGAATATAACCATAAAACACGGACGCATGCCCCAAGCGCGGACCCATAGGGGGGAACTGGTCAATTGCCCCCCGTGGGCTCAGCTGCCCTCTTAAAATGCAGAACAAAAAGAAGGAAGAGGGTAAAGGGAGAGTGTCCAGTCTTTCGTAAACATAGCAATATTATTTTAAGATAGTGTGGTCGCAGTAGTGGAATGTTGAAAGGGGCATTTGGTTGGGGGTGTGACATGTCTTGAAGGATTTACGATTAGCCTGGGGGGCTCACTATCTGACCTGGAAAAAGTGCCCGAACCTACGAACCTGGTTCGGGGGAAGCCCCTGTCAGCTCCATAGGATTAATACATTAGGTTCGGGTAAATTTTATTAGGTTCGGGGGAAGGTTTCAACTTTTTCCAGGTCCGCTCATATCTTCGTGTACTTGAAATGTTGTTGTGTTCGTGTCCACTTGGGGCTCATTTCCTGTTTTCAAAGGGAGTGTTGTTATGACAAACATCTCACCGAAAATTCCAAACCGTGAAATTAGTGTCTGGTGTCAACACTTCAGACTTTAAATTGGTATGGTACTGTAGCCACCTGCTTGAAGGAATCATAAATAAATCGAATATATTCGCATATAGTATAATTTAGCATTTAGTAATCGAATATAGTATTCGCAACGCCTCTTCTTGATCTCTTCATCAGCTATTGGTTCATTGTACGAAGGACCAATCCTGTGTGAATGATGAGTTCGGGGGTTTTCACAACATTTCATTGAATGTTTTCACGTGACCGGTAAATCTCCACAAGCTCTGTTTTGCATGAAAATTGGTTTGACGAATTGACGATAGCTTGTACATTAAATTACAGAGAATTTACTCAATTTGAATAAGCTGAAAAACAAAACTTAGAATATCTTTTTCTGGTAAGATCTAATTTGTTTCACGTATTTTATTGTAATCAGTTAAATTTCCTAAAGAAAATTGGATTTTTCAAAGATAATTTTCTTTTTGAGGTTTATTGTGGGTTTTTAGACTTTTTGAAGTATAATTAATAGCATTTCTGCCTTTCTGTAGAGTTTATAACCATGTAATAAATACCTGCGTTTCTTAAAGTTTAAATTTTACATTATATTTAATTGAGACGTGTATATTCCCTAATTCCCTTATAAGAAGTGGATTATTGGTGGAGTAAATTATTACATTGTAAACATTTCTTATCAGATCTACGCTTTAATCACGAATTATTTAAAAATTTCTTAACAAACTGAAAACTTATCATCAATCTTGATTAAACTGGATTAGATCATCCAGGACGGTCTCTCATCACAAAAAAAGACTGAAATTCGGTGAAATAGGGAAGATTTTATTTTCAAGATGCATCACTTCGTTTCAAAATGCCTTTTTTTAACGAAATAATTAAGTTCTTCTCAAAATTTGTTGATTTTAAAGTTCTAAAAAGTATATATTTTATTCCATGGTTGCGCTTAATTATTAACTATTATACAAAAATCGAACTTAAGTTTAAAAAAAAAAACTGCCCCCTCCCCGAAAAAAAAGTCTAGTTACGGCCCTCTATAAAAAACATCCTTGCCCCCCCCCAACCAAAAACTGAAATGACGCCCCTGTTAAGCGGAGATGTCCCAATTAAGCGGAATGTTGAAATAGTAGAGCTCCGGTACTTCTTTGGTTAGAATTTAAGCCCTGAGTATTGCACATAGGTGTAAAAATTTTGAAAATTGATTAAAAAAATTAAAATTCAAAATTTTAACATTTTGGCTTGTTCCACTACTGACATAAATGCTTAAATAAAAGATTTTTTAGAATACTAAAGGCATATTTTTTCCAGATTTTTTACCTATTATTATTAATCATATCTTATAGTATATGTGTATGTGAAAGATAAAAATATTTGAACTTTTAAATATAATTTAGAATTGAAACATGGTTGTCCCAGGAAATATCAGTATTTTTCTGGACATAAACATTTTAGTTCATTATCAAACATATAAAAATGACAGAATAAAGGAATCCTTTTTATTATTAATTAATTACACACAATTGGAATAAATAAACCACTTTTTTAGTGAAATTATAACGTGTTTTACATAGAAGATTTTGTCTTTGAACTGTTCATAACAGAGTGTAAACTTTTAAAACGTCATTCTCCTGGCATCTGTGTCTACTAAACGAAATGAAGTGTATTATTGAACTTCAGATATGTTTGAAGTATTATGATTTTATGGTGTATGTGGAAATTTTCAAGCCTAGATATCAAAAAATAAAGAAATGGCGAAGTACTTACTATAAATCATATTTTCCTGGTGCGTCATTATCCTGGCATCCATATCTCCTAAACAAAACAGAGTATATTGTTGAAATTCAGATATGTGAGAAGTATCATGAATTTATGGTGAATTTGAAATTTTTAGGTCTGAATATGAAAAACTAAAGAAATGGCAAAAGATTTTCTTTTCTAAGGTTTTTCAGTATTACCTGCTGCACTAAAATGCACCACTATCATCTAATATTTTCAAACATGTACCTATTAAATTAATATTTAAACTAGCAAACAAATTTTATATTGCGATAAATATAGGATATGTTTTTCTGAAACGAGATCCACCACTTTGAACCCCCGCCATGCCCCTCTGCATAATATTTGGGATACCGGATTTGTATTTCTTATCTATTAACTTACAGAAAAACTAAACCTCAAAGTGGTTACGGTAACACAAAATCACACATCACCTTTTGCTTCTTGACTGCCATAAATTTTAGAGCAAAATTTTTTTCATCTAAAATGTTTTAAACTTTACTGCTCTGCTTATTGGATATTAACTAGGGATGTGGTCATCTAACATTTGAAAAACAATCAGAAGTTTTAAAGGAGTTTAATTTCCCAAAATTTTTATTCTCAATTTTTCACATCTAGAGAATCACCCATATGTTATTTTATGTTTTATTAAAATATACTTTGATTAAAATATCCTTTCAGGTTCAAAATGGCTGTTTGGATTCTTCCAATATTTTTATTAATTACTGCTGCATATGCAACTGATTTCAAAAATGCCTCTGTGACCTACGACCAACAGACTGGAAAATTCGCTGTTCATAATCATATTGTTGAAAATGCTGTAGCTTTTGGCAATTTTAAAGATGAAATCTTTCAAACAGGGTTTGTTATTTTCTGATCTATTAAATTTGTATTGTTTTATTTCTTAAGCTTTAGCTTTTAAAATTTATTGATTCCAATTTTTGAGACTTTGGGGGAATTAAAATATGCAATTGCAATTACAATAATCTTTTTAAAATAAACAGTATTTTATTTTAAAATAAAAATTGGATTATTGGTTGGTAGTATTATTAAAGATTCTTTTGATATAAAGAACTGAATCAAATCAAATTTTACAATTACAATAATTGAAATACAGGTTAAGTCCAAGAAACAAAAAAAAAATGCAGTCATGGGGATCAATAATTACTAATTCTTTTTTTATTAGATGGTCTTACCTTGAGGTTAAATCAAATGCAAAGTTCCCAGATAACATTCAAGCCTATGGAGCAGGTCTTGTGGAGGGATATTTAACTCAAGATTTGCTGAAAAAGCACTGGTCCAATCTTGCATCGGATTACTGCAAGGGAGAAGAATCTTTCTGCCAACGATTAGATGATTTTCTACAGAAAAATTTGGACTTTATCAATGCTAATGTGGAAGAGAAAAGACAGTCTGATATTTATTGGCATCATGTAAGTTTCAGTTTTTAAAGCTAAAATGGTACTTTAGGATTACCCATGCACTAGGGTTTAGTTTTATAGTTGTTGTTTTTTTGCTAAATCTCCAAAAATAATCATATTAAAACAAAGCACTTAACATATCTCAGCTAGCAGTGTTTCATTTAATATTAATATGTGTAAATAATTAAACAATGCCAATATAGTCCGATTAGAGAAATGTGCGCCTGGCTAATCCTAAAGTATTGTTAAAACTGTTAGTTTAAGTTCCAAAATTAATTAAATGCTTAATTAAAATATTGTATTTTTTTGTATCTGTAAGAATCTTGTATTTATTGCCTTTGATTTTCAATAACTTAGATTTTACATTCATACCTATTATCATAAAGACTGTTTAAAGAAAAATTTATATCTTAATGCTATTGGCTAGGTTATAAGGTGAAAACATTTTTTAATATGAAAAGGAGGACGAAGAAATTTAAGGAAAAAGTACAACGTAAATAAATGAGTCATTTTATTAATTAAAACAAAAATGCACCAATTATGTGTGCATTGTGCATCCCTTTTAATTAAACAAGTATTTAATTTAAAAACTGCTTTCATTCTCATTGAATGTGTAAGAGATTAAAAAGAAAAAGACCCACTGGAGAAATGAAATAAAAAACAACGCAAAGGAAATATTTCATCCCAATCCCTTAAGTCAGGGTTTCCCAAACTTTTTCATGCATCGACCCCTTAGGAGTAGTTTACCTAGGCCATCGACTAAAATTTAACAGCCGGTTTCATTCACTAGTTAATGTACAGTTCAATCTGGAAAATTCATAGGTGAACCAAGTACCACCAAAGTACCACCAAAAAAGCATTAATCATTCAAAACTTTGAAATAAAAAATTTGTATGCAAATAAAGCTCAAGGGATCAGGAAAAATCTTTGAATCCTCCACAGCATTGCATTCTGCAATAAGATAACAAGATTTTATCAAAATAAAAAAACTCCAAAGAAGAAAGAAATTTTGAAACACTCAAAATAAAATACAATTAAAGTAAATAATTTTAATTAATAAATTAAGAAACAAAATGATCATTATTATATTATGTAATTAAGGGTAATTACGAATAGATTCAATGAGAAGTCTCTCAATATATATCTTTCTGGCAGAATGACTGACCTTATTGAAAATGTTACATTCAATAAGTTTAAAAACACAAGTTTTTTTACAACACATAAAAAAATTGTTTTTTAGACTTTTTTTAATAACATATGGGTTAAATATTTGATTAGTTACACACGAGCTGGTTTTTTTTTTTGTCTCTTCTGCACTTTTTTTTTTTATGACTGTTTTATTTTCATCGACCCCCTACCAACCCCTAAAGCTTCGTCGACCCCCAATCGACCCATAGAGCTTCATAGACCCCCTTTAAACCTTCATTGACCTCAGGGGGTTGGTACCGACCACTTTGGGAAACCCTGCATTAAGTTCTCGTGTTAACCAACAACAGATTAGTTTTAAAATATTAAAAAAGAGGACAGGAAGAAGGACTCTTTACATAAGGCTTTGAAAAATATATTTTTCACAGAATAAATCCTATACTATATACAGTAACGGACCCTTTATCCGGCTAGCTCGGGGCCGACATCGTCGCAGATTTCGGAATTTTCCGGATTTCGGGTCCGGCCAGTAAAGACGCAGTAAAGCCAAAATACCCGCTTCCCAGTCCCTACTATCATTTTCCATTCTCGTAAATCTAAATTTCCGATCATATGAATTCTTTTAAAATGTTTTTGAATGCGAGCCGGATTTCGGGTTTCCGGATAAAGGGTCCGTTACTGTTGTATAATATGTATTTGTTTTCCATTTTTGTTAGGTTGCATTGACACTTGAACAACTCCATGGTTTAGATGACGGATTTGCAAATAAAACGAGTCAACCCTCTACCAAAGTTGATATTAAGGGATTTTTGTAAGTACTATTTATTTTGTATGTTTAACACAATAGGATTTCTAACCACATACTTATTTGCTAGCAATACAAGAAATCTCAGGTACTTAACTTACTTCTAACTTTTATTCTCTTACAAATGAGTCGGTAGGAAGCCCAGAAAAATTATAGGGATTGCTCGAGCACCCCTATAGTCAGTGTCCTTGCTTTGAGTTATACTTTCACTTTTGTTTATCAAGAACGCTTTGCAAGATAACTCTTGTAGGATGAGGCAGGTTGGTAATCTTTGCAAGTTTTTTTTACAATATTTAAAAATTTGTTTTGCATTTCCCTAGCTTTTAAAGGTACTTAACAAATCAGAGTTCAGATATTAAAACCAAAAAATTTTTTTTGTCTTGTCCAAGTTCTTAGTGATTAAAATGCTCTTTTCTAGCATTTAATAACTTTATTCAGTTTTTATGTATTATGCTGTCGACTGTTCAGTGGTAGTCAGATAGAGCTGCATAGTCTATGAGATTTAGTAATGCTCTTCAACGGGATAATACACAAAGACCTTTAATTCGATATGTGTTAACACTTCATGTTTTTTGTTAGGTTTTTGAATATCTTAGGTGATCTGGAAGATTTGGAAGCTGTTTTGAACAAAAAGCAGCAGAAGGTGCTTGGAAGTGGCTCTTGTTCAGCTCTTGTAAAAGTGCTACCCAACAATGCTGATGTTTATTTCTCTCAAGATACTTGGTCAACATACATTAGCATGCTACGTATATTGAAAAAGTATAGTCTGCCTTACCACTTAACTTTAGCCTCAGGTAAGAATTTGTAACTTGGTGTGAATATAAAGATCCAGATATGGTTGTTAGTTTTTTTTCTCTTAAGTTACCTCTTTTGATGTCAGTATATTTATAAAACTACACTTATCGAATACAGATGCAAAATAACTACTTATAGATAACATTTTTTGTAGAACATAGAAATTATGAATAAGTTAGTAATTTCAATTGTATAATATTGTTGTCAAGAATTTTTATTTTGCTCGGATATAGAAGTTTTATTATTTTCAGTTAAATAAAAACAATTTAACAGTACCCCATTAAAAATATACTGTTAACCAGCATGGTTGTTTATAACATACAGCTATTGAAAGAATTTTAATTTTATATCTAACCCCCATGATTGTACTTTTTTGGTTTAAAAGGCTTTTTAGTATTGTATGTTCTAAACATCTATTTATGCAATTTTTGTGTTCATTTTCAATTTAAAAATAGTGTGCTACAGTAAGGTTTAAATTTTAAAAGGTTCTCCTGTTATTCCTGGGCATACATACACATTTTCTTCACAACCTGGTCTTTTATTTTCTCAAGATGACTTTTATCTAATCTCCTCTGGTCTTGTAAGTATTTTAACTTTATGTTCTGCATATTTGTTGTAATTTCTATGCTTGGTTTGTTTTATTTTCATACATGTGTAAAACAAACAGAAAGAAAGCAATGATGCAATCTTGAGACTAAAATTACATAATAAGTAAATGTAATGTTAAAATCTGTTAATATAATAAAAATCAGCTAATTATACATGTAAACAATTTTACTAGCTGATGAATACCTGTACTTTTTTAGCTGAGTTTACTGTCTTTTTCTGTTTTTCCTCTGATGAATAGGAGGAGAAATATTTTTTGTGTGCCATAGGTGCTTTAGTGAGGGTGAAGCCTGTCTATTTTTTTTTTAAGTAATACTGCCCGGGTAGGGTAATGCTGGGATGGCATTGCAACATAATTTTATTCTAAATACATTTTAAGATAAAATTTATTTGCACACTTTAAATATTTGCTTGTTTTTCGTGAGTTTAAATTCCAATACGGCCATATTAGCTTGTTGATTGGGCTGCGGAATCCAAAAATATACACTGGAAGCCCATTTACTGAGCTGCCGAAACTGACAGTTAACAGGCTTATTAATACGTAAGAACTGAAATTTCTTTGCCCTACAGTAGATTAACTACTTTTTCCCCCTTTGTGCTAGGCTGCAATGGAAACCACCATTGGAAACGGAAATTCTAGCTTGTGGAAGTATGTTACCCCAGAAGGAACTATTTTGGAATGGCAGAGAAACATAATTGCTAACAGATTAGCTAAAAATGGAAAGCAATGGGTGAACTTGTTCAGTATTATGAATAGTGGAACGTAGGTATTTTTTATAATATACAATCATTTAATTTAATGAAAAATTTTGTTGTTAATTGTTTTAAAAACATTTTTTGCCTCAAACCTAATATATTTATATTTTATTTTAGTTTGGTAAATATCATTATAGTATGAAGATTTTTTTTTTCATTTTTTGGATCCTGTTAATATTTTTTTGACATAATATCCTTATGATTAAGTTTAAAATGTAAGTGATGTAAAATCACTTCGAATCTAAGCAAACAATTGAAAAAGATACTAAAGTTACACTATTAGCATTGTCCAGAAACAATACTGCAAGTTTTAATTTAAAAACATGTTCTATATTACTTCTCTATGTTCTTTTAGTTATAACAATCAGTGGATGATATTGGATTATAAACTGTTTGAATCTGGTAAACCATTGCAAGATGGTTTGTTTTGGGTGTTAGAACAATTACCGTAAGTATAATCATTTTATTAATTTCATAGTATAGTTCAGATTATTTCAAACTAGAACATTCACTTCAACTTGTGAATTATTTTATTCCTTTTTCTAGTGGTTATGTGCATTTTGAAGATTTAACCAGTGTTTTACGAAAACAAGCCTACTGGCCATCCTATAACACTGCGTAAGTTAAAATTCATTGATTTTGTGAATTAAATTTTTAAAAAGCCAAAATTTGTTAGAAAACTCATGGAATTTGAGTGGTAAATGTAAATATATTGATAGCTATGATGTTAATTAGCTCTTCATTTAAGCTTCTACTCCTCTGATAAAAATTGTGGGTTCAATTCCGTTAGAGTCCCCGCTAAATATCGCCTATATCCAAATCGCTAAATATATCCAAATATCAACAAATGTTTCTGACTTTTATTAATAAACCGAATAGTTATTGATCTAATTAAACAATTTAATTCAGGAGTTTGAAATTATTTATGAATGTTTCTACTTTTTATACTACTATAGAACCGGGCGATATTTAACGGGGACTCTAACGGAATTGAACCAAATTGTGAATAGATTTTAATAATTTAGAAGAAATTTCCATGCTTGAGAGATTAACAATCATTTCTATATTATGCAAAAATTGAAATCCTAGAGTTGGGTTTAAGCTCTGAGCAGAGGTATTGGTCAGTCAGTATTAATACCTTGAAGTTCATAAAATTTTGTGTAGACATGTCTTCAGTTTGAAAGCAGTGCCTTAAGTACTACTTGGGAACAAACTATGTCCCCAAAAGGCACTGAGATGGCAAAAATTCTTAGTTTTTAAATTATTGTACTATGTAGAAACTTAAGTTTACCTATTATGACGTTGAAATGGTAGTACTCACAGAAAAAAATTATTTTACTCAATTTTTTTTTTATTAAAACAGGTATTTTAAAGATGTCTTTAACATGAGTGGAGGACAAATTAATGCTGAAAAATATGGTGATTGGTTTACCTATGAAAGAACTCCTAGAGCTCTGATATTTGCCAGAGATCAAGGAAAGGTCACTGACATTCCAAGCATGATAAAACTGATGAGGTACAGTTTACACTTTCTAATTTCAATTTCTAACTTTTGTGTTTTCATTTTAAAAAAAACCTTTACTGTGCACATTCTTTTTGTAAAAGTATCAGATAATTATTGGTGAGTATATCAAAGTTAAGTTTTTGTGTGGTACATTTTCCATCAGATTCTTGTCAATATTTAAAACTTTATAATTATTTTAAGCATTTATTTTAAAATTAAATTAATTAAGTTTAACCTTTATTTTCTGAATTCAATTATAAGTTTTGATTTGATTATTTGTGACTCATCCTTTTTTTAATGAAAAAGTTTAATCGTACCTTTCCAATTCTTCTATTCAAATATTGTTTAAAGGTAGCTTTTTCAATGTTTTCTTAGTACTTGCCCATAGTGTAAAAGTCAGTTTGCAGTAAATTTTTTTTATTTAAAAAATTTATTTTGTGCTGTGACATATTATAGTATCTGGGATGCTACTTTTGACTTGTAAAAACAAACATCCAAAAAACATCAAGTGGCTTCCTTAGAACGAAAGTACTAGTACCATTTTCTAAGTGTTTTTTTTTTACTTGTTCTAACTATGCGTGCAAGAATAATTAGGGCGTCTTTAATATTTGTATTTCATCGCAGGTATAATGACTATACCAATGATCCTTTATCTCGGTGCAACTGCACTCCACCGTACAGTGCTGAAAATGCCATTGCAGCTCGATGTGATCTCAATCCTGAAAACGGCACATACCCCTTTGGTGCATTAGGTCATAGGCAACATGGAGCTACTGACATGAAAGTAAGTGTAACTTAACCCTTTCGGGACTACTGTCTCATGGGTGAGACGGGAGCGAAGTGCTTTCACCGGCCTACCGTCTCACGGGTGAGACGCCTGCTTTGAAAGGACCAGCGGACGGGCGTCTCATATATGATACACGATTAGAACTTTATATTAGTATTATTAGTATTTTTAATTCTCATTAGATGGCGCCCTATGTCTGTTACAGCGAAATAATTCGAAGTACAAATCTGAATCTTCATACCCATAAATTATTTTATATTTTTGATAAGTTGTTTCGAAGGATTAGCGAGATTTATGAATGATGCATTGAGAACATAAGTAATGTGAATTTAGAGTGTTCTCTTTCACTTCCTTGGCTAATATAAACTTACACACATGTTTTATAGGCTTCAATATACTTTTTTTATTTTTATTTGAAGGATAAATGGGAGATTTGATGTTTTATTACCATGGATTTTTTTTTATTTCTCTTAGATTTCGCTTGTGTTCTGATTGAATTATTTATTGCTTACAAGGAGAGGATCCCAACGTGTCATCACCGATTTGGTTCATTTTTGGTTTGTAAGTAGTGCATGACTAGGACATCAATTTGTGAAAATATTAAGAAGCAACTCTCAGAAATTTTGGAGAAAATCGCGATTAAAAATTTTAACATGTACTTATATATTTAAAAAGATTTACATCTTGCAAGCGGATTGTGGTGTAGCGGTAAGAGCAGCGATTCCCAACCCAAAGGTCCCGGGATCGAGTCTCGCTGCTTACCATAAGTTTTATTTTATATTTCCACGCAATTAAGAGTACAGATATGAAATAAAGTAGTACATACATATTTAAAAATATCAATTTTAAAACATTTTTTAAATATTTTTTTGTGGGAAAAATCAGATTATCTGATAATAATACAATTTTTATAACTGGATATATGTAATCATATTTATAAATATATTATTATTATATTTGTAAGGAAGGTATGGAATGAAAAGGGTAAACACCAGAAAAATCTACATGTTCATATTTTTAAAATAATTTTATTGAAAAATCTTTTTATTCCTTGTTTCCCCAAAAAATAATTTTTAAATCCAATTTTTTATGATCCTATTGTAAATATTATACTTACCGAAAAAATGTTTATTTTAACTATCAAATCAGACACATAACAAACCCTTTTAAATTCAATTTCTTATGATCCTATTGTAAATATTATATGTACTACTTACCAAAATAATGTTTATTTTAACTATCAAATCAGACACATAACAAACCCTTTTAGCATAACGAAATTGCGTACTTTCTTTTGGATAGTTAGGGATAAATTAAGGTAAAACTTTATCTATAAAAATAATTTTTTTTTGTTTGAAAAAAATCTTCATTCCTTGTTTCCCAAAAAAATTATGATTAAATCCAAATTTTTATGATCCTATTGTAAATATTATATATTTACCAAAAAAATTTTTATCACAAGACAAAATACTTTAAAATTAAAAATTAAATATTATTATAAGTTTATTTCATATCTGTGCTCTTAATTGTGTGGAAAATAAAAATAAATATTATGGTATGAGGCGAGACTCGATCCCGGGACCTTTGGGTTGGAAATCGCAGATCTTACCGCTACACCACAATCCGCTTGCAAGGTGATAATCTTATTAAATATATAACTACATATTAAAATTTTTAATCACGATTTTCTCCAAAATTTCTGAGAGTTGCTTCTTAATATTTTCACAAATTGATGTCCTAGTCATGCACTACTTGCACACCAAAAATGAACCAAATCGGTGATGACACGTTGGGATCCTCTCCTTGTTAGTGAGAAATAACCCATATTTTTGAGTGTCTAAATATTCGAACATCGAAATGGATAAATTATTTGATATTTATCTCAGAATTGGTAATGTTTCAACGACTTCCGATGGGTTATATTAGGGTTATATTGGTTGCGCATGAATAAGTTTATTTAGATAAAATCTCTTCATTTAATGATATTTTCCCCAGTTTTATTCATTTTAGATACGAGAAAATGATTGTTATTTAAGTTTTATACGATTTATAAAATTTTCAAGGAAAATATAGGTATAACGTTCTAATTTTTTTAGGATTTACTTCAAAAGGGTTTTGCTTATCATATGGCAAAAATTAGATATTTTAGACCACAATTTTAATTTCTACAATTTTTTTTCTGAAGTGCGATTTAGAGCGCAAAGTGCCCGTCCCCTGGAGAAGGTTCTTTCTACTCGTCTGCCGTCCTGTGAGAGCGGCTTAGTGGTTGAGGGTTAGTGGCCCGTCGCGAAAGGGTTAATACTATTTTAAAGGAAAATTATAAAATTCAAAATTGAGGTGCTTGCAGCCACAATAAGCAACTCTACTCCAACTTTGGAGTTTGCTCATTGCTGTAAGTGATGCGAAAATCTAATATAACGCAGTCTAATTTGCATCAAAATTCAGTGGATAAGCCACTAGCCTGTTTTAGCAATGAAACAAGGACAAAGTTCTAAAATAAAGTAGATTTATTTTACTACTGAAAGAATAAATTAAAATCATTGACCTAATAAATTTAAACATAAGAATCTCAGAATGCCTAATAGAGAGTGAGAGACTGAGACTGTGACTCTGTGGAGGAACATCCCGGTGCCCACTTTTATAGTGGCTAAATTAGCCGCTGCCACAAAAGAAAAACTAAAACATCTTTAGAAGAAGCAAAGGCCTGGCACCGGGATGATCCGCCCAAACACCGCATATAAGCGACAGGCAGGGGTGGCAGACAATAAAGCACACATTTTTCTAACAAGTGCCCCCCTCTGCCGCACCTGTGAACACATCACATGATAATACATGAAATCTAAGACAGTATTATACACTAATAGAACATATTAGCAATGCAAGAAAAAAAATCACTAAATGCAAAAATCCATACATTAAGATTTAAAAAAAAAAAATTAAAGAACTGTTTACAAAAACCTGAAAAGAGAAAGAAATCAATTATTCAAAAATACATTTTCATTAAACATTTGAAGTTGATTTTTAGTTTGTGGTTTAGTAAACACATCTGAAAAATTGTTCTTGCTGCGAACATGTTTTAAAATAAAAATGTTCTTGGCTAACAAGTCTCTTACAAAATGAAACCGTACGTCTATATGTTTAGTTCGAGAGTTCTCGACCGGCGACTTAGAAAAAGCGATAGCCGCTTCATTGTCCGAGAATAAAGTGCACTTAAAGTCACTAGTATGAAAAATATTCATCGCACCACATTCCATGATAACGTTTCTCAGCCATAACAGTTCTTTACACGAATCAGTTATGCTCAGGAACTCTGATTCCATAGAAGAAAGTGTGACACATCGCTGTTTAGCAGTTCTCCAAACTACAGGCGATTTGTCAACAAAGACTATGAATCCCCCAATCGATTGTCGATCATCCCTACTTGTTGCATAGTCCGCATCACAGTAGGCATTTATATTAAGGGTTTCAGTGCGGGTGAGATCGAGCTTTAGATCTTTCGTTGCATAGACGTATCCTAAAAGCTTTAAAAGTCCAGTCCAATGAAAAAGGCCAGGGTCACTCTGAAATTGAGAAAAGAGGTTGACGGCAAACGAAATGTCAGGTCGCGTGCGAGCAGCCAAAAACGCTAGGCATCCAATCAAACTTCGATATGGATACTGTGACATTTCTTTAATTTCTGATTCAGTAGATGGGCGTTGAGATTTAGAATAAACAATTCCCTTGGCAATTGGCAGTGATGTTATTGGAGGGTTGAATTTAGAAAAACGCTGATATATTTCTTCTATGTACCGAGTTTGATCAATACACACCATGCCACTAGTTTCTGAAAATTGCACACCAAGGAGGGTTTTGGTTCTTCCTAAAATTTTTAGATCAAATCTTCTTTGTAGAATATCGATGGCTCTTAGAACACAAGATTCTGTCTTGCCCAAAATAATATCGTCAACATATAAAAGTAATACAACTTCAGCTTTATGAAAAACACCATTTGCCCATTTCAATTTTCTAAATTTGAGGTCCTCTAAAACACTTGATAGTTCATGAAACCATTCTCTTCCACTTTGTTTTAAACCGTAAATAGCTTTATGAAGGAGGCAAACATGATTGGGATGGTCTTGATCTTCATAACCTTTGGGCTGTCTCATAAAAACCTTTTCTTTCAGATTAGCGTATAAATAATCACAGGTTATATCAATCTGGGTATGGCTCCAACGATAAAAACTAACTAGTATTGTGAAAAACAGTCTAATTAATGAAAAATTAATAACAGGAGAGAAAACTTCGTCATAATTAATTCCCTTTAGTTGACTAAAACCTTGTGCCACCAAACGGGCTTTAAATTTGACTACATTACCAGTTTCGTCCTTCTTATTTGTGTAGACCCACCGGCAGCCGACGATTTTAACTTTTTCAGGTCTAGGGACTAGGCGCCAAACTTTTCTTTTTATCATAGTACAGATTTCCTCGTCCATGGCGTCCTTCCACGATTTGACTTCGGGAGAGTTCATGGCTTCCTGATAAAAACGAGGAATCTGGGACTGTGCTAGTCATGCTTGATTAGCTTCAGGTTGGGCTTCCCGTCCGGTCTTGACTACGCCAAAGTATTTGTATTTGCTTGAGAAATTAAAAAGTTCTGGTTTAAACTCCAAATCACGCTTTTGGCAAAATGCTTCAATATCTTTCCGTGATCGGAAACTAGCTTTGTGGCCGGAGAAACTGTAATGAATGTCGATTCTTTTTCCATTTTTTCGTGGAATAGCTTTTCTTGTCCAGTTTAATTCTATATTTCCATCTTCAGTTTCCTCTTCATCAGTGTTGTCCTCTTTATTGTCATCATCAAAATCGTCATCTTTGTTGTCATCATCTGGATCGTCATCTTCAGTCTTGTCACCCTCATCGGACGTCTGAGAATTGTCAGTAGTTTCAAAATCTTGATGTGAATCTTCGGATTCTTTAACTTCCACGATGGGGTCTTGTCTTAAAAGTTCTGATTCTGACTCCGAACTTGATTCATCATAACAGAAACTCAAATACTTGTTTCTAATAGGGCTTGAACTCCGATCCGATTTCTTTGATTTTAAATCTTTCCTAGATTTTTGTGATCGTGTAGATCTTGCGGGTGGATCACTAAAAGATGGGTCCAGATCGTTTCCGCTGCTTTTGACATTTTCACCTCTGCTGCGATCGTAGAATATTTTATCCCCAAACGAAACATTAATAGTTTCTACGACCTTTTTCTCCGAAGGTAGATAGATTCTATATCCTTTGGTTTTCATAGCGTATCCAACCATGATACCTCTCTTTGCACGCATTTGAAGCTTTGATCGTTGTTGCTTTGGAACACCAACATAGGCAAGTGATCCAAACGGCTTCAAGTGAGATACGGATGGCTTGTATCCACCAAACATTTCAAAGGGCGTCTTCTTCAAGTTCTTGTGAATAACACGATTCCAACAGTAAGTAAAAGTCAGCAAAGCTTCTCCCCAGAATGAGTCGGATAAGTTGCTACTTTTTAACAAGGTTTTAATACCATCTGTTGCAGTGTAGTTGAACCTTTCGGCAACTCCGTTCATTTCAGGTGAATAGCTATTGGTAAATTCCATTTTTATACCAATATTTTCCAGTTTCTTAGCAAAGTCCAGTCCACGAAATTCTCCCCCGTTGTCACATCTTACAGCAACGATCTTGTTTCCGGTAAATCTTTCGGCTCGTGTCTGGAATTTCTGGAATGCTTCAGCAGCTTCGCCCTTCCTCTTTAAAAGAAAGCAAACGACTTTTCTTGACATGTCATCAATGAAAGTAATAAAATACTTATATCCTTGTTGAGTTTGCGTCTGAAAGGGACCACAGATATCAGTATGGATCAGCTGGAGAGGTTTAGTAGACTTGATTTTCCCATTCGACTTGAACGGTCTTCTTTTGGTCTTCGCTAGACGACAGGGTTCGCAGTTCAACTTCTGTACCTTCAGTTTTGGCAATCCTCTTACTAGATCAACTGAATCTGTAATGTATTTTACATTTATATGTCCCATCTTCTCATGCCATTCTTTAGCATTTCCCTTCGTTGTAGAAGTCTTGAGAGTAGTTTCCTTTAAAGGCTTCTTACTTCTGATAGTCTTCGGATAACATCGGTAGAGTCCATGCTGTAACTTCACAGTTACTATCTTCACATCTTTATTGTCAAAGATATTGATGGCTTGATTTTCTCCGATGAATTTGCATCCATTCTTGTCCAACTTTGGTCCTGATATCAAGTTATGTCTAATTTGGGAAGAGAAGATCACATCATCCAATAGTATTGTATAAGATCCAAATTTCAGTCGGATGGTTCCAATTCCTTCAATAGGGCATGTTGCTTTGCTTGCTAAGGAAATTTCTTTGTTCTTAGTAGATTGAAATGTTTCAAACAGATCCCGGTTTCCACAAAAGTGAGATGTAGCTGCACTGTCGAATACCCAGCAATTAGGATTCGGACCTTTTTCACTAATGCAGGCTTCAGCGATGTGTGTTGAATTAGCCCGTGATCGATTACTCCCTGAACCTTTCTTATTCAATTTGCAATCCAAGTGACCGATCTTTCCACAATTACGGCACTTGACAGGGTTTTCTTTTGAAAAACTTGCTTGCTTTTGAACTGAACTGCTCATTGTGACGAGATCGCTGTCACGATTGCATTGGAGTAGTCGCGACTCTTCAGCGATAAGTTCTTCTAAAACATGCTCAAAAGTAAATTCAGGGTCTTTCCAGCGGTAGATCGATTGTACGATCGACTGGAATTCACTTGGCAGATGCCTGATAAGTTGGAAAGCTTTGTACTTTTCGGCTACCTTCTCATCACAACCTTGGAGATCAAGAATAATCTTCCTTAATCTTGCAGCAAAAAGTCCAATCATCTCTCCTTCCTCAATTTTACAGGTAAAGAAAGAATCCAGTAGACCAATCAATCGGGCTCTACTATCTGGTTGGAAATGTTTGTTCAAAATGTCCCAAGCTCCCTTTCCATCAGTTGTACTGTAAATCAAGGGCTTCAGGTCTTGAGAAACATTCAAGTAGATCGTCGAAAATGCTCGATTTTTACGAGTCTTAAAACTCCGTTTTTCTTTCTCACTGGCAGTATCTGCTGGAGGTGTTTCCAATCCTTGTATGATGTCCCAACAGTCTCTGTCCATTAATATAGCAGTCATATCTTGCTTCCAAGTCGGATAGTTGTCCATCCTCAGAGCAGCAATTCTTTCGAACTGGGGTTCCATCATGCCCCCCTACTTGAAGATCCTTCTGAATCAAACTTCCTTCCTCCGTCCAAAGTTCCAATTTACTAATGAAGGCTAGAGGGCATATTGCGGCCCATAACCAAATGATGCGAAAATCTAATATAACGCAGTCTAATTTGCATCAAAATTCAGTGGATAAGCCACTAGCCTGTTTTAGCAATGAAACAAGGACAAAGTTCTAAAATAAAGTAGATTTATTTTACTACTGAAAGAATAAATTAAAATCATTGACCTAATAAATTTAAACATAAGAATCTCAGAATGCCTAATAGAGAGTGAGAGACTGAGACTGTGACTCTGTGGAGGAACATCCCGGTGCCCACTTTTATAGTGGCTAAATTAGCCGCTGCCACAAAAGAAAAACTAAAACATCTTTAGAAGAAGCAAAGGCCTGGCACCGGGATGATCCGCCCAAACACCGCATATAAGCGACAGGCAGGGGTGGCAGACAATAAAGCACACATTTTTCTAACAGTAAGCACCTTAAATAGTTGATATTTTTCTTCTTTTTTTGGGTAATATTTTTAACATCTGAATTTCATATAGAATATCTATTTTTTCCTTTCAATAAGAAATAAAGAGATTTTCCCAGTCTTTAGTGATACAAATGACAATCACCCTAAGGAATACAAATATTTTTATTGACTGTGATTTCTACCAACTTGTGTAAAGATTTAAAAAAGAAATGTGAGAGTTTAAGTTCTAATTAACTTCAAATTATTTTGTTGTCTTAAGTTTCCAGTAATGAATTATTTCATATGCTATAGTGATTTCTGCATTCCTAAGTGCTGGTTTGTTTAGAAAAGGAAAATGTATTTCTGAAAAAAATTTTACTTCTCTTGTTTTTATTTTACCTCATATTTTCAAATCACATGGTCTCCTTTAAATTTGAAACTCATCGCATCATGTAGATGAGCTTACCAAGTTAAATCATTAGTTCTCTTATTAACATGTAACTGATATTCCATAATTTTAAGTTTTCACAAGTATTAATTATCTGTTTTAAACCACTCTTCTTTAGCTTACCTCCTCCGAATTATTCAAGAATCTTGAATTTGTTGCTTTCGGAGGTCCTCCATATGATCCATTGCCTCCATTCCAGTGGAGTAAGTCAGATTTTGATAAAAAAGTGAAGCATGAAGGACATCCAGATTTGTGGAAATTCAAACCAATTATTCACAAGTGGCTGTAGACTTTATATTGACAAATGCCATTTCAAATGGTTGTGTTTTATTGAGATTCAAAAACGACTGTTGATATTTTTTTACTTATATATGTGATGGTACAAGTAGCAATATGAAAATTTAGAGGAACTATGTTATACTTTTTGAAGTTGGTTCTGTAATATTTTACATATTTTTTTACTATTGTAATTTTTAAGACTTTAGTAATAAAGACTTTTATACTTAATTATTTATCATTTAAATTGTCTATGGTTTTAAATAAAAATGTATGGGACCTGATTGACAATATAGGGATTTTATTAACTGACACTTTCTGAGTCCTCTGCAAAATGGTATATTTAGAAATCCCACCAAAATATATACAGGGATTATTGATGCAATATTAAAAAGTTAGTTCCAAAATTCTTAAATGGTAGTACAGAACAATTCAAGAATGTTATAATTAGCACACATGATTAGTTAAAATCATCATTTAAAATTTTGACCATGTAATTGACACTGCCAATAATACAGGTTATTTATATTTTAATAGTTGCATAAAAACCTATAGTAAATGAAGCTTAGTGAAGTAGAATTTCAAATGTTGCAATGCAATACAGAGGGCTTTGAATTGTCTCAGTTAATGAAGATCATCTGCAATTAGTGGGGGTATTGGGGATGTAACCACCCCATTGCTTAGAAGAAATTTAAAAAAAAATTAAGTTATTTTAGAGCTAATTCTGGAGATAAGGATTTGTAAATTGTGACTATATAAAATTACATTGAAAGTTAAAATTATTTTGAAATGCTTTTTTTTTTTTTAAAAAGTCCTTGTTTTATATGTGTTTCAAAACTTCTATATATTGTTAATCAGGTTAATCATTCATCTTATAAACTTACAAATTTATGATTCATCACTTTTCAGCTTTTGCCATCATGAGTTGGCTCACTAGCAGCTTCTAGTACTATGTTATCAAACTTTGTGAACTAATCAAAACAAACCTCAGGGTTGATAAAGTGTCCAAAGTGTAGTTGATAAACAAAGAAATTGGCAATTGCAAATAATGAACTTCAAATCACCTTTTTGCTGCAGAAGTTGATGGTTAGCTAATTGTAAGTGTCAGCATATTTTGTATATTTTATTTAATGTAACAACTTAAAAGGACATTATTAGTTTCTGTTTCTAATGAATGTGACCTGCCATACAGTGTTTTTATTAGTTTTTAATTTAATGAAAATGTTTTTATTTCAGAATTTTTAGTGCGCGAGTTTTGGTGAGCTGTACGTTTTTAGTATCAACAAGAAATGTGCTAACTATCCAAGTAAACTAAACTCCCCTCAAATCAGCCGTTTAAAACATTTGCTTTCTTAGGATAATTTTTTAGGTTCGATTCTATATCTGTACAACGGAATTGAACCATTTTATACTTTAAAACTAATGGTCTGATTTAGACAGGACAACATAAATAAATGTCACCTTCCTCAAATAAATGGACAGTTTTATGATTCTTGAAACTTTTGATGGGGCAAGGGTGACCCAGGCCTTCTTTTCATCTCTTCTGTTGGTTGATAGAATCAAGCATGCTTGGAAACTAAACTCTGGCTGTCTGATGTGATAAAATATCTAACTAGAACATGCCTCACACCTCCAAGGCCCTTGGTCATGAAGGCCATGGTCATGGGTTGTTGCACCAATAAATCTAGTTTAGAAAATAATTTTATGCAAAAATAAAAATTTCATTAATTATCAAGTTAACGTTTAATTGACTTACAGAAAAGTTTGCTAGCAAAGTTATACACAATGTCTGGTTACTGGTTGTTTTAAGTCATTATTTTGGTTCTTGGAATAACTTTGTCTTAAAAACTTGTTATCCCAAAATATGTCTGGTTAATTTGATTTTGAGATATTGAAGTTATATTGTAGATCAGGCCTGCACAACATATGATTCACCAGTCTTCTTTTTGTGGCCTTATAAGTCTTTGATGATTTTAAATATTAAAGTGATTGAGAAAATGTAATTGAAAATATACATTAATTTTAAGAAACCTTAAGGATTTGCAAAAGAAAGCACCCGTAAAATTTTTTTAAGTATTTAGTTTACAGATTACAAAAAATGGAATCAATTGCAAAGAAGGCTTGAGAAATTTCAGTAGTAGTACAGAATGTTTTTGTTCTTACATAGTATCCTGTCAACCATCAGTTTCAACTGCACAGTTAATGGGCTTAAGCTATGCATTTTCTTTTCAGCTGCACTGTCAACAGAATGATCCAGAAGTACCAAAATGTTACTAAAATAAGAATGCACACAAACTGACAGTATGGCAGTACATACAAACTACGAGTACAATGTGAGGTTCTTGTGTATTATACCTTCAACCATGCTGCTAAATTGAAAAACATTATCAAAGCGAGCCTTTTGATTGTCCAATAGGTGTGCCTCTGGATGGTCACTGGGGCCGGTATAGTACTTATGTACCCAATGTGATAATTTTTTTTGTTATTTAATTTTTAAAATATTAATATTGATGTCATGAGAAAATATAATTAATTTTTTATCATTATTTTGGCCTGAGAGATAAGACCAAATACATTTTTTGGCAACTGTATATGTATAAACTTTTATAATTTGGCCCATATCATAGTTGGAGTTGTGCAGGCCTTCTCTAGATTATTTTGAGCTCTGTAGTATATGTTATTTTATGTGTGATTAAAATATTCTTTCAGTTTCAAAATGGTTGTTTGGATTCTTCCTATCTTTTTATTAATTACTGCTGCATGTGCAACTGATTTCAAAAATGCCTCTGTGACCTACGACCAACAGACTGGAAAATTCGCTGTTCATAATCATATTGTTGAAAATGCTGTAGCTTTTGGCAATTTCAAAGATGAAATCTTTCAAACAGGGTTTGTTATTTTCTGATCTACTGAATTTATATTTTTTTTTCATTTCTGAAGCTTTTAAAAGTTATTGATTCTAATTTTTGAGACTTAGGGGGATCAAAGTATACGATTTCAATAATCTTTTTAAAATGCATAATACTTTGTTTTTAAATAAAGATTGGATAATTGGTGGGTTAAGATTCTTTTGATAAAAGTAAAACTGAATGAAATCAAATTTTCACTTACAATAATTATTGAAATAAAGAACTAGAATTGATTGAGTTTGTCCAAGAAACAAAAAAGTTCAGTCATGGGGATTAATAATTACTTATTCTTTTTTTTATTAGATGGTCATATCTTGAGGTTAAATCAAATGCAAAGTTCCCAGATAATATTCAAGCCTATGGAGCAGGTCTTGTGGAGGGATTTTTAACTCAAGATTTGCTGAAAAAGCACTGGTCCAATCTCGCATCGGATTACTGCAAGGGAGAAGAATCTTTTTGCCAACGTTTAGATGATTTTCTACAGAAAAATTTGGACTTTATCAATGCTAATGTGGAAGAGAAAAGACAGTCTGATATTTATTGGCATCATGTAAGTTTCAGTTTTTAAAGCTAAAATGGTACTTTAGGATTACCCATGCACTATGGTTTAGTTTTATAGTTGTTGTTTTTTTGCTAAATCTCCAAAAATAATCATATTAAAACAAATCACTTAACATATCTCAGCTAGCAGTGTTTCATTTAATATTAATATGTGTAAATAATTAAACAATGCCAATATAGTCCGATTAGGGAAATTTGCGCCTAGCTAATCCTAAAGTATTGTTAAAACTGTTAGTTTAAGTTCCAAAATTAATTAGCAACTTATTAAAATATTGTATTTTTTATATCTGTAAGAATCTTGTATTTCTTGCCTGTTGATTTTCCATAACTTAAGTTTTTCATTCATACCTGGTATAAAGACTATTTCAAGAAAAATTTATATCTTAATGAATGCTATTGTCTAGAGAAAAATTATTTAATTCATTGAAGTTAGGCAAAAATTGATTAATAAAGCTTGAAAAATTATGATAGCAAAATATATAAAATGTAAGTTTTTAGCATAATAACTTGGAAGAAAATGGCAGTTTAGTTTTAATAAAAGGCAATTATAACTTAATTCCTCCTATACATTTTACTGAAAAATATATTTTTCAGGGAATAAATCCTATATGGTAGTATAATATGTATTTGATTTCCATTTTTGTTAGATTGCATTGACACTTGAACAACTTCATGGTTTAGATGACGGATTTGCAAATAAAACCAGTCAACCCTCTACCAAAGTTGATATTAGGGGATTTTTGTAAGTATTTATTTTTGTATATTTAACACAATAGGATTTCTAACCACACACCACACACTATTTACTAGCAATAAAAGAAATTGAGGTACTTTGGCATCACCATCTAAGATTTTCTTGAAATTGAAGTAGACTTGTTCTATTGATATAGACTTAAAAAAATATCAACTGTTATGAAGAATTGATAAGTGGTTCTGGAATTTTAAATGTGCAATATGGTCAAAAATGGGCCAACATGAGTGTTTTAAATTTCTCTAGCAGCTCTTCTAATTGGGTTTTACAGATGAAATTGGTATCATTTTGAAGATCATTAAATGTTCGTTTTAATGGTGTAAAACATGCTATAGTGTTTTAAAAACTAATATATTTTACAAAACAGAATTAAAAGTTTGATTTCTATTAAGTGTACCACTTTTAAAAATTAAAAATTGGATGGGACAAAAATGGGATCAGTGTCAAAAAATATTTAAATCAAAGATTATTTTTCTTATACCTCTTCAAAAAATTTAAAAACTAAATTTGTTTCCTTAATTTGGTATGAATTGAGTTGTATTTAACTGCTGTTGAAAATTAGCATTCTTGTACAAACATGGTGTAGCCCAGGCTTCCTATTGTTGGGATGACAGCAGTAAGGCTTATCAGCTGGCTGCTGCTGCCCTTAAAGAAGAAGCCGCTGATGTTTTAACTCTCTTTGACAATCAAAGAATGAATTCCAGTGCTTTAACCTTTGCTCTAGAGCTCCTTTTGGGCAAGCAAAATCTGAAAGAGTTCTACAGGCTTCAATTGAAGACCTGTCACCAGAAACCTGGTGTGTCCTTTCAAGAATTGGAAGCAGACATAGAAAAACTTGTATAGATGTTGTATTCTGATTGTCCTTCCAATTTTAAAGATGGATTTGCACTCAAACACTTCACTGATGCTGTAAAACAGGGGTCCCCAACCCTATGCCCGCGGGCACCATGGCGCCCGTCGATCGGTCTAGGTGCGCCCACTGCTTGTGCTCAAGGATGAAATATTTCAGTTTTCCATTATTAGTATTCCTTTATTTTAAAAAAGAATATTAATATTAATTATATTAATGTGTCAAATTAATTCTTAAAATTAAATTTTGTGTGCATTAGTGTATTATTAATTATGTCTACCAACTATAAATTTATCACGAAAAAATAAATGGTGCCCTCCATTCGACCGATATTTTGGTATGTGCTCTTGGGTACAAAAAGGTTGGGGACCCCTGCTGTAAAAGGTTCTGAGACTCAACATTCACTGCGTCTCCAGTTCAAAGTATTTGAAGGAAGCACTGGCACAGTGGTGGCTTGTAGCTCAAATTATTGGGGGTGCTGCTCCGGTGCTGATTCACCAAGTTGACACCGTATTTTAGTTAAACAATAAAATTCCAAATAAAACTCCATTCACAAGATCGAAGATCAAAATCACACTTTCTTTTACTTACTCTATTTTCTATATTTTGAAGTTAAAATTCACAACAGATACGCTAAAAGAACAGAACACACCTTTTTCTTAATAAAACTTTAAAATTAAAATCTTACACGTTATACCTTCCATATACGATGAGTTACTCTCTTGCAGGCTACTAGAATGACTGAAAAATTACATTATCCAAAATCAAATTTGAAGTAAAAAAAAGAATAACATAAAAAAGGTAGGAAAAAATCAGATACATTCTGATGTTTCAAATAAGCTAAATAGAATTAATAATTACTGTTTAAAAAAGAAGTTAGAAATAAAAATGAAATCTGTGTTTATAAGAGATTATTTTTCATCAATGAGCTGGTACTGGATTTATGATCCTTGACCATGCTGTAGTCCCCTTACTGTCACAAAACTCAATTCTTGGCGATGTAATTTCATACTTCATTTTTTTTTCTATAACGTCGAAAAAATCAAATAGAAGGGATGGGAACAATATAAAATTTAGATTTTACACTTAATTTACATTCCAAAACATGTCACTTATATGTAACTCATAAATTGCATCTTAAAAAGATGAAGTTTATTTTATACAGTACCTCCAAGCGCGCTGAGAAATTTCGAATCCAATTTGTTATGTATAAAAAGAGATAAAAACCCTTATTACAAAAAATGTAAACACAAATCTTTATTGAATAGCCGAAACCACTGAAGAGTACTCTTGGAAAGAAAAAAAAGAAGCTATAAGTAAAAAATGCAAACAGTGTTGAGTTTAAAAAAGCTAAAAGCCAATGTGATTTATTATTAGTAGAAATCGATTGTTTTTTTTTTCTTACATCCGTTTTCACTAAGCTCGCAAAGAAGAAACTATCATTATTTTGCTCGGCGCCAGGGTCAGGGCTGTTGACACAACAGCCCCTCTCCTCCTTAATAGATTTGCGTGCTAAATTCTTGATATTTTGATTCAATATGATAGAGCAAAGTTTTGATACCTCATTCGGTATATTTCCGGGTGCTGATCGACCCGGAAAGAAATTGTTGGCTAGACGGTGAAGTGTTTTGACTGCTTACAGCATTATGACTAATAACAGAGAATTATAAATTAAAAAGGGATAATAAGGAAGAATAAAGGGAAAAAATACGTCCTTTATATAATATTTTAAAGCAAATAAAAATTGAAATTTTGGGAAATTTTGGTTGGGGGTGCTGCAGCTCCGCAGCCCCTCTGGATGAGCCGCCACTGCACTGGCATATGCAATGAAGTGTGAGTCGGCATGTGATGCATCCAGAAGAGAACATCAAGTACACAGTGCAGTTGTTGAGTAGTACGGAGCAACACATTTGAAAAATATTAGTGAGGGAATTAAGAAGATTTTGCAAAACTTGAAGGAATATAAAGTCAGGGCAAGAACCTGTGGACAGCCTCAATGCTATAGGTGTGGGGAAATAGGGTTTCACTTTTCCATGGCCACTTTTCCATCCATATTAAAATGAAGAAATTTTTCCGTCTTGTCTGAGTTCTTCCTTAGGTTTGGAATTGCCTTTTTCTAGCATTTTTTAATAACTTAATACAATGTGTTAACTCTTAATGTTTTTTTTTTAGGTTTTTGAATATCTTGGGTGATCTGAAAGATTTGGAAGTTGTTTTGAACAAAAAGCAGCAGAAGGTGCTTGGAAGCGGCTCTTGTTCAGCTCTAATAAAAGTGCTACCCAACAATGCTGATGTTTATTTCTCTCAAGATACCTGGTCAACTTATGCTAGCATGCTACGTATATTGAAAAAGTACAGTCTGCCTTACCACTTGTCTTTGGCTTCAGGTGAGAATTTGTAACTTTGTTTAAATATCTAAACCCAGATTTGGTTCTTAGTTTTTTCTCCAGTTATCATCACTTTTGATGTCAGAATAAATCTAAACTTGTCTAGTACAGATGCAAAATAACTATGAATAGATAATTTTTTGTTGGTATTTGTTGGTATGTATAAATGTAAATGAGTTTGATGTAGCTTCGATTGTATATTCTTGTCAAAAATTTTTATCTTGCTTAAAATATTGAAGTATTAGTATTTTCAGTTAGTATGTCAGCATTATTGATTCCTATTCCCATATTTATTACATACAGCTATCTAAAGAATTCTAAGTTAATATCTAACCCTTATTATTGTACTATCTTGGGTTTAAAAGAAAGGATTTTAATCATTCTATGCCCTTAACATCATCTATTTATATGAAGTGTTAGAAAATTTTTGTGTTTATTTTCAATTTAAAAACAGTGTGCTTGAGTTAAGTTTAATTTTAAAAGGTTCTCCTGTTATTCCTGGTCATACATACACATTTTCATCACAACCTGGTCTTTTATTTTCAAAAGATGACTTTTATCTAATCTCCTCTGGTCTTGTAAGTATTTTAACTTTATGTTTATTATAATTTCCAATTTTTTAAATTATAATTTCTATATTACTTGGTTTGTTTCGTACATGTATAAAACAAACAAAAATAAAGCAATGATGCAATTTTTAGACTAAAATTACATAACAAATAAATGTTTTATTAAAATGCTTTGATATAAGGGAAAATCAGTTTATTATACACACTAACAATTTTATTAGCTGATTATACCTGGGCATGGCTGGCCATACATTTAGTCCTTTTTATCAATTTGTCTTTTAATAATAATCCTATATAATAAAATTCAAGGATGGTTCAAGGTGTATGTGTATATATTCAAAGAAAAAAACATGTTTTGAGTCTCTAAAATGACCCTTTGACTCTCTTTTGATTCCTTTTTAAATGTCATCCAGAACTTCTTTTCTGTTAGGGTCTTCTGTTTTAAGAGAATTAATGTTCTATTTACTTTTTTTTTTAGCTGAATTTATTTTCTTTATATGTTTTTATTCTGATGAAAGCCACCTACAGGAGGTGAAGGGCTTTAGCATTTTTTTTTGCCATTGATGGTTTAGTGAGGGTGAAGCCTGTTTATACCAGTTTTTTAAAGTAATACTGCCTGGGCAATGCTGGGATGGCATTTCTACATAACTTTATTTGGATATATAATTTTATTTGAACCACAAAACATTTTCAGATAAAATTTATTTGAACGCCTTAAATATTTGCTTGCCTTTGCTGAGTGTAAATTTCCATATTAGCTTGTCGACCATGACGCTGAATCCGAAAATGTACAGCGAAAGACCATTTTCTGGGCAGCTGAAACTGAGGGTTGACAGGCTAATACGTAAGAACTGAAATTTTTTTGCCGTGCAGTAGATTGACTACTTTTCCCCCTTTTGTACTAGGCTGCAATGGAAACTACCATTGGAAACAGAAATTCTAGCTTGTGGAAGTATGTTACCCCAGAAGGAACTATTCTGGAATGGCAGAGAAATATAATTGCTAACAGATTAGCTAAAAATGGAAAGCAATGGGTGAACTTGTTTAGTATTATGAATAGTGGCACGTAGGTATTTTTTATAATTGAGAAATTTTAACTTGATTTAAAAACATTTTCTGCGCCAAACATACTACAGTATATTTATATTTTAGTTTGGTAAATACCACTACAGTATGAGGATTTTTCCCCCCATTTTTTTTTAATTATTTGCTTTGTTTTGCTTATGATTAAGTTTAAAATGTAAGTGATGTAAAATCACTTAGAATCTCAGCAAACAGTTAAAAGAGAGACAAAAATTATACTAGTATTACCATTATCCAGAATCAACACTGCAAGCTTTAATTTAAAAACATTTTCTATATTTGTTCTCTTTGTTCTTTTAGTTATAACAATCAGTGGATGATATTGGATTATAAACTGTTAATATTTTTTTGACATAATATCCTTATGATTAAGTTTAAAATGTAAGTGATGTAAAATCACTTCAAATCTAAGCAAACAATTGAAAAAGTTACTAAAGTTACACTATTAGCATTGTCCAGAAACAATACTGCAAGTTTTAATTTAAAAACATGTACTATATTAGTTCTCTATGTTCTTTTAGTTATAACAATCAGTGGATGATATTGGATTATAAACTGTTTGAATCTGGTAAACCATTGCAAGATGGTTTATTATGGGTGTTAGAACAATTACCGTAAGTATAATCATTTTATTAATTTCATAGTATAGTTTAGATTACTTCAAACTATGACATTCACTTCAACTTGTGAATTATTTTATTCCTTATTCTAGTGGTTACGTGCATTTTGAAGATTTAACCAGTGTTTTACGAAAACAAGCCTATTGGCCATCCTATAATGTTGCGTAAGTTAGACTACATTCATTCCGTGAATTAAACTTTTAAAAACTCAAAATTTGTTTAAAATTTATGGAATCTGAGTGATAAATGTAAATAACTATTTTGTTAATTAGCTCTCCTTTTAAGCTTCTACTTTTCTGATAAAAAATTAAGAAATAGATTTTAATATTTCAAAGAAAAAATTTCCATGATTAAGAGGTTAACAATCATTTCTATATTATGCAAAAATTGAAATCCTAGAGTTGTATTTAAGCTCCGAGCAGAAGTATTGAGCATTCAGTAATAGCTTAAAGTTCATAAAATTTTATGTAGACATGTCTTCAGATTGAAAACAGTGTCTTAAGTACTACTTGGGAACAAACTATGTCACCAAAAGGCACTGAGATGGCAAAAATTCTTAGATTTTAAATGATTGTCCTAAGTAGAAATTTTAGTTTACCTGTTAAATGACGCGGAAACGGTAGTTCACATTTATCTTACAGAGAAAAATATACTATTGCACATTTTTTTATCAACAGGTATTTTAAAGATGTCTTTAACATGAGTGGAGAACAAATTAATGCTGAAAAATATGGTGATTGGTTTACCTATGAAAGAACTCCTAGAGCTCTGATATTTGCCAGAGATCAAGGAAAGGTCACTGACATTCCAAGCATGATAAAACTGATGAGGTACAGTTTCCACTTTCTAATTTCAATTTCTAACTCTTGTGTTTTCATTTTAAAAAACCTTTACTGTGCACATTCTTTTTGTAAAAATGTCAGATAATTATTGGTGAGTGTATCAAAGTTAAGTTTTTGTGGTACATTTTCCATCAGATTCTTGTCATGTCAATATTTAAAACTTTATAATTATTTTAAGCATTTATTTTAAAATTAATTTAATTAAGTTTAACCTTTATTAACCGAATTCAATTATAAATTTTGATTTGGTATTTTGTGATTCAAACTTTTTTTAAAGTAAAAGTTAATTTCAATGGAGAAATCCTTACTGTCACATACCTTTTTAATTCTTCTATTCAAATGTTGTTTAAAGGTAGGGTTTTTTTCAATGTTTTCTGTACTTTCCCATACTATAAGAGTCAGTTTGCAGTCAAATTTTTAAATTTTTTTTAATTAAAAATTATTTTGTGTTGTGACATGAGAGGGTTGCTACTTTTGACTTGTAATAAACATCCAAGAAACATCAAGTGGCTTCCTTAGAACGGATACCATTTTCTAAATATTTTTTTTAATCTTTCTAACTGTATGCTTGCAAGAATAATTAGGGCATCTTTAATATTTGTATTTCATTGCAGGTATAATGACTATACCAATGATCCTTTATCTCGGTGCAACTGTACTCCACCGTACAGTGCTGATAATGCCATTGCAGCTCGATGTGATCTCAATCCTGAAAACGGCACATACCCCTTTGGTGCATTAGGTCATAGGCTACATGGAGCTACTGACATGAAAGTAAGTGTAATTTAATACTTTAGAGAAAAATTTTAAAATTTAAAATTGAGGTACATGCAGCCACTATAGGCCAATCCAACATCGGACTTCGCTCATTGCTGCAAGCACCTGAGAGAGATAATATTTTCCTTTTTTGGGGGGTTAATATTTTTTACATCTGAATTTTATATGGAATATCTATTTTTCCTTTCAATAAAAAAGAGATTTTTCCAGTCTTTAGTAATACAAATGTAATTGACAATCACCCTAAGGAATATGAATATTTTTATTGATTGGGATTTCTACCAACTTAGTGTAAAGATTTAAAAATATTTAGTCAGAGCTAAAGTTTTTATTAACTTCAAATTATATTGTTGCCTGAAGTGTTGGTATTCAGTTATAAATTATTTTATATGCTATATTAATTTTTGCATTCTTAAGTGATGGATTGTAAAGAAAAGGGAAATATATTTCTGAGAAAATTTTATTTCTCTTGTGATTTAAAAATATGATGTTAAATAAAAACATGTCCTCTGTTTTACCCTCTTGGCGGCCAGAGTTTTTACTTGTCATTGGTTCAACATGGGAAAGGGAAATATTCTCGGGCTAGCCGGCTGGAGGGTTAAATTTGAAACTTATTGCATCATGTAGATGAATTTACACTGTTGTTACATTTGAAACACTTTGTTTTAAACACGTTTAAAACAAATTAACGTGTTTAATTTAAACACGTTTAAACACAAAGCAAAAAAAAAAACATGTATTTTTAGCAATTTTTTCCTCTATGAACAGATGGCATTATAGTATCAAACTTGGTATTTACTTCCAACTGTTTTATTTGATTTTTTTCCTAGTTTGTAATTTAATCAAAAATACCAATTAACTTATTTTAAAATCATATTTTTTTATAATTATTGAATTGATCTGTTCCTAATATATTTGATTTTAATATTAAACGAACAATGCTGCTAATGTCGTCAAAATGCAAAATTAACTGAAAAGGGCTGAAAGGAATTCAAATATAAAGTATGGATGTTCAGCTCATATCTTAAACCTTTTAGCAAAAGATATCAAAATCTCTAATGTTCAACTGAAGTTGAAGAATAAGCTTAAGTTTGACATATTTCTGAAATATTCATTTTGCTTTAGCCAAGCTTCATGAAACAGGTGCTAAAGCTCAAGATGCCATCTGATATCAGGGGGAGTTAATCCAATTTCAAATTTAATTTTTGAAAAATCATGGGTTTTTTTAGCATTTCTATGTTGAAGGTAAAAAAACAAATAAGTCACGTTTTAAACAAAAAAAACCCGCTTTTATAGCAAATAACATGTTTTTTTCCAACCCTATGAATTTATCAAGTTAAATCATTAACTCTCTGAGTAACATGTAACTGATATTTCATAATTTTATGTTTTAATAAGTATTAATTGTCTTTTAATTCTTTTTTCTTTAGCTCACCTCTTCTGAGTTATTCAAGAATCTTGAGTTTGTTGCTTTTGGAGGTCCTACTTATGATCCATTGCCTCCATTTCAGTGGAGTAAGTCAGATTTTGATAAAAAAGTCAAGCATGAAGGACATCCAGATTTGTGGAAATTCAAACCAATTATTCACAAGTGGCTATAGAATTTGTATTGACTAATGCCATTTTAAATGGTTGTGTTTTTTATTAAGATTCAAAAACGATTGTTGATATTTTTTTACTTATCTTCTGTGTGATGGTATAAGAAACTATATGAAAATTTGGAGAAACTTTTATGCTTTTTGAAGTTGGTTTAGATTTTGAAAGATTTTATATTTTTTCTTACTATTGTAATATTTTAAGACTTTAGTAATAAAGATTTTTATACTTAATTATTTATTGTTTAAATGGTCTGTGGTTTAAAAAAAAATTAAGTGACTTGATGGACAATACAGGGATTTTATTAACTGACATTGTTCTGAGTCCTCTGTAGCATGATATACTTAGATAGAACCCCACCAAAATATATACAGGGATTATTGATGCTAAATGAAAAAAAATATGTTTTTAAATTCTTAAATAGTAGTACAGAACATTTAAGGGTGTTCGAATCTGCACACCCAGAATTTTCAAAACATTCAAGTTAAAATCATTATTAGCAATTTTGACCATGTAATTGACACTGCCAAAAATACTGAAGTATCTGCATTTTTGGTTAAAAAGGTGCTTAAAAAAACTTATTGTAAATTAAGCTTAGTAAAGTAGAATTTCAACTGTTAGAATGTTTTTTATTTTATAAGTTTATAAGTTTATTGGCAAAAAAGGCCAGCTGGCCCATACACCAAAATACAAAAATATCAGAGCATACAAATAAATGCAAGACAAAAACAAAGCATATAAATAGAATAAATAGAACCAAAATACAATTACCAAAAAAAGAGAAAAAAAAAAGACCTCAGGAGTCTAAAGAACAATTTGCCAACAGGAACTGGTTCAACTTTTGAGCTGATTTAATAAAATTTACTATTGCAAAAAAATTCTTATGATTGTAAGTGAGGAAACCATTAAAGTTATTTTGATACCCAATAAAAGGGGAAAGATACTTTAATCTGTAAAAACAATACATAGGACAATATAAAAATACGTGTTCCCATGATTCTGGTTCATCCATATTACAATATTTGTCTTTGGGGTTTATTTTAAAGAGTTTTCCCTCGAAAAAAATGGTCTCCTGATTTAATCTCAGCTGGAAAAGAATTCTCTTCATTGAAACATCAATTCTTGAGGTAATATAGTCTTCTATGAAAGGGGTTAGTTTTATAAATTTATAGTGAGGGTAATGTTGACTTTTTTCCATACTTATCATATCTAACTGTTTGTATTGATCAATGTAGCTTAGAAGGATTTTGGGCAGAAACTTTATTGCAACTTCTGGATCTTGTGATAACCAAACATAAGAAAAGCCGGAGCTTTCGATTATAGATTTAATTTTTAAAGTCCAATTAAATTTTATTGGGCTCGAACGGCCATAAAAACAATGTTTGTATGCAATTTTGGTAAACCTACGGTCATCCATCTCTAATATTCTAATCCAGAATCTCAAAATTAATTTTATGAATATAATGGAAATATTAGTTTGACCCAGTTCAAGTCTGAGAATATAACCTGGAGTATATTTTGAAAGATTGAATAATTTTTTAATAAAGAAGTTCTGGATATGTTCTAACTCACTGATATAGGAAATAGACCAGACAGGACTGCCATAACTGAGAACCGATAATACAAGGGAATTAAAAATTCTGAACCAGCTACCTCAACTGTTAGAATGCAATAGAGTGCTCTGAATAATGTCAGATAATAAAAATCATCTGGTATAGTGTTCATACTTAGTGGGCAATTTTATTTATTAAGCGTCCCCGTATTCCATTAGCTTTCAATCAAACTTAATCTTTTATCACACCCTTGATATACCTAATCTAGTGAAAAGTAGTGTAAAAAAATTGGGATCTGTTCGCATGCCTGGCAATTCTTCTTCCTTCCCATTGTATCGCATTGCCGATGATAATGATGTCAGGCAACTGATTGTGGGGGTTTCGAACCAGGCTAAAAAAAATTATGAAAGTTTCATATTTTTTCATAAATTCAGGGTTATTTTTCATGATTATTACACACAGGGTTATTACACATGATTAAAAAATGCACCTGTTGTTTTCAAAGTAAAGTTGAAAAGAAAGTTTTAAATGGAAGTAACAATTGATTGAAGGAAAAGTTTTAATTAAATTAAAATGTTTTAAAAGTATTCTTTTTTTAGAGTATCATAAATTTAAAAAGGGTGTTTTTAAAAACTGGGCTAGTACCTTATTTCAATTGATAGCCAAGTAGATTGGTGTGAACTATAATATTATAGTTAACATTCAACTCCTCTTTGGATAGTTGATCGTGGTGCTCATAACTGTTTTAACTATCTTAGTAAATTTATCTTGGTGTTCCCTTGTCCAGTCTTCTTACTAATCTGGCATAGAGTTGTGAATAAGGTAAACTATGGATCCCACAGAAAATTTTGAATGGCCAGGATTAAAAGGGTTAATTTTAACTTCTTCTTCTTAACTTCTTCTAAGACTTCTAGATTTTTCTCTTTGTCTGCTGAACATTTAATTAAATCAGTGTTAAAATCATGGTTAATTTAAAGTTTTTCTCACTAAGTTTTGAAATCATGGTTTTTAGCATTCATTGTTATAAAATCATTACCAGAATCATGAAAGGAACACTGGGACTTTTCCAAGAAAGTTTCGGAATGAACATTCACCATGTATTTTTGTAAACCACAAAAATTTAACAATTCCTGAGTAGAAATGGTTGTTAATTGGTTGAAAGAGAGAAAATAATCACTTTAACCATTTAGTGAATCTGTAATTACAGGTAGAAGTCAGAACTTGTTTAATTTGAAGTCTCAAATAAGTTTTTTTAGTAGTCCCTTTAAGCAGAATAATCAATGAGAATTAAAAAATTACATAATATCAATTTGTATTTTGCATGACATAAATGCTTATTATGTCTTATCTCTGATAGATGTTTACAAATGTCTCTAAATAACCAACAAGAACAAGAACTGATAGATGTTTACAGATAAAACTGTCAAATCTTGAAAACACATTTATTTACAAGTTATTTTGGGAAGATTTTATCTCTCACTTATCCATCCAATTAAAATTAGTTGTAGTCAGTCTTTCATCACATGCTTCAACCTGCTGATAATTTTCATTTTGTCATAAATGAGTTAATATTTTCCACCATTCTTGCAAGTAAGTGACAGCCTGTGTGCATGTTTGAAGATTGTTGAATTTTCTTAGAAGTTGAGCTTCTGTATTTATATACATTTTGTTTACATTGTAGGATTTGAAATGGCTGTAGGGATTATTTTGCTTTTATTCATTTCTTCAGCATTTGCAAATAGATCAGAAAATGCTTCTGTTACTTATGATACACAAACTGGAAAATATACTATTCATGATTTTATAGTTGATAATGCTGTAGCTGTTGGGAGTTTTAAAGATGAAATATTTCAGACTGGGTATATACTATACTTAATATTAAACGTTTCTAAAATTGTTAAAATAAATTATTTTAAATTGCTTTCACACCTGCTTTCATTCTGCCCTTTTTAAAGAAAAGACCCTAGACTTAAGATTATATTTTATAGTAGATTTTACTTATAGGTAAATATGTATTATGTTAATTAAATGAGTAAGAAATGAATCATTCCAAAAATTAAATTTTAAGTGTTCTATACTATGAGTATTTAGATATTGTAGTGTAAATAAAATTGTTTAAAATTTATTCCTTTATTGATAGTTAGTATTAATTTCTTAAAACTACTCTAGAACCTTTAACAATGTCCTTAAACAAACCAGTTTAACAAATTTTTATAATAAATGTATTTGCAATTAAGTCAACTTTTATTGGTTTTCATATAACTTTTTAGCTGGTCATATTTGGAAATAAATACCCAAGATACATTCCCTGACCCTGTCCAGGCTTATGGGGCAGGTCTTGTTGAAGGTTTTTTGACCCGTGAATTACTTAAAAAACATTGGTACAACATGGCTTCAGATTATTGCACTGGTGAAGAGACATTTTGTAAACATTTAAAAGACTTCCTTCAGAAAAATTTGGATTATATGAATGAAAATATCAAAACTCATAGGAATTATGAAAGTTATTGGCATCAGGTATGGTGTTAGGTTCTTATCCAATGTTTCATTCAATTTTCTGTTATCTAAATTGGACTGTAAACTAATTTAAATGGAATTTTCTGCATATTTATCAAATGACGTGTTAAATATTTTTTGTTCTAACTCATTCACCTATATAATAATTATATATTTGACTTAACCATAGAGAAAAAAAAAATTGAAATGATATTTGGAGTTAAAAAAAACTGTTTAAAGCCCAAATATATAGAAATTTTTTTTTGATTCTACATTTAGAAATTTTTTTGAAACAGGTTTTTTAATGTAGTATTTGCATTCAATATTACAGATAATGTTTTTAAATATATCCTGGTAATTTTAATTCTTAACTACTCTAAAATTTAGCTACACAAAAAATTACCTTGTTGGGATCTAAACTTCAGCGACAATATTGTATTTTCCTACATCATTTAGCTCAAAAGAGATTTTCCGATTTTCTTTAAAGGTAGCTTTGACTTTGGAACAGCTTCATGGATTGGAAGATGGATATAGAAATCAAACGAGTGAACCTTCTACCAATGTAGATGTTATGGGATTTTTGTGAGTTGGGTGGCACACCCTCTTGCCTAATAAAATCAATTGGCCATTTATTGATCAATATATTAATAACATTATGGTATCTCAAAAGTTTCATTCAATCCCAGTACAGTAATTTACTGTATCCTTATGGAATCTTCTATTACAGAATTTTGAATCTAATGGGAGATCTCATAGATTTAGAGAGAGTTTTCAATCGAAAACAACAAAGACTAGTTGGAAGTGGATCGTGTTCAGCCTTGATTAAAGTTCTGCCCCAAAATGAAGATATATACTTTTCTCACGCCACTTGGACAACTTACAGTAGCATGTTAAGAATTCTGAAGAAATACAATTTTCAATTTCATACATTCTTAAGAGGTTTCAAAATTTTTGAGAATTTTCTAGTTTTTGTTTAATAAGTATTAAAATTAAAGTGGTAAATTAAGATTTTGATGGTTTATTTGTGATTATGTTCTTTATTTGTTGAAGTTAAAAATTCTTCCATTATATATTAACATTTTAGAATCTCCGAAAATTCCTGGTCATACCTGCACATTTTCATCATATCCTGGTGTCCTTTTCTCCCAAGATGATTTTTATCTGATCTCTTCTGGTCTTGTAAGTGTCTAATTCTCATATTGATACCTTGTCTAATGTAAAGCATGTAAGTTATGAATTAAAATAGAATGGGTAATGTAAAATGTTCAAGTAATTTCTCTATTTAAATACTATAACAACTTAAAAATAACAGAAACATAAACAGTTTAGTTTATATCAGTATTATTTTAATGGTTTTTAATATCAATAATTCTATTCTAAAATAATCTAAAGAGTTTTTTTATGTTAGTTATCTTTAGTTTAATATTATTTTTAGGCTGTTACTGAAACTACCATTCAAAATAGAAACTCTAGCTTATGGCAGTATGTATCCCCTGAAGGAACTATTTTAGAGTGGCAGAGAAATCTAATTGCCAACAGATTAGCAAAGAATGGGAAGCAGTGGAATATCCTATTTAGCATGAAAAACAGTGGGACGTATGTCAAATTTTAATTTATATCTTCACATAAATAAAATTCAATGTTTAGTTAAGTAAGTTTACTATAAAATGTATCTCAATTTCAAATTATTTTATTTAATATTTTTAATTTACCTTGTATTATTTTAGTATTAAAAAAACATCAAACTGTACTGACACTTGTTAACTTCTAGGTACAATAATCAATGGATGGTGATAGATTACAAATTATTTAAACCTCGTGAGCCATTACAAGATGGATTGTTGTGGGTTTCAGAACAAATGCCGTATGTTTGATAATTTAAGTTGCAATTTTTATTAAATAATTGCTTTTGCTTTAATGTCTCTTAAAAAATGGAAGTTCTTTCCCAGTCATGTGATCTTGTGAAAAGAAGTTTTACCTTCAGTTCACTTTTAAACTTGTTTTCAAGTGAATGATAGAAACCAGAGAGAGAAAACTAAATTGCATAAAAAATTATCCAAGAAAAATATTATAATTTGCCAAGTATCTTTAAAAAAAAATATTGTAAAGCAGGTAGGGTCCAAAAAAATTTCAGAGCAAAAAAAAATCTGAAATAAACTAGGGTAATAGTTCCCAAACTACATGTCATGAAAAGCTCATGACAGGACGATGCAACCAATTTTTAAACTATCTGAAAATTATACGATTTTAGGTTCTAAAACTACAAGTAATCTTATAACCTTTTGGACCCCTTAATCTTATAACCTCCCATACGCTTAGAAGAGTTTTTTTCACATGGGCTCTTGTACCTCTTGGCTTCAAACATAAGATGATGTTTTAGCTATTGAATATCTGAGCTATGCCACATTTTAAGCATTTTTTCTCTTATCTGTATATTTTGTTTATTATATTGCTTCTTATTCTACTTCATATATAATTACTTATTTAGAGGATATTTTACTGCAGAAGATAAAACAGACACTCTTCGAGAAAAGTCATACTGGGCTTCATATAATATTCCGTAAGTTTTGGAGTTCCTTTTTAAGTTAAAATATACTTGTACGTATTTACATGTAATCAGGGGTGTAGCCAGAGGGGGATTTGGGGATAGGACCCCCACCCTGAAACTCAGAAATTTTCCTTCTTTGACCATAGAAAACCACAAAAACTACCCATATCCCCTCCCGAAATATCAATATCCCCCTCCAAAAAATTTTTCTGTCTACTACGCCACTGCATGAAAATCACTTTGGGGGCCGCATGCGGGTTGGACCACACTGTTTTAGAACATTGGTCACCATTGCGTTTTTCAATTCTTACATGAAGCTATGGTTTGAAACCTTTGAACTATTTTCTGTGTAAAATTTTAAACTATCATTACCTTCTTTATTAAAAAAGGGAGTCTGGATGCACCCCCAGATAACTCATTTTCCTCTTGGTGTGCCTGTACTGATGTACCATCCATTTCACCATTTAGTTTAAATTTATTTTATGTTCTTTGAATCGTTTCTTGATAATTTGATTAAAGTGTTAGCTTAAATTGATGTTGTTTTAGTAAGTATAGAAAATTTTCAAATATGAAACTGTAGAATGTAGATTCTATCAAAATTTCAAATCAAAATATTATTCTCAACAGAGTCCATACAGAATTTTTATTTAAATAAAAATCAAGGAGTATTTTAGGAGTTTTACAAAAACTTTCAAAGAGTCTGAAAAATTTATAATATAAAAAGAAACTCCTTTAATTAGACCAAGATTAAAAATTGTAACTCACTGGCAAGATAGGAAAACTAAAGGGATATTAAAACCAATAAGTGGAACATGTGAACCCTATCTAGCTCTATTTTGCCTTTTCATGTTATCAGTAAATTTATATGAAAATTTTCTAGGTACTATGAAGACATTTTCAATGTAAGTGGATCTCAAGCTGCTGTAGAGAAGTATGGAGACTACTTTACACATGATAAAGCACCCAGAGCACTGATTTTCGCAAGAGATCACAAGCATGTTGTTGATGTTCCAAGCATGATTAAATTAATGAGGTATGGTTTTTAAAACTTTTGATTTCAGTGAAATTTTAGGTATTTGTAATGCTATTTTTGCTTTCTAAAACAGATACAATGATTATACAAATGATCCACTTTCTCGATGCAACTGTACTCCACCTTACAGTGCTGACTGTGCTATCGCATCCCGAAATGATTTAAATCCAGCTAACGGCTCTTATCCCTTTCCATCATTGGGCCACTATCTTGAAGGAGCTACTGATATGAAGGTATCACTAGTACCTTAAAATTTCTAATTTCACCTGTGTTTAGCCAATATAGAGAGAAGTTTTGTGTAGGTTCTGTTATGGGAGAATTAAAAATTTCTTCAAACAATTAATTGAAAAACCAAATCATTATCATCGCGAGATAAAATGCAAAAAATATCCAAAATATGGATAATCATATTACAGTATACTACTCTCAATTTGACAAACTCGGAGGGGAGGGGTAAAGAGAAAGTTATCAACATAACAAGAAAGGCCCCCAAAACTTGGGAAAATTATGGTTATACAGAAGACATTTTATAGTAAAATGTCCAAAAAATGAGCCCCAATTTTATTTATAATACTGTAATAAATAATTTTTTAAGGGAAGGGAACAAAAATATTTTGTTTGAAATGAAGTTTTTTTAAATATTAGATTTTCAATACTGTAAGTGTAAGTTAAAATTTAACTTGCACATTTATAATTTCTTTAAAAAGGTCAGCACAGTAGTCAGACAACTTCTTTTCGCCAAATGTTTCAAAAAAATAGAGGAATACCTAATGCCAAGGGCAGGGGTTTTCAACTGGTGAGTCGTGAACCTTTAGAAGTTTCAGGACTTATTTTGTACAAGGGGTAGAAAAATGCAGAATAAATAAAAATAAAATTATTGTGATAAAATCACTGGTTTTATTTGTCTTTCTTAGAGTGATGTGTAATCATGTTTTTACTATAGGTTACATGTGATTGTTACGAGTTAAACAACTATTATAGATTTAAAACAATTGGGGGGGGGTCGCTGAACTATTTGGCCTAAAAAGAGGTTTGCAGTGTCTGATAAGTTGAGAACCCCTAGGCTTGGGGGATTTTTTTTTTTGAAATAGTACAAATATAAACAAGTTATAGGAAGTAAACTAAGTTCTAATAAGGTTTTAGCCATTAATTTAGAAAATCTTAAGTGCAATTTAATTATAAGGTTAAAATAATATTGTTATAGGCTGATATATGTCAATATTTATTAGCTATTGGATTAAAATTGTGGTATGATTTTCTTCACTCTTTACAGTTAACCACATCAAAGTTGTTCAAAAGACTTCAATTTATCAGTATTGGAGGCCCTACTCATAATCCTTTGCCTCCCTTCCAATGGAGCAAATCTGATTTTATTACAGCTAAACATATTGGTCATCCTGATTTATGGAACTTTGAACCAGTTATTCACAAGTGGAAATAATATCTATTTATACTGATAAAATAAAAATTTTATACATTGTAGTTTAAGAGAATTTTTGTTTATTTATAAAATATTTATCGAATAAAGATTTTACTGATATGGAATATTTATTTAATTTAAAATTATGTAACTTAAAATTTTTACAAAAGGTTTTAAGTTTTGGTGTTTCTTGTAGTTAAACATCTCCTATAATTCACACCAGGTGCAGTGTCTTGCATGTCAGCTGGAATTTAAATTATTTCTAGAGGTATTCAAAATAAAAGATAAAAGTTTTGGGCAAAACATTGAGTAATCTGGATTGCTAATTAAACTGATTCAAAGAAAGTGATTATCCATTTTTAATTGTATACTAATTTTAATTTTTTAAAAAAGTTTTAAATTGCAAAATACATACTATGAAATTTTTATATACTTAAATTAGGACTGCATAGGTATGATTTTATGCCAAACACTATTATACACAATTATTATGGCATCACTTATCAGTTTTAATGTTGGCTAGAAGTGATCACATTAAGCAAAGTTGACTGTATGTTTAATATACCTGGCAGAATGCTACAATACAGATTCAAGCATATATTATCTTGGCTACTTTGTATTACACACTGTCTGTTGGTAATTAGACATTTCCTATCAATCCCTTATTCTACTAACTAAGAGTAGTGTAAAAAAACCTTTTCAGTCGTGTGCACTTTGGATATTTGGAAAATCATTGCCTAGGTTCACAATCATGTCGCGGATGAAAGTTAGAAAATTTTCCAGTACAGATTTGGAGTAAGTCTATTTGCAAAAATAAGGTTTGCTTTATCCACCTGTGTTTTTCCCATCTCGTTAAATCCTGAAGAAAATGGCTAGGAGAGATTTCTGTTACCAGATGGGAAAATTTTTACCCATGATCCTATCGTTTCTCTGCAGACATAAACAGTAGGTGAGAATAAAAGATTAATTCAATCCAATATTCAGTAAATTATCAAAACTCTAAAAAATACGTACAATTGTGAATAAAACTTAAGATAAGACAGTTTATTTTAGACAATATATTATTACATATTTAAATAAATGTATAAATATTAGCTTTTAATTAGTAAAGGGCTGAACCCATTAACCAAACAAGGTCAGTTATGTATTTACAGTTGATTTTACCATTTTCAAATTTAAATCATAGTCAAGTTATATAAATTAAACAATCATAATATACAGCACATTCATACAGAGAATATAATTTTTTGCTAATCAGATGACTACAAGTCAGAGCAATAAAAATGAATGCTCCTTAATAAAGTAATAAAACCAAATAATTTATTGCAAACTAAGTTTGATTTATATAACTAGAAATCTAAATAATACCTCACAATCCATGAGTTTAAACATTTGTAATTGTTAGAAGAAATTTGGCAAATGTTGGCTTAGCAAGTGGGAAAGAAATAAGTTTCCTGAAATAATAAATGAGTAAAATATAAAGTAAAAAAATAAAATGCAAGTATTTTAAAAACGAATGTTTGTTCAATGAAAAATGTAAATATACATGCGAGAAAATGATTGAACTGGAATATTTATGAGTACTAAAGTTAAAAGTACTAAATATTTACACATACAAATACCCACAGCACATTAAATGGCACTCTGGTATAAATGCAAAAGGTATTTTAGGTTATAATTCTATACTTTAAAAACTAGAAATAATTCTATGCAACCTCATTATTGATTAACCATAAATAAGTAGTAAAAATGATTGATTTTTTGCAAGGCTTCTGTTCTCCAGTAATAAAAATACCCAGTATGAATCTTACATGGATTTTAATATTATATCAAAAGGTTTAACATGAACACTCGTAATGCTTTAGGTATAAACGTTCTATAAATTTTGCTTAAAATTCATAGCACCTGATTAGTTACTTTTAAACTTCTAAAAATACTACTATTTCTCGCATCTATTTTTGTAAAAAAGCTATAGCTTAGAGTAGATCTAGCTTATTACAGATCAGGCTACTCTACATAAAAATATTTTGAAATTTTTATTTCAATACAATACAACCAAGAAATTATGCAAATAAAAATAAAGAGCTTTGTTTCTTTAATAATTCCACCACTAATATCAAAATACTCTTTTCATTAATTGTGTTTTATAAATACTTCTCTAAGTTAAGTAGTCCTTTAAGTAGTAGATAAGATGTTAAAATATCCATACAAAGTAATATTCAACATTAAGGTTATCACAGCATGGAAGCACACATTTTCAAGCAAATAAACTTCTTACACTATAAAGATCTAAAATTGATAAATGCTATTTTTTCAAATAAAAATTTATAAACATATTTGCACTTTTCAAGCCTCTGCTTTTAGAGGCAATTTTGCTGCATGCCGTTTAAGGAAGAAATAGAAAATGCCGGCTTGAGCCATGACGTCCACTGTGCCAGCAGTAAGAAGATCTGAAGGGGACGAGCTTGAACTACGACTTCCAGGACGCAAGAGCGTAGGACCAAATACTGTGGCTAAGTTGTGCAGGGACATTTTGTTGGTAACTTCGCTTTGATTGATTCTAGAGAAAAGAAATTTTTTAAAAATAGCAGGAAAAAATTAAATGTCATTAGTTTTTTTTGCAAGGTTGATCCCTTTGTCTAAAGCAGTGGTTCCTAACCTTTAAAATACTGCTACCCCTGTAACCTGTTAGGAAATCAAATTTTACCCCAATTTTAAAATGTTATAAAAACACTCAATGCAAGCGAATTCTAATGTTTATTAATTACAAAGTTGTCATTGCCCAGCAGTTAGTCAGAAAACTGGATACATTGTGGCTACATAAAAACACAACAATATTACGATATTTTAACTATGAATTAATAATAATAATTAGTGTGAGGGTAGAAAATTGTTTTTTTTTATGTTAGGTTTAGTGTCACTTAAAGCACATCTCATGTCATGTTCCACATTGAGACGGTTTCTGGCCTTTGTTTTCAATGAAACTTAAGTTGAAAAACCACTCTTGCATCTGTAAGTGGTGGCAAAAGGTACTATCATTTTTAAAGCTCTGTTAGCTATAACAGGATATTCGGCACCTGCTTTAATCCAAAATCTGCTGAGATCATACATTTGAAATTCTACTTTGGCCGCTACATCTTCATCTTTAATAATGTCATCATCAGTAGAAAATGGTGTTAATATCCAAGAGTTGGACTAACGATTATCTAAATCCGGAAAGTATTGCTTCAGTGACTCTATTACTGCAGATAAATGTTGATCCACGGCATTTCCAAATGTGATTTTGTTTTCTTCGGTATTTACCAATAATTGCTCACAAATTGTTCTCTGTTACCCCTGAAGAATAGCGTGTTTACCCCCCGGGGGGTAATTACCCCCAGGTTCGGAACCCCTGGTCTAAAGTTTTTCTTTTTTCACTAGGCATTTAAGTAACCCTAAATGGGACCAGCCATTCACTCCCAAGGATTGGGGAGGTATATAATATAGAGACAAACTGGTTACTTCTTGCCAATCATGGGTGCCAGTATTCAAAAATTTTAAGACTGAACTTGAAACTATCTTTTTAATATTTTTTAAATACGCAAAATATTTCAACAAATTAAAGACAGGGGAAGAAAAAGAAAATAAATTAAGCTAACATTAGTGCTGAATTGCTGAAAAACCCATAAAATATCACATGAACAGGTCCTTAAATGTTACAAGTTAAAGCTGTATCTGTGTAAAACAGGATTATTTCTTGGCAAAAGGAGTTATGTAAGTACCAAAATTTAGTACAAATTGCTGTCGATTTTACTTTTCATATTAAAGCCAAGACGGAATTCCGTTCACAAAACTTTTAGAAAGACGGAATTCCGTCCTGAGGACTGAAGAGTGGCACCCATGTTGCCAATAAATCTTTCCTAACTTGCCTTAACTAATCTCCCTTCCATCTTCTTCAAAGAAGATGCCTAAGTAGTCAAGCTAGCTACTCTAATTTCCTGCACCTACTCAAACTTGGATTTCCCCATTCCCAACCACCTAGCAAGGAAAGACACTATACCATCTTGAAGGATACCCCATGTCAAGAATCACTAGTAATTTTAATTATTTGTAGTTACTCTTATCTATTGTGGCATCTCCCATGGTTTGAAAAATAATATCTTGAAAAGAACAGAAACAAATGAGAAGTATGAAAAGAATTAGGATTTTTTGATTTCCCTCTTTATTGTATAATTTTTGTAAATAGTTTAGTTTTATGCATTTAAATTGAATAAAGTAGTAAATAACTTCCTTCACGAGTTCTTCTAATCAATTTTCCACAGCAATTTTAATCTCATTTCTTGCCCGCCACAGAAGGGCTACCTCGAATAAAGAGTTTGGCGACTTCACCAGGGTAGATTTTATCGATTTCTCCTCATCCAATCAGCATCCTCTCACTATCCGGGGACACCCCCGTTAAACCAACTAAAAATGTTGACAATTGGAAAAAAAATACCAAAAGTTTAAACTGATAAAATTTATGCCAACATAAAGGGAAATTTATTATTTGCATCCTCTCTTAACAATGAACCATTGTTATTGAAACAGGAGGCATGCAAACTTGATTTTGGGTTATAATGTTCACATATGGTGACTTGGAAAAACACAATCAAGTTCATTCTAGATAATAGAGAACCAACATTATTTTTACCTTACTAAATGGTCTAATAAATAGGTAATTATGCCCCTATTTATTTCAGGAAGCTCTTCAAATAATTGCAGAATCTGCTTTTGTTTTTCTTCTTGGTTACTTAAACCTACAATAAAATTTTAAATGATATTTAAACCAGAGTTCAGAGAGAAACAGTAACACACCACAGGTTATATAAAACACTCACTAAATGCACGAAAGAATCTCTGATAAAGAGCATCAGTGAAGAGAGCTTCTGGTAACTCCCTTAGATACATTTTGAACATCCCAGTAACAGAATGAATGTCAACTTCTTTTAAGAGCTGCTCTGCCTCATATACATCTACAAGAAAAAAAAATAGCCAAGAATGTAATAATTACATAATAATACAATAAGAAAAATCTTAATTTTGTTGACTTTTCAAAAACATATATATTGAAAAAACAGCTTCATCAAATGGGTGGAAAGCAAGGAAAGAAACTTCAATGCTTTTAAATTAGCTGGGCCAAGTGTTCTAAAAAATCATGTAAAAAATATCTTATTCAACAGTGCTGTTTTTAATTATTTTTATATCATTATGTCCAATTATTAAAATATAAAAAATATACTGCAATTAGTAAGGTTTGTTCCTGGCTAATTGAAAAAGACTGAAATTTCTTTTACTACCAATCTCAAGTAAACCTATCAAAATCTGCCCAGGCAGTGCTAATCTCTGCCTCTTGTAGCCTTTTTGGCCTGGGGTGCTAATTACTTAACTTGTGTCCAAGATGAGTGGCTAGCCTGACACTGGACCCCCAGTTGATACCTCAAAAACTTAGTACTCATTTATTGACCCCAGAGGGACGAAGGGCTGAGTTGAATCTGGAATTTGAACCCTGGACCTAGAGCCTAAAGTGCTACCACTCCATTATGCCACTGAGCTAAAGGTACACCTATGTATCAATAATCTCAATACAATTTTGGTGTTCTTTAATCATTAAATTTGAGGAAGAACTACAATGAAATGGCCTTTCATCAAGGCTTTTTTCCTTACTTCATCCTGTAAGATTTCCCACAAAGATATTGATCTTTCTAAAATAAAGCAAGGCATAGTCTTACTTGTTTCAAAACTCTTCTTCAGTCTTTGTACATCGGAAGCTGAACCAGATACTCTGTAAATTCCGATTTCATGAATACCTCGTTTTTCTACTTCTCTAACACAGCTGATGACAATGAAGGGGATAGGAGACTTTTCTTTTCTATCAATTTCAAATGGAAAAAAAATCAATAAAAAAAATTACATAGAGAAAATACACATAATTTGTAAAACTAAGTCAAAACAAAGTAGGCAGGTAAACTTAAGGTTATATAGGATCTGTTTAGAATGACAGTGTAAAAACCTTTAAGAAGAATGGATTTGGGTTTCTCATTAGATTCTTTCCTAGAACAGTAGTTGCCTAAGCCAAATTTTCAACAATTAGCTGGTAAGAGCAGTCCCAAAAATGCCTTCCCTATGGGAACACATGTATCCTCATCAAAAAATTTAAATTACCATATGTAAGCCAAGAATTTTTTTGGGGAAAAAATTATGCTTAAGTGGGGCAGGGGTTTGCTTATACAGTAGAACTCCTATTATCCGAATCAATTGGGACAGGACTCCATACCTATGATCAAAAATTCGAATAGGATTTTTTCCGAAAAAAGTCCTTTTTCTTTACAATTACAAAAAGGATAATTAAAGATTTTAATAAGGATAATTAAGATTAAAGGATTTTAAGAAACAATTATAACTGGAAACTATTTTACAATCAAATATTTTTCCCTACTTGCACACTTGTTGAATTTTTACTCCAAAGACGCCACCACACTTTGAAGATGGAATTCGTCGAAGAGAAAGTTCTGGAGGCTCGTATTTGAGACCTACAGTAAGCATAAGCTAAAAAAGATATCAGAGTCAAATACATGTTTTCAACACAAATTAAAATACAGTTCATAACATGAAGCTTTAGAAGAAGTTTAAATGATAACAATAAATTTGGACAGTTCCTAATCCAGTACAATAAATTAACAAGTAGCAAATTTCTGTAATTACAGCCTATATATAAGGACAGCAGTTTTAAATACTAACCTCTTGAAGACTAACAGATTTTTCTTGTATTTTATCAGTTAGCCATGTTTGACTAAGTTCTAATGCACCTTTTCCCCTAAGAATAGGACCTTCTGGAGAGTTTTCATAGCATAAAATTCTCAGTGTTTGAGAGCCTTCTAAATCAATAATAAAATCCTAAAAGATAATTATACACTATAACATCTAAAATAACAAGGAGCAAAAGCATAAAAGTTGATTTTTAATGTGTATGGTTCTTTCTTTAAATTAAAAATAGCTTACTTGATTAAATACTGGCTCTACTGTATTGCAACATGTTTTTGTTTTGGCTTTATTGAAAAAATGACCATAAGAATCTACTTCAAAGCATAAATATACATCTGAAACAAAACATTTTATTTAGATATAAAAAATTATATTTTTTTTCATAAGCACTGCTCCACAAAGTATTAGTTTAATAAGTAACATTTATATAGGAATTTGTTACCTGAAGGTCTTGTTAACCCATGCAAACTATGAACAACGATATGAAGATCACCAACAAGAAGATCTTCATCTTTACCTAAAAAAGTTTAGTTAATACTACTAATATTGACTTTAAACATACACAAAACTTTGCAAATAAAATCTATCAATATTTTGTACCATGAAAATGAAAACTTTTCAACTTTGTTCACATTTGGAACATGTTTACAGGAGGGGTATTCATTTTTGGGGTCCCTACCTGACTTAGACTCAGAATCCCAGAAAACTATAAGAGTAGCGAACCTTTTATACAGAATGCTCCAAAATCAGGAACGTTTACAGATTAATTTTTTTTTCTTGTTCATCTGTAAACATTTCCTGAATTTTTTTTTCATTCTTGAGGCATCTTTCTCAAAAAACTTACAACCCGCCCAATGAGACAGAACAGTCAGGAATGTATTAACTACAGCCGTATGTATAAACACAACTTGATTGTAGTTTTGGGAGCAAAAAATTATTTCAGAATAATGTAGCTACTATGTAATTGTGCTTAGACCAGACAGTGAGACAGGATTCTTCATAAAAGATGTTGTTAATGCTGCATCCCTGCACATTTTTTAATTGGACTTAATTTTATGTTTTCTTGTTAAGCTTGAAATTTTCATAAAATCCAGAATTCATGCTGTTAAAAAAACTGATTTCAGGGGCTACCCTGAAGAAATAGCACTCCTGCATTTTTTAACATTTTATGTTCCAAGATTGCATATGAATATAATAATTGTGGTGCTCACAGCAACAAGCTAACTCCAAAGTAAAGCTGTAGGAGTTAGCTCATTGTTTCTTTAAGTACCTCAAGTGTAAGAAATGAAAATTGAATACTACTTGGTAGGAATAAAGACTTAACCACATTAGATTTATTTTAAAATGGTGCAAATATAAATAAAAAAATTTTTAGATAATGAATAAAATAATCTTACCAGATCTTAGGAGAAAAGAACCCAAGTTTGTTCCTAGATGCTGAAAAAAAAATAGACCATAAACCAAAATAGTTAAGAATGACAGTTGATTACAAATCATTACCACCCCTATGACAACCTATTTTTTCCCAGTTTTGAGAAAAACACATTCATAGTTTGTGGAGAATAATCAATTTTTCAGATATTCAAAACTAATAGCTTAATTTTCAAAAAAATTATTATTGTTGGCTCTGGAATGGTGGGCAACATCACCCAGTCACTCCAAAAAAGCAGATTGATGTGGTGGCAACAATATGTTATAAACAAGAAAGCAAGGCTAAAAAGTTGACCAGCTTGTAAAGTAACAAATGCAGCTAAAAAAAATATGAAAAATAGTCAAAATGTGTGGGTATTGTATCATACCTATTATTTCGAAATACACTGTAATAACTGAAAAAAGTACCTGATCAAATTTATAACAACCAAATTGCTAATAAATGTTAAATTAAATTTTTATTTGGTGAAAATTGCTCCCATTTACTACTCTAAACAGCAACATACCTTTCGGCAGGATGACACCCAAGCTTGCAGCTCATAAGGATTTATTGGAGAGGTAGATGCAGAAGCTTTTATAAAGAAATTAAAGCAAAAAGTTAAAATCAAATAGAGCATAACATAAAAAACATCATAATAAAATTCCTCATTTAAAAGAACAGACTAGACTAGAATAGTATTGCTCTGAGGCATGGCCCCAAGGGGGAGAGCATAAGGGATGTGCCAGGGTTACAAAACATTTCCATATTTTCGTACATTAAAAAGTTATTAATACAACCTATCAAATTGTCTTTTCCCCCACAAAGTTTTTTCTTTTGTGATAAAATTTTATTAAGTTATTAGGAGTTATAAAAAGACTATATAATGGGTGTATGGAAGAAGAAAGTAAGTAAAAAAAGGCTAAAATCTAGTAATCTACTAAAAAAAGAGTCAAGGGTCAAAAAGGGTTTGAAAAAAATTTCTTCCATTTTTAAAAAAGTTTAACTTTCTGCATAACGATTGTGTTCAATTTTTAGCATGTTATTGTATTACTGAGATCATTCCCAAGTGAAACGCTTAAAAAACCAAACGTTGCAATTTTTTAACGGTTAAGTCACAGATTGCATGGATAAATGTATTTTCATACTTTAAGAACACAGCAAAAATATGTAGGAATCACTGGACAAGAAACATCTCAATAAAAGAAGAATTTTGGTGCAAAATTTTTTAGCTTTAAGCCTGATCAATCCTGACTATCACAAATTTTTTATAGGATTGAAAAGGCCGCATTTAATCCTCAAAATCGTCAATTTGGGGAAAAAAACAGAACTTAAACTGTCAAATAAAAGGTATGTATCTAAAGCTTAAAACACTTTATTTATATCAAAATAATTTAAGAAACTACTTAAAGCCTTAATGTTACCAGTAGATTGTAAAATGCTGATAGCTTCAGTCCATTGAGCTCTTTCAAATTCGGAAGATAAGAAAAAGGTATAGCTTTTGCCACATTTCTGACTTAGTCTAAAAAGTAGGTTTGGAGATGCTAGAACTAGTTGAGCTTCCTAAGGTAAGAAAAAGGAAAGATTGAACAAAATAATAATTAAGTTTAGATTATTTTTTCATAAAAGAACACCAAAAGAAAAGGCTAAAAACATACCAATTCTGCAAGTTTCTTCTTGTGTTTGTCAACATTTCTGTTTGGTCCCCTTTTCTTTAAAAAAATAAAAATAAATATGATTTTCGAAAAGTTGATGGTAATGAAGTAAAATTGATTGCAAAATATTTACCTCTTTTCCTTTCTCTTCTTTTAGTATTTGGTCCCTAACATTACTGGCTCGGGATTTTAGAGATAAAATATCAAAAGGGGAATTTTCTTTTACAGTTTCAACTTCTCCTATTAAAAAGAATTGATAAGAAGGCATAGTTCATGAACTAATATAAAAATGCATTAAAAAAGTATCCCTAGGATACAGCAGCAAATAATTAATTCATTCAGTTTCATTACTTACCATTGCAATCTAAAACAATGACATCACACAAAGGAATAAACCATTTCACTTCAAAAGTAAACTTTTGCCTGTATCAAAAATAGAAAGACTAAGCATTACTTTAAATTATACAAGCATAGTATTTCATCTTAGCTCATAAATGCTTTCATACAAAAATAAATAATTTTGATACACCAACAAAAGTAATATATTTCTAACACAAAATTGTTTTACACTTTTGATTTAGGATAGAAACGAATAACTTTTCAAATTAACAGAAATTTATTGATATGATGTAAGTAGACAAAGTTTTCCTTATGATTACATGCATTAAACTTATAAAATAACTTCTTAAAAACAAGTACAAAATATAACTTTTAAAACTGCTTAAGCAGTAATTTTTGTTAGAAAGTTAAGAGTTAAAATTAACTTAATGCCGGGTAAATGGTAATGAAAAATTGGTCAAATTTTTTTTATCAAGACCTTCAAGAATTTCTTTAAGACCTTACCTAGTAGATGGTTTGTACCTTGCACAAACAATAACATCACTAAACAAGAAAAGATGCCTTAGTTTACGATGGCCTTCAGATAATTCAACAATAAAACTATTTTTAACTAAATGCCTTTGAGCTCTGTCAGTAACCTGGAAATAAAATTAAGAACTAAAAGGTGCAAACAGTTTACATCTTCAATTCATGTTAGTAAATAAAAGAATTAAATTAAAGATTTTAAAACAGCTACATTAATAATATTTCAGCTTTTAAACTTAGATACAGTAAAACCAATCAATAGAAGACAGTGTTGGGACCAAAAATTTTGTCTGTTATTGGAGAGGGACAAATTTTTCTTTGGCTTTAAGCAAGGGATTCAAAATAAAACAGTGTTAATTAATTTCTTTTCCAATATTTTTACTTAAAATTCAGTATGCTTTAATACCCCTACACTACATTTTGTCAGGAAATCAAACTTGACCAATGAATTATGTTGTAAATTTATTTTTACATGGTATAAGTTTTGTAGATAACATCCATATTTTGTGTTTTGTTTAGGGTTAAAATGGGAATTTTCACCCCTTTTTTTGCAAAATAAGACTAAGATTTTGCAGTTCTTCAGAGCACTCTAGTGGTAGCACCACTCCTTAGAAAGTTAATGTTAAATAATGAAACCTGTAGGAAATGTTGAAATTGATATAATTTTTATGTGAAACTTGTAATATTTTAAATATAAAGGCAAATCTAAAAAAAAACAGCTGAAAATGTTGAGATCTTTTGGAATGTTTGCAGAGAAGCTGACTTTCCAAATGACAGCAAACTTGATACTTGGATTCAGCATTTCCAAAAACATAATATACTGTCTTATAAAACTTCTTCCCTTAAGTTTTGAAAATGTCACTTTTAAGCATTGTTGATTTTCCACGCTAAACGTGACTTTACTTAAACTCAATTATCTAAGTAAATTTTAAGCCGATTTTCAAAAATTTTTTTAAACCAATGTTAATGATAAAACATTTCAATTAGTTTTGGGGATTTTTATATGGGTACAGTGATGAGGCAAAACAAATAAAAATGTACACCAATTTTTCCCTTTACACCTTACTTTTTAAGGTTTTTTTTTGGTAAAAAAATGGAGAGTCCTTTGCTGAGTAGCTATACATTGTTTTTTACAGAACTGAAAAATATTGGTTTTTGTTTCAATTGGATAAAAAACCAAATTAAATAGCAAGGTGTCCATCTTTGATCTGCCATTTGGGAATGAAGCCCACAGGGGGAACTAAAAGGATGTTTTCGATTTAATTATACACATTATAGAGAGCTAATCTTGAAATTTTCAGCTAATTATAATTTAGTGCACTATCAAACCCTAAATTTCCTGGGCTATACCAATGTAGAGTTAGGAAGAAAAAAATTTTAGCTCTACATTTTTCAGCTTTACATAGAATGAGAAGTGACAGTCTAAGAATTAAATATCTTCTTCTGTATAGAAATCCAACCCTTAGATTATCCATGGAAAAAATCATTGTTTTAATTTTAAATTTAAAAAACCTCTACTATTGGGAGTGTTTGCAATTTAGATGGAATAACACAGTCAGCCATATTAAGAGTCTGAGGCTTCGGAAAGAGTCTGCTATTAGAAGGTGTCCTCTACACTAAGGCAGGTTTTACTGTATAGCTTATTTTGAACCACTAAAATGTTACCCATTTTCAAGCAACAATTAAATTTTTAATAAACATAATACTTTAAATGCATTTACTAAGTAGATACATACTGGAAACATGCTTCCTGTAGCAGAAACATTGATGTCATTCAAAAAACATTGAGTCATCTTTAGTGCAGTTCTCAGAGTTTTGTAATCAGCATGGTTTTCTGGTGTATATTGTAGTAAATCCTGGAATAGTTTTAGTTTGCTTGTTAAAGTAAAAATTACATTTAAGTATAGCTTATTTATTGAATAAGAGTCATTTAATACATACATGAAGTACTAATGCATTTTTCTGTACTCTTGCAACAGGTTTATGTAACAAATCTATAAAACAACAATTAGTTGATTGAATTTGAAATGATTAAAAAGAAAAAAACCTTGAATCATATAAAATTAAACGTAGTAAGTAATTTTGAATAATTGAGAAAATTATTACCTTCTAGTGTTGTTTCCTGATTCTGTAATGCTTTGAGTTTGATAGACTGAAAATGAAAAAAGTAGATTATATTTCTTTTGCAGAAAAGCAATTGCATTCATTCATCTAAAATGGTTATAAGATTTGTATTACCTTAGTAATTTCAGAGAACTTTGAATTGTCTAAACTGCATTTTCTTACAGTTTCAATTGCCTTGGAATAATTTTGTAAAAATGATCCATAAACCCCTAATTTACTAGCCTGAAAGAGTGAAGTGTTTTAACATATCATTAGGCTACTTTTATTTATGTTAGCATAGAATTGTTCATATTGATTAAAAAAGACAATCTTTACAAAAACATAAAAACAACTTTTTTATGGCAGTCGTTAGAAGAAAGTAACAATATAATTGAAAACACAGCATTTAAACTTATTAACTAAAATATAAGGTTGCAAAAACATTAGGTACCAAAATTTTGAAATCCTCTCCTATGGCTTGCGTGGTGTCCAAATGGTCTATATGTTTACGTAATCCCTTTAAAAATGTTGTATGCAAACTATGGAGTTCTGGAATTCTGTAGAATATCACATTAAAATCTTCAAGAGACAAAAGTGGTTGGGACGTACCTATCGTTGACTTGAGGGCTTTCATGTACTAAAATATACAGTTTTTATTAACACTAAAAATCAGAGGTAGCAAACACGTTAAACAGAAGGTGTAAAACTATTACTAATCTTATCACATAGGAATTAATTTTGCACTCATATCATGTAAAATAAATCCAATTATTGAATATGATATAAAATAAACACTTTGTATTAAATAGTTAACTTATTTAAAACTACACTATAGTGTATTAAAATTATCAAGTTGAAATAAAATTAAACCCACCTGTATTAACATGTTTAAACATTCTAAATATATAGCTTCACTGTCAGCAATGCTGCCTAAAATGCATTTGTACATGGTAGCTCTATCTGATTCACTTTTACTCAGTTCAGATTTCTGTAAAATGCAAAAATGAATGAGTCATAAACTAGTTACTTCATTTTAAGATATAAATACATTTTTTAAGCTTTACTGAAACCTATAACTTCTAAATATAAAGGAATAGAAAAAGACAAGATAGGCTAATTAGTCAAAATTAAACTATTTTTAAGTTGATTCATTAGTTATATTTTTTAGGAGTAGGACTAAGAAATGATTCATCCTTTTTTCCAGAAAAGAATAACTTTATGCACTTATATGTAGAAATTGCAAATGAACAAGTACAGCACAATTAAGATAAAAAAAGAGACTAGATTGCATTTAAGAGGAATGATTGATTTAACTAGTAATACCGTCGTTTCATTTCTTTTTGATGAAGGTGGGGTAGATGGACCACCTAAAAATGATGTTGATTCTACTGAACTACTATAAACACCTGTAATATAAAAGAAAAATTTATAGTACAGAAATTTTTATCAGTGATTTACCCAAGTTATAAAAAACCTCAACCTCCATCATCAACCCAGATGGATAGCCAGAGAGAATAATGTTTAAGAGAATAATGAGAGAATAATCTTTACCCAGAGAGAATAATGAAAAATATTCACCAATTAATTTGACTAAATAAGTTGCACATTAGGGTGGAGCGAAAAAAAACTTTTTGAAATTCAAAAAGATATCTATGGCAAAAGTTGTTTGATGCAATTAGAGGAAAAATCTTGCAAGAATTTTTAAAACAGGTTAATATATCTTTAAGTTTGCACATGAAGCTTAAGTTTTCAAAAATTGTTAAAAATGAACATATTTTTAGAATGTTTTAAATGTTACTTTGGATGTTAAGATTGACACTTTATGATGTGAAATGTTTTCTATGGTCAAAATAAGTTTAATTTTAAAAAGTTTTGTTTGTACATTCTTCCCTTGTTTGATAAGTTTTAAAAATCCCATCAATTTTCAACGTCTGTTAAGTTGTTTTTTTGTCAATAATCTCCAGTTTTCTAAGAAAATATACAGAAATTAACTCCAAAGAAGAGAAAGTACTTCCGAGTTCTGCCTCCACTATACTCTTTTAACTGATTAAATATGAATTTAAGGCGCTCAAGGAGTGCCACTGCCCCCTATGATTTGATTTCTTGTAAATCCTTCCTATTTTCTCAATAATGGCAGAAAGAGAGTCAAATTTAAATAAGTTGAAGTAGGATAAAACTAATTTTAGATAAGGTATATTTTATCACCCAGTAGTATTTTATATATTAAGATTTACTCCCCAATAAGTTCCTAGCCTCTATTTTCTTGGCCCACACTTTTTAAAGAAGTAATATTGTGAAGTTTACGTTAAATATTTTATATCAAAAATGCTGAGTGATAAAATATACCCTATCTGGAATAAGTTTAATTATCCTACTTCAACTTATTTAAATTTGACTCTCTTAAAAGGGTTTTAACCCATTTTCAGCCTTTATTGAGAAAATAGGAAGGATTTACAAGAAATCAAATGATAAGGGAGTCAGTGGCACTCCATGACCCCCTTACATTTATATAACTAGTTAAATGGACATGGTGGAGGCGAAACTAGACGTACTTTCTTTCATTTGGGGGAGATTTCTGGATATTTTCTTCAAAAAAGGGGAAATGATCAACAAAAAAAGAAAATTTTACGTGTTTGTAAAACTTACCCAACAAGGGGAAAATAAGCAAACAAAGAAAAACCAATCTTTAACAATCGATATATGAACTTGTGATCCTGAGCGAAAATATCCGATTCTCAGGGTTATGTTGTTTTTCTCGCATAGCAATCGAAGCACGAGAAAAAGCCAACACCCCATAACTGCTAAGAGGGAACTCGCGAAACCAACCAAAGTTTTATGTTAAAAAATGATTCATTCAACATGTTTGAATGATAAAAAATTATGGGAATCGGCAGAAACAAGGATTCATCCTTGGTTTCTCTTCTGTTGAAGTCTTTACAGTTGCTTTTCCTGCACATTATCAGATCAAAAGGCCCAGAAACTCGTGACGAAAAAATTCGCTTTTCGCCACCTTTCAGTTACTTTTTTATTTAATTTGAAATCTAAATGTAATAAGCAAAAATCCATTGAAATTCCGGAGAAATATGAGTAATTTATAAAAATCGAGAGAATGTCGGTAAAAAACACGAAGGCTAGCGCTATAGAGGAAGGAGAATAAAATATTAATAATATAATGATTCCAATGATTAAATTGTGAGTTATATTTATACTGAAAAAATTACATACAAAAATGTGACAAAATAAAAATCATCACAGTAGGTTTTAAGAGTAGGTAACATGGCAAAAATTTCTTTAAATTGTGGTAATACCTTAACATTTTTTATTTAAACCACACTCCTTTAGTGGAATTTAATCAGATAAAAGGTGGAGGTCTTGGGTCACTTAATGTAACCATCATGTAGATGTAGATAGAACCTAGGGTTCATTGGTTCATACTGAATTTTTGAAATAAAAATCGAAGATTATTTATTTAAGGAATTTTCAAGGAGTGTTTTAAAATATTTCAAGGAGTCTGAAATTTATCACATTTAAAACCTCTTTAAATCTATAGAACATATACTTGAATTGAGAAGAATGCTATCCGCAAAGTTAACGAGAATCATAAGCTCCATAACCATGATGAAGTTGTTTCCTCTGCATCGAAATCTCAGTAAGTACATAGACCTCAAAAAGTATCCAATTTCCAAATCGTGGGCAAAGCTGGGAATACTCTCGAAAAAATCATAACACTCGACAAAAATAGAAAATTTTAAGGTACTACTTCGGAAAAAAAATATTCCTGATTGAAAACAGATGATTTAAACGTTTAAAGCAATGTTTCCCAAAGTGGGGCAATTTGAAAATTTTTAAACAAATTGCCCCCACGGACCACCAGATTTTATTTACTTTTCAAGAAGGATTTTCGAAAAAAAAAAAAAAAAAAAAAAAAAAGGATATGGGGGGCATGGAAAATTTAGAAAGGCTTTGGTGGGGCATGGACAAAAAGGTTGGGAAACACTGCAGGCGCGTAATCAGAGGGGGGGGGGGATTTAGGGATATATCCCCGCCAAAAAAATTTAGAAATTTTCTTTTTTTGACCATAGAAAACCACTAAAAATACCCCATATCCCCCCCTCGAAATATCAATATCCCCCTCCGAAATTTTTTTTCTGGCTACACCACTGAAACACTGGTTTAAAAAAAACAGGAGAGTGGAGTTCTGGAAGTCCAAAACAGTTTTCAAATTGGGTTTCAGTCACTGAACGTTTGAAGCAATTCAAGGAGGTTTTAAGGCAGGGGTTCCGAACCTGGGGGTAAATACCCCCCGGGGGGTAAACACGCTATTCTTCAGGGGTAACAGAGAACAAAACAAAGGCCAGAAAAAGGCTCAATGTGGAACATGGCATGAGATGTGCTTTAAGTGACACTAAACCTAACATAAAAAACTTGTAAACGCAAAACAATTTCAACCCTCACACTGATTATTATTATTGATTCATAGTTAAAATATCGTAATATTGTTGTATTTTTATGTAGCCACGACAACTTTGTAATTAATAAACATTAGAATTCGCTTGCATTGAGTGTTTTTATAACATTTTAAAATTGGGGTAAAATTTGATTTCCTGACAGGTTACAGGGGTAGCAGTATTATAAAGGTTAGGAACCACTGTTTTAAGGGGTAATACCAATACCCAAAATCAAAAAGTTTACAAAGTGCTTGAAAAAATAAAAAAAAATTCAAGGAGAATGTTAACCCTCCTGAAAAAAAAAGTACCGCAGCCGTTAAAATATGCACGAGGTCCCCGTTCATTGAGGCGTGGGCGAAACCGAAAGTAGTTCATTGAACGGGAGGAGAGAAAAATCGACACAGCTAACAAGGAGAAAACTTCACTCAAAACTGGAATAAGCATCAATTATAAAAGACTGAGATTCCATGGGTTTTCTTTCTCCCATGAACAAAAAATTCAAAAACATGGAAGCGTACCACTTTAGTGGCCTAGCCATCAATGGCACGCCATATACTATATACTACGTGAGAATTGGAATCAGTGCTCAAAAATGCAGAACCCGAAATAGAATCAGATACGTTCGGTTGGGTGTAAATGCACTTGTCTTGCACGAATTACTAAGATAGAGCCTTTTGTGTGCTTTCTTATTGTCTTTTCGACGTCTGCCAGCCAAGCGCGAGTCCCCACAAAGGCAAAATCTCGGCTCATTTTTAATCGCGAAGGAAGAATTATACAACAATAAAAAGAGGAAGAAAAAAAAACCGCGTCATTAAATTATAGTCCACTGAAAATAGAGTTGAACCTCAGACAAATTGCAATAAAAGGTTTCTCAACGGTTTTCACTTAGAAATGACCCAAATAACATTTTAAAGATCGGACCAAAGAAAATTTAATTCTATCTAATCTTTTTTAAAAAAGGCCAAAATTAAAAAAAAAAAAACGATTATTAGATATGTGACACATGTTAATAAGTTATTTTCGAGAGCTAAAACCCAATACTGCATTCAGTTTGGAAAAAAAAATTGAATTTTCAATTTTTAAAATTAATTTGAATAGTTAGCTATATAAAAAACTAGCTGATATGCCCGGCCTTGCACGGGTGGAGTGTATCAATTTATTAAAATTTTCTCAAGTTACATGCCTAATTTTCTGTAACCATAATTACCAATCATCCTGGTAGTTTTTCATATCCCGGTGTTCCCAGTATTTTTTCATATCCCGGTGCCTTTTTCATCTTGGTGTCCCCGGTGCCTTTTCATCTCAGTGTTGGAAGATAATTTATTTATAGAGCATTCGCACATGACGTCACTTGGAGGACAAAAACAACGTTGCTAAGGCTGTTGTTAGGGGCGGGAACTAGAAACATCCAATAGAAGCATTCGCACATGATGTCACTGGCGGGCAAAAACAACGTTGCTAAGGCCGTTGTTAGGCCGAGTCATGTGATTGAAAATGCTCTATTCTTAAAACTTTCTATTTCAACTTAAAGTTTCATGGAAAATGAAGTTTTTAATAAGAAAATACTGTTATAAAGTTTTTTATAAGGGCCGTTTTTAATTTTTTAAATTATTAATAACCTTTTTAAAACAATTTTAGCCAAGTTTTATCTTTAAATACTTTGTTTTATGTTTAAAATTGTTTTTGTTTTGTATTATTTGCAACAATGCGAGTTAAACAGATCTTCTTTAGCGGAGAAGTAAGGTGAATTTTACAAAAAGGCCTAAAAGGGGGTGAAGGGGTGGTTTTAGAAATTTGGAAATGATGTCATTGTCTTTCCCCCGTCCCCTTACGTATGTGTACCAAGTTTGGTTCGATTCGGACGGGTAGTTTTGGAGAAATTGAGCCAAATCTGTTCCGGACAAACCCAGGCAGGAACCCAGGAACCCAGGCAGGAACCCAGGGACACCTTCATTATATATAGAGAGATTAAAACTCCCCTCAAAACCTTACAAAACATCAAAAGATATAAATCCAACGCTTTTTATTTAAAAATTACTTAAATAATAACATACTAAAATTTGGAAAAAAATACGAGTTAAAAAAGTTCCATTTTTCCATATTTTTGGACGAAAAATTCATTTTTTTTTTCAAATTTGTGTCTTAAACATTTTAGGCTTTTAAAAAGTCTTTTTTAATGGAGATTGTTTACAGATAGCTATATAGAGCATTTTCAATCACATGACTCGGCCTAACAACGGCCTTAGCAACGTTGTTTATTCGCCAAGTGACGTCATGTGGGAATGCTTCTATTGGATGCTTCTAGTTCCCGCCCCTAACAACAGCCTTAGCAACGTTGTTTTTGTCCTCCAAGTGACGTCATGTGCGAATGCTCTATTATGGAAAACTGGTGGAATCTACGCTTAATTATTTAGTTCATTAACTAATTTAATAAATTGAATTGGGTGAAATATAGGACTAACTTCCAAACAGGTAATACTTTGACATCCTTCCATCAGAATTTTATTTTAAATAACAAGTATAATTACCATTTTAAGCAAAAAGTTTAAAAACCAAATCAGATTTTTAAAAAATTTAAATTTTCATTCAATTATGATGCCGAAAAATTTTATACTTTGGGGCCGATCAAATATTAGGTAAGCATGTTTTTGGTCATTTTTGATCCCTCCCCCTCTCCCCTTGTCAGCAAAAATAAGCAAACCGAGAACCCCCTTCCCTCATAATTACGCAAGAAAACTGCCCGACCCTACTTTCCTCTTTTTTTGTACAATAATAGGTTTTGTAGAAAAAGAACTACAGGGGGTTCGGCAATTTTTAATTTTGCTGACACAGGGAGGGGGAAGGGGGTTAAAAAAAAATTAAGCTCATTACATAGTATTTGAACCATCTGAACGGCCCCGAACTTACAGTGGAGAAAAAGACCTTCCATAAAACGTTACTATGCTTTTATTCCATCCATGGCATTTATTTCAGCCATAAAAATATAGTATATAATTTGGTCGATGTTGATACTCTGATATACCATAACATTTATAAAAAAAATTATCATCAACTTGACCAATGATGCATATTTGGAGTGCAATGAGATTTGAATTCTGTAAAACGTGGCTCGTGCTTAAACTACAGAAACCTATTGAGAGCTTATTTTCTGTCCAAGGAGCTGATAAGTGGCCTTTTGTGTTTGGATTTCGCAGTTTATACGTCCTTTGTGAGGCGTAACAAGACACCTTTTATTCTCCAGGCACCAGCTTAAGTTTCTCGACTCAACAATTTTTAACTGTTTAAAGGTGGAAATAAATAGACGCGTGGAGGCAGGCATTCAAGACAGCTAACTAATCGGAATACCACCTTAAAAATGCCGAAGATTCCAATAGACAAAAAGAATGATAATATCTATTAGCAGTTAACTTCTTTTTTCGAAAGTTGGATAGACGAATCCCGATATTCACCTTTAAATACATCAAGCAACTGAGAAAAAAAATATTGCATTCTTCACATATTAATTAAGAGCTTGTGTCCATAAAAGAAATGTGGACAAATCCAGTGCGATGCAAGCCTAGTTTTATACTTCAAAAGGAACCGACCTCTCAAAAATAATTCTGGAAGGATTCACAAAATTCCCAAGACCGCTGGCTGAAACTTATTTTAATGGGTAAAGCTTTGGTCGTGGAAAAGGGAGGGAAAGTTTTAATTAGAACAAACACAGGACTGGTACTTTTCAACAGCCAATAAAGAAGCGTGGAAAGCAGCCTAACAGATGTTAATAAATGCGCGCATGAAATAAACCATAGGAGATGAATATCTTCCAGGAAGAAAACCTCACAGAGAGCCGTTCATTTTAGTCTGTCCTTGAATAATCACTTACATTGGACTGAGCATCTCGTAAAATTTATTAACCTTTAATTTTAACTGAGGAATCACCACCGGAAGAAAACTTGCGCGAAGGATACGTTTACGTTTTTGTGTAAAACTATTGTCCAATGTGCTTATTCTATACCAAAAATTATAACTCTACAGTGGCGTATTTAGAAATTTATTTCGAGAGGGGCCCAAATTTATTCCTCATCCCCCCATGCATAATATAATAGGTCCAATTAGTGATGGGTAACTCAGAAATTTTAAGTGAGGTGAGTGAGGTACTGATTTTGTCATAGTGAGGTGTGACGTTGTACCACCTCAATTTGTCCCATACAAACAAACTACGTCCCAACACCTCAATTTGTCCCATACAAACAAACTACGTCACGGTGTGTGTTTTCGTCCCACCACCTCAATTTGTCCCATACAAACAAACTACAATGTCATGTCAGGCACGTCACGGTGTGTGTTTTCGATCCAATGGGACGTCCCAGAGCTTATTTTTGAGTAGAGTGTGTGTCTCAGTTCTTTAAGTTCTAACAAAGTACTGTCCTGACCCACGGGATCTTTTGTTCATATCTCATTTTAATGATGGAGTGCACATACTTAAAAAATTATACGGATTTTATATTCTTAGGATCCTTAGCTTCAAGTTAACCTAAATTATTCAGAAATTCAAATTAATATTTCGACGATTAAAAAAGATTGCAATAATGAGAATTTCGTTAAACGAGCTGCCAGGATAGAAAGTACGTAATTTGAGGGGGCATTATATTATTACTTTTAGGATGGATGACTAATAAAATGTAGTGTACATGTACATACTTAAAAAATTATGGGGATTTTATATTCTTAGGATCCTAAGCTTCAAGTAAACCTAAATTATTCAGAAATTCTAATTAATATTTCGACGATTAAAAAAGATTGCAATATTGAGAATTTCGTTTAACGAGTAGCCAGGATCGAAAGTACGTGATTTGAGCGATTTGAGGGGGCTTTATATTATTACACATTGGTTGATAATATGAAATACTTGATCTAAAGCAAAATTTATGTTGTTAAGATTTATATTTTATTGGTTAATCAGTGTTTTGCATAATTAATGAAGCGATTGATTTAGATTTAAAAAGTATCTTTTCAACTGTTTTGAGGATCGAAACGCCAGTCCTCTAGTACTATTATAAGCAATGTATTTGCTGTTGGATTATTTGATTAAAATTCTTAATCCACTTTAAAAATCATACTGTACTTAAGTTCTTACAGCCTTTATTTTCAATTATGCCTAAAAAAGTTACAACTCACATTACAAATTTCGACGATTAATTAAGATTGCTGAAACGTAAAATAAATTCCGAATGCCTCCCCTGTTGGTCGGCCAGAGGATGGGAGGGAGGAGGGAGAGACGAAAAGAAAGGAGATCACATGACATGACCCTAGCCTACTCCGCACTACTCCCTGCTACTCCGAGCCGATGGAGTAATGGCATGGAGGGTATTGTATTCATTGCACTGCGCATGGGACAGTGCGCAGTCCCATGGGACGTTTTGTCACACAGGGAGCCTTCACCTCAGTTTGTCCCATTACTCCAAAAGAAGTGTGTGAGTATCTTGAGGTGTGTGAGTGGTTTGAGGTGTGTGAGTGGCTTGAGGTGTGTGAGGTGGTACAATGTTTGGTTCTGAGGTGTCATGACAAAACGAGGAGGTGAGGTACTCAAGTGAGGTACCTCACACCTCATTTACCCAACACTAGGTCCAATCATGGGCGTAGCCAGGTTTCATGTTAGGGGGGGGCAAGGATACTTATACTTACCTTTGCTCTTGATGTTGCGAATACTAGTAGTAACTAGGGGTTGACTCAATATTACTTCCCAGGTCCCCCCATACCCCATGGCGAGTACTTTTACATGCTAAATTTTAGGGTACTTATACAAAGGATTTGAACTTTTTCACACCTAACGTAAAAATATGGGTAATGAATGTGAACTTAAAAATGGAGGGTCTGGGGATCCTCCTCCAAAAATTTCTTTAAAATTCGCCCCTCAAAGTAGTGTTTCAGCTCATTTTGAGACTCTTTGGGCCGAACAGAACCGCTTCTTGTAAGCCACACTATTTTCAAGTAAAATTATGAACTAATGCTTTAATAAAGTTTTTCAAAGAAATTTAACAAACTGAGAACTTAGGGGGGGGCAGCTGCCCCTCCCTGGCTACGCCCATGGGTCCAATGTAAATTTGACCCTAAAAAACAATGTTTAACTTGTTTTAGTACACCAAGTCTGAATTTCGCTGATATACGCCCCTGTAACTCTAGCTGTGATAGTTTTTGAAACATGAGGATGTTATTCATTTTTGTCCAGGAATTACCCCGGTTGACTACAATAAGCAATTTTATATTCAGTTCAACTCATTTTAAGTGCTTGATGAGTGAAAATGATGTTTTTTTTATTAATTATTTTTTTAAAGAAAAAATAGTTAGTACTGCAAAATTTTACAAAAAGGAAATTCAGTCTGTGGAATCGTTTGGTTGGGGGTAATCATCTGGAAAAGAACAGGTCTTACTGCAACATAAGGAAGAGTCTTTCATAGATTGTGAAGACCTTTGACCTTCAAACTCATAATAAAAAAAACATTCAATAGAACTTATTGAAAGCAAATGTGTCGCAATATTAATTGGTTATTATTATTCAAGTAACTAATACAGATAAGCTGTTTAGTAATTTTATTGTTCATTTGTCGTTTTTGTTTAGGACTTGCAGGGTCAGGTGGGTGGACTAATTATGATCAGCGCTACTTTATAAAAAACCTTCAGTGGTTGTTTTACACCTTAAACCAGGATCATATTCAAGGGTTTATTAGGCATTCATAGAGTTCAACCTCCCACAAAAAACATCCACAGCTCTCTCAAGAGCACTAGTAACAATGTTAATGCATAATATCAACAGCTACTATGCAAGAAAATGCAATAAATTATAATTATAGCTTTTTTTAACATTAAAATGTAAATCTCATTTCCAGATGTTCTGGGTTCCACGTAGCAGTTTATTCTAGTGAATATACAGTGTTTCAAATGGAGTGTAACAATAGGCTATTTCCTAAAATATTTCCCCAAGACACAACTTTCAATGGCAAATTTTCATTTTAAAAGGTGAAAAATTAGATGAGACTAGTTTCAACTTCAGTCAGTCTACTTGAGAAAATGAAAAAAATAAAGTTTAAGCCATAGTTTAAAATTTCTAACTAGCATTTTCTTTATTATTTCTTGGAAAAGGCACAAAAAACAATTGAGGGGTCGTCACATAAACAATATTTTGAAGTTATTATTATCATCACATAAAAACAGATTCAACTTAAATTTCTGGATGAACACTATTTTGCACTCAAAAAGGGTGTTATAAAGTGGTGTAAGTCACAGATTTAAAATTTTAATATCTCAGTGAGTTTTGAAATAAGTAATAAAGAAAATTTTTCTAATTTGGGTTTTTAATTACGAGAGCCATATAAAGTTATTGTCTGCATCTGAAATAGACCCCCATGAAATTGCAACTTTAATTAAATTTGCCACCTCTTTTAATGAAAATTTGCTACTACTGGAAGTATGGAATATTTTAGGAAATATAATTTAAGGTACTTCTTTAAAATAGCTTATGGACATGGTAACGGAAGGACAAAAAGTCCCCAGTTATGAAACTTGATAAATTTAAAATTAATAATAATTTTTTAAGCTAGTAATAAGACATTTTGATATGTAAATCTACATCTCAATTTATGTTTAGATCCATCTGTTACAATTTAATTACTAATTTATGTATTATTTGGTCCTATTCAAATCAGAACAATACTTTTTTCTCAGGAAATCATTCCTTCATTATCTTGCATTCGGGTCATTCCATGTCAAGTGATCCAAAGGTGGTTGCTGGACCATTTTACAATCAAATTATTTTTTTGTGTGTTGATTCTTATATTATTAGAGTTCAAAAACACAAAATTTAATTTTTTATCCTTATTTGAATTTTTATGGCAGCTATCGATGTTCTACAAAAAACGGTGATTTTTGCATTGGTAAGGGTTTAACTTGTGTTACTCCAAACAGGTATATAACTTAAATTCATGCAGTAAAAGTTATTTTACTCATAAACTGCCTACCTAATGTACGGAACAAATTTAAGGAGAAATGTATCTGAAATATTGAAAATCAGCCTGAAAGTTGAACTTTAAAAATGAGGATTTTTCCAATTTTTGAAAGTGAAATAATCCTAAAAGATCTACATCTTACAAATATTTTTTGTAGAAAATGTGTAGTTACCATACACTGGACTATATCCTGAAAAAAATTCAACCCTGGTATTTTGTTCTTTTTGGTAGTTAAAAATCATTATAAGAAACAAATACTTTGTCAGTTGCATTATAAGCCACCAAAACTGGAAAATTTCAAAGAAATCCAAACTTTGACCCTTTATATCTCTGAGTTAGAACAAAGTTTAAAAATCTGAAATTTTCACAGGTTAAGCCTCACTAAGGTATCATCTTTCTGTAAGAATTTCATCTCTGGTATTTGCCTCCAAGTCGAGTTATGAACCTTCAAAATCTGATAATTTCGAAAAAATCCAAATATTGACCCTCTATACCCCCCCCCTCTGTTGGAACAGAGTTTAAATATCTGAAATTTCCACAGGTTAAGCCTCAATGGGGTATCATTTCATCCTCCTGTAAAAATTTCATTCTAGGTACCTACTTACTTCCAAGTCAAGTTTCAGGACCGTAAAAATGTAATGTTTAAAGAAAATGATTAACGATCAAGTATTTTCTCATTGATGGATTATAACATGTTCTCAACTATGCATTTTCACGGTCCTCTAACTGCTAGATTTTTCTGCTTAAATTGGTATGCAACCTTTATCACTAAAGACTAGGGTAATTTAAACTTTCCAAATGAGGAAAAGAAACCAACAAGTCAAAAGGGTCAAAGCATCAATGAATATATAAAAACTGCAACAATTCCACCTGCAACATTCTGTCCTTCCGTTACTGTTATATTTGTCCTCCTGCTACTGTTAAAAATCAACTCAATTAAAGACCTATATTTTTTTTTAACTGTTTCTCATTTACAAATGAGGTAATTCTGCTTTGCATGATTTGCACATTTTTTTCTAAACCAAATGGATTTTTGGTGAAGTTCAGTGGTCTGTCCAGGATAATTTTACTACCGTTTTGAGGTTCCTTCACAAATTCATAATTTGATAAAGGTACTTTCCCAAATTCAGATTTAAGAAAAAAGGTACCTTCACAAAATACTCTCTAGTAAGCTATATTCTCTTCTCAATATATAGTTAAATTTTATATTCAGTTCAACCCGAAAAATATAAGCGCGATTCTACTCCAAATTTTGTTACAGAAATTGGACCTGTATGTTCTAAAACGGACAATTTTGGCCAGAAACTAATATTTTCCCAGTCTTTGAATTTTGAAGGTAACTATCCTATTGAATTTCCCAATTTTAGTCCATATTATGAGATTTTCGGGCGTCTTTTTACATTGCTTTTTAGATTTTGTCTATGCTAATCTTAAGCAAGCCTTCCCAATGAAGCAAGTCAAGGGGGTTAGGGATTCACAACGCCTCCCCCCCCCCGAAATCTTGTCATGAATTTTCATTCTGTTTTTACCTTAGAAAATTAAATGTCTTACAATGGGTGATACTCTCTGGGTATCCCAAAGGGTCTCAAAATGAGTCAAAACCCTACTTTTAAGGGTAAAAATTTCAAAACTTTCCTGGGGAGGACCCCAACCCCCCCCTGGCCCTCCTCAATTTTTTAAAAATCCATAATGTATTCCAGGGGTATTTCCCATGAAAATTTTGTGACTTAGAAGGAGAGGTCTTCTTTGATATAACCTAAAGAAGTCTAAGAATGAGTTAAAACACTTTTAGGGACAAAATTCCAAAATTTTTCTGCAGTAGGAACCCAAAACCCCCTTGAATTTCTTCGATTATTATACTACATATATTGTTTCTCCTTGAAAATTCTGCCGCTTATATACATAACTTATATAAAGGGGTTAACACTTATATAAAGGGGTTAAATTGGCCCGGTCTCCCTTTCGAAAGTCGGACTAAGTGGATAAAAACGAGTTAAAATGCTGTTATTAAGGGTCAAATTTCCAAAACTTTTCTGGGGGAGGACCCCCCCAGGCCCCCTTTTTACTTGGATTTCTATACTGCCCACTAATTTTTTACGTCCAAATTTTTAAAAATTAATGTACCCTTTCTCCACTATTTTTAAACTTATTTTATATCAGTTTTAAGTCTCAAAACACTTAACAGTACTAGTTTTAAAGAAAATATTTTGAAAAAATTTATATCCCAGGGAGGACCTACTGTAAATTGAATTATTCTATTTAACCGCCCCCTCACACAAAATTGCATTAATCCGCCACTGGTTTAGCTGCATGTGGTAAAAACTGTTTTAATGAGTTTTCACAAGTAGGCAACATACCTATATTTTACATTTTTTAACCTAAAAGGCACTGATTAAGTATGGTAGGTACTACAGGATTCTGCCGGGCACAAATACGATCAATCACCCTTAATAGGTGGTGTTTTACAAATTGCACATTAAAAAATAATAAAATTTAAAAGCACTGTTAGTAAAGATATTCTGATTGTTTTTTATTTTGGTATATTGTTTATTTTCCCCCCCGATTTATCTATCACTTGGATCTTGCGCCTGGCTAATCCGGAAGTAATAAAAATGGTTGCATAAGCACACTCATTGTGTAATAGCAAGTAATATACAGTTAAATGATCTTATACAAAATAAAATTTACTTTATAATGCAATACAAAGTGGTAAATGCATGTAAGACTATTTATACTCAATTTATTACACAGTGCTTTTTAAAATTTAAAATGTGATGGTACTCACCAGAGTCCATGTCAAATACATCATCACTGGGAGCTGAAGTTCCACTACCTTTCTTTTCCGAGTAATCAGCAACATGATCAGGCTCAGTTTCATGGTCACTGGCACAAGCACAACTTAAAAATGGATCCTCATCCGAATCTCCACCAACCGAGTATGTTCGCTCTATCTTGCCAGCAGCTCTTTTCTGATTCTGAAGAAAGTAGTCAATATTCATATACGTTGCATACTCAGGACTTTCTTCAACACTTCTCTGTGAGCTTAGAAGACATTCGGCTATTCTTGAACTGGATGTTACAGGTGGCGGACACTCAGGGTAAGTGTTCATTGATTCGGAAAATACAACATAATCCCCTTCGCTTTCTTTCCTCACTTCCAAGTTGGGCTCAGTAAATGATTCCCCTTCATCTGGGGCAACAGTATCGTAAATATTTTCATCATCTATACAACTATCTGCATCCGCTTTATTCTCAACAGACACACACTCAGCAGCCTCTTTTGATTCAAATATAACAGACGAAGTAATGGTGCTAGTTGGAGAGGGGCCATTTGAAATAATACCAGAATCAGATGTATTGACTAGAGAATTATCTACATCTTCACAACTATTGGCATGATATAAATTAGACTCTGGTTTTTCGGTATGTACTTCAGCATTTACAGAGGTTACAACAGCTGCCTGTTTCACAAGACTTACAGGTTGGGGAGGTACAGATTTCCTTGGTTTCTTAGGAGGAGCAGGAGGCTTTTTCTTTTGCACAGGAGAGTTAGTCACTTCTATGTTAACAGTATCTTCAGCTTCAGCTGCCCTCCAACCAGCTGCATTGTTTGATTCCTTTACATCTACATCTTTGTCGGAAATCGTTTCTTGTGATATTTTGGAAGAACCAACAGATATTACGGTGATGTACTTAATGTTTTCGTTTTTCACGTCAGTTTTACAAATTTTACATACCTTCTCAGTTTCAGAATTTTCCTCGCAGCAAGGCTGCGTTTCTTCAGATGTTTTCAAAGCATCAACAGATAAATTTTTTGATTCCGATTCGACAATCAGGGAGCTATTAGAGTCGGAATCAGCATTGTTGCTTCGCGGGTGTAGCTTCACCCTTTCAACATCTGCAAGCAAATGCTCCAAATACTCAACATAAAACTCTTCTTTTTCGAGTTCTTCATTTAAAGCTGCAACTCTCTGGCGATGTTTAGTCAAATTTGCTCTAACATCTGCTTCCCAAGCTTGAGGCAACTCGCATCCAGGGAAACGCTGCGACCAGGCTTTTTGAAAATCGCCAAATACACTCATAATGGGAGACGATGATATTTTTATCTATACCTCAACCAAACCAAACTTTCACTCGCTTGCATAACAAATGTTCCTAATATTCAAAGTAAAGGGAATATCGGTAAAATCAGCAGGGGACATTTCAAAACATTCAAACTACAAAAATATCTACATACAGTACACATTTCTATCAATAGACAGACAGAAAAATCCAAGTTTATCTTTTTGATGCCAGATATTAGTGGTGAAAAATTGCTCAAGAAGCACTAGTTTTGTTTTCCTTTGCTTGTTTTTGCTTGCGAACTTTGCCCCCTTGTTAGAAATTGATATTTTAAATACTTAAATGACTGAATCTTGTTTATTTTCCCTTCTTTATCATAATTGTATAAAAATAAATAAAGTGCTAAAGTAATCGGCCGTAACTTTCCAATGTCAAAATATTTAGTAAAAAAATTATTATTTGTAAGCTTTATCTGTATCAAATTTACAGTAGGCGGTTGCATTTACGGTTTATTTAGTTGTGAAATGGTACATGATTGACAACTTTGGGTGATTATTTCTTTTCTGTCTGGAATATTTTTTTCTGCTAATTATTCAAAAGCATTTAGCAACAAGTTGTATTCGTTAAGATGACTTGTAGCTGCGAAAAGAAGCTACCATCGTTTGGCGGCTTGGCGACAAAATACCAATTTGGCTATCTTTTCTAGATGTCAAGATAATTAAATATTTATTTATTTAAGTAAAAAACTACTTTTGAGGTAATAGATTCCTATACATAATTATTAAGCCAAATTTATGGTTTCAATTAGTTAATAAATTAATTATTTTGCATAATTTTGATGTACTTGGCGATAATTTGGCAAACATTAGCTCACGTAGAAGGAATCGTTTCGCTCTTTCCTATTGCAACTAGTTGACTGCAAGGTTTGAGTGGACTTCGAACTTTGACTGAGAAAAATTGAGAAACAAACAAATGAGGAAATAAGCATGGATTCGAACATCGAAGTGATTGAATTTAATGAAAGGTTTTGTGGAAGAAAAGTTGTAAGTTTTCAATTTTTTTTAAATGTGTTGAAAAATAGTTTATAATATTTCTCTATTTATGGTACGTGAATTAATATTTACCATAAATGAAAACAATCAGAATTGGCTCGAAATTTTCAACATTTGTAAAAAATCACCGCACCGCATAGTATTTTTCTTCTGAACTTTTCAAATTATTCCTCAGATCCCCATTTTTGTAAGGAACTACTAAATTTTATATTCATGGCACCAAGATTTAAATACATTCCTGCATGGACATATCTGTGAAATTTGAACAATGTGGATAAAAACTAGTTTAAATCCTGTTTTAAAGGGGAAAATTTTGAAATTTTAATTCTGTTAGGGGCTAAAGGGCTAAATTTAATCTATTATACAAGCTTTAGGGGTGTCATCAAACATTTTGCGAGTTAACCCCCCTTACACCAAAAAAGTAAGTTTAGTTACGGGACTGAAGTTAGTTGACGGGAAGTTTAGTGTTCAGCATTTGCTTGTAGTTATGTAAAGGTAGTTTTTTTCATTAATCAATACTTTTCTGGGTACTTACGTATTATACCGTCGACCGCTCAGCGACCATCGAATTCAGCGGCACAGCTATAGAACTGTCAATGGGATTTGATAACGTTTTCGGTTTCAGCGGCACTGTCGATGGGATAATACGTAAGAACCCTTTTCTGTTATCCATACCATAAAAAATTAGGTATTCTTGCAGTACGTGATCTACCAGTTAGTTTAGTTAGCTGGATTAAGGGTAGTTAAAAACTGATGACACATAACAACTGATGTTTTTTTAATGTGTTTTTGGCCTTCATAATTAAGAACATTAGATTCAAAAAACATCTGTTGTGGTGTCACCATTTACCCTAAATCCAGCTAACTAAACTGGTGGATCGCTGCAAGTATACCAAAATTTACCAAACTTTTGGTTCAATTCCGTTAGAGTCCCCGCTAAATATCGCCCGGTTCTTTTAGACAACAAAAAGTAAAAATGTTCATAAATAATTTCAAACTCCTGAATTAAAATGTTTAATTAGATCAATAACTATTCAGTTTATTAATAAAAGTCAGAAAAATTTGTTGATATTTGGATATATTTAGCGATTTGGATATTGGCGATATTTAGCGGGGACTCTAACGGAATTGTACCAAACTTTTTTTTAACATTAAAAGTTTTAACTCAATGCAAAATACAGTGGTAAAACCAACTGAGTTAAGTATGCAGTTACATTTTTTACATTGATTGCTACCATAATTTGGTTATTGCAATTAAAAAAGCTGGTAATTTTCTCTAGAATAGATAACAAAAAAATATTTTTTCTAGAAAAAAGAAGCAGTTGTAGAAAATAAGCTGATAAAGACTCCCAAACATGATAAAACATCTAAGAATGATGCTAAGATATTTAACATCAAAAGAGCTCGCTATGAAGTCATGAGGTTTGGCCTAACTGGATTTGATAAAGAAAAGCAGAAGCAAGATAAAATTGCTATGGCTATACGTCTTGGTGCCAAAGTAAGTTTTAAAAGTATTTTCATGCTTAAATGGTTAACTTAACTGGTATAGTAACTTATAAAGTGAACACTCTTTCTTGACTCAAATTGGATCGGGCATAAGCCAGTTAAAGCTGTTGTCCTTACATTAAATTCTTGAAAATGTATGTCCGAGATTCGGATTAGGTGTACCAAAACGATTTGAAACCCTGTTTTTGCAACTCAAATTTCCAAGAATTTTCTAGGGAGGAGCCCCAGACTCCCTTCTGGCGATTGGAACTCGATTATTCACAACTTTTTTACATTATGTTCATCAAGAAGATTAAATTATACCTATTCATCAAGAAGATTAAATTATATTATGTTCATCAAGAAGATTGATTACGATTTTCCGGTTAAATTCAATGCAATTTTTAGCTATTTTGACCCGTACTAACCACTTGAAAGCAACCGCTTTCGGCCGGCTGACCGACCAAATTTAGATTATTAAGAATTGCCCAAACTAATAACATGATTTTCGAAACTATGTTTTTCTGGTTAAACTCTGTTTACCGATTTCTCCTTCCGCATTTGTGACATACTGGGTTCAAGAAACGTTGCAGTCGAGTATAAGCAACAAATTTAAATAGTATGGAATTGTCTAAAGTTAATTCAATGCCTTGACTTTTTGGTTTTTTAGGTTTGGGCTAAAGTTGCCTTATTTTACAGTAGAAAGTTATTTATTTGTAAAAAGTATTTAATTTTTATTTTTTGTCAAAATTGATTGAGAAGTTTAATTCCCATAACTTTGTATTTTTTTAGCCTCCTAAACGTGAATATATTAACTATAAAGCACTCATGGAAAAGAAGCTAGAAGAAAAAATAGAAAGACAGGTATATCTAGTTCTCCAAACTTGCACAATTATTTATTCACATTTTTCTTTAGTGAAATTGTTCTTTCATTTTGTACTTTTAACTAACAAGGGGACATCACAATGGTGAGGTATCCATATTGGGATGAAACTTGTTTGATTAAAGTCAGGTTTGGAAAAAAACTCGGGCCCCAACCCTTGTGTTTTTTTTAAAGAGTTTTTTATTTGTCAAAGGTTTTTTATAAATATTAGTTTGGCTTTTCAAAACTCAATGTGTTGTTTAAAAATTAAGAGAAAATTAGGAGGGGGTTTTCAAAGTTCAATGAGTTTTTATATGTTACAATATGGCTTACTAGATACTAAACAGGCTAGCCGAGTTTTAAATAATGAAAACCATTTGACAACTTTTCCCACTAGGATCGCCACAAGTCCTACCTATATGGACCAACCAATAGGATAACACACTGACAAATAAGGAAAAATAAAGGCATGTTTTCATGACGTAAACTGCTGATTGTTGGCCATTTGTGGCTGAGTTGAATTTTTGATCCATTAATTCAAATTTTTTCTGGGGATGACCCCTAGGCCCCCATTTTTACTTGGAATAATTTTACAATTTAACAGAATGTGCAACCAATTTCAAATACTATTTTAATTGATTTAAAAAGTATTTGTTAGGGGGTACCTGTAGAAATAACGTTGTGTCAAAACCCCTCTTGAAATAAAAGTCTGGTTACAGCTCTGCTGCCTATACTCGCTGGGTCTTTAATGGTGTCAGAAAATCGAACACGGGACCCTTCAATCCCAAACCCAATGCCTTAACGACTAGGCTTCCCATGGCCAAAGTAGATCCACGAACTGAATTTTTCCAATGACCAATTGCATCTGCTTCAAACCACCTGCTGCATTGTTAATTTTTTATCTGTGATCTCAGAACAAAGAAATACACCTGTTGGGCATCTTACATGAATAGCTTTAGCGAATCTCTTAATTCCAACTTCAATTTTGGATGGGTTATATCTTTTTCTAATAGGAAGAGGAATGTTTTGCTCAAATAAAGTTGAAAATTGGGCAAAGTTGTGATTGTTTCTGAAAAAACCCATAAATTGATCCAAAATGGTGTTTTTTAACATATTCACTCCAACCCAATTGGGCCAAACTCTGTCAACAGAAAGAAGCCCAGAAAAGTACAATATTTCTTGCTAATATTTCCTCGAATATTTAAAATAGTTCATTGAAACTTTTTCTTTTGCATTGCTATGATATTGCTAACAATTTCTAACTGAAGTTTTGTTTTATCTCCTTTCATTTTTAACGTTTTTATTTCACCGCTAGGGGGTGCTGTAACCCATTTGAATTGATTCAGCAGGGTAATTTATACCACAGAGAAATATCCTAACAGAGGGTCCACGAGGCTATTTTCAAATGCGTTACTGATGTGAGGGCGCCACACTAGAGTCTGGAACGTATGCCGGCCGCTTAAATCTCTCGCCAAATTAGAACTCAGCGGGTGTGCAAAAAGGTGTTTTCGATCTCCCATAGGCAGCCGGCGAACGATTCAGACTGGATCCAGACGCTAGTGAGTTTTGTGCGATCCCAGCGCCACAATTCTCCCAACCTGTAACAAGATGTCATGATTTTCGATTACCATTATGGCCTATGGCCGTGGACTCTCTGTTCTAGTACTCTGTGATTTATACCATATACCTATATGTTAGCCTTACTCCCCAGACCCTAATAGATGTTAATAGTTCCAAATAAAAGCTGTAAAAGACTTTTGAAACACGAACACCCTGTATGAGTTGTTTGTTATGTTTAACTCATTTTACTTTTCAAATCTTTTTTACAGAATCGACAAACAAACCAGTACAGCTTACAGAAGCTAAAAGGAAGGAAAAAGAATAAGCCTAAAAAGTCAAAAAATCAACCTAGTAATTTAGTTTAATTATTTTTTGTACAATTGTAAATAAAATTTTGTGTTATTTTGTTGTATTTTTTTTGTGAATTTGTTGGTTTGAATATTTTTGAATAGCTTTTAACACCATTCTCAGAGGTGAATCCAGGGCTTTAGGGTTTCCAATCCTCAAATTTTCACTATTTTTCAGGTTTTATTAAAAAGCCCTTCACCAATTTAAATTAAGTATATCCTTCTTCAGTGACATAGCTCGAGAGAATTTTTGGTTCTTGCGTACTTTCCCGTCGACCGTGCTGCTGAATTTGAAAACATCATAGCCCATTGACTGTTTTATATGCTGCGAAGTGGTTATTTCCACGAGAGTTGAAGCATGCGCAGTAATAGCAGTTTATTATTACCCATTTTATGACATTAAAATTATGTTTTTGATCAATCCTGGCATCAGCACTGTTGGCCACCCCATAACGCGATGGATAAATCTCAGACTCCTTCGGAGAGGGAAGGAAGGTGGAGTACTTGGCGCTCTCTCCAGTCCATACCTATCCAACCCTGGAAGAGAATGGCCTTCCCCGTTTAGGTTTACCATTCTCGCCTAGCCAGGGCAGACAAACTTTAACCTTATGGTCCTAGTCTGATTCCAGGCTGCCACTTTTAACTACTAACCACTAATTTAACTTGAATTTTTCAGAAATAGCGAGATTAGAGTTGAGTTGTTATTTTCGGTCGACGGGATAAAACGTAAGTACCTAATTTCTTTTTTGGGAGGGGGGTACTGGGTAATGGTGGATTTACACCACCGCGTCAAAAGAAGTTCAAGCGGTGAACAGTGATTCAAAAGAACCAATAGGAAGCCTTGAAAATGACCGCTGTTCACCGCTTTAACCTCTTTTGACGCGGTGGTGTAAATCCACCATAACTCTTTTTTAAAAATTCAAAGTTTCTATGATGAAAACGCTTTGGAAACAAACCCCATTGGTTGTGAAAGTTTTCAAGCAAGCGATTTCAGAGTCATACAAACCTAGAAATTTTACTGACTTTCACCCATGCCAGGGATCGTTTCCTGAGGGTGTGTCCCTCAAACCTCGAGAAGCTAGTAGCGCCCCCACTTTAAATATTTTTAATCCGATTCTCCTCTTAAAATAAGTAATATATTATAATTTTAAAAGGGGAGAGAAGGGGAAAACCTTCTTTCCTTTTCTTTAAACATGTCAGATGAGAGATAAGACTAGATTTTACAGTCAACGCAGTTTAAGTAGATTAGAACCTAGAACAAACCGAAATTGGTTTTATTTTTTCTCATCTTAAGAACTTAAACCTTGGCGAAAACTTGAGTATTTATATTAAAAACAAAGAGGTAATTAATTTTAAAAGATATAGAAACTTTAATTCTTAAATAAGAAAGAAAACAAACAAAATTTTAACCTTTGAACTTTTTCTGACAGATCTGGAACCTCGCACTTTTACTTTCGGTTTCGGCAATGTCTTGTTTTCTTTCAGAAAATGAGTTTTGGTACGAAAGATAGTGAATGATAGATGGAATGAGTGCCCTTTACATATGATTCTTACGTTTATTGAGAAAAATTCATATTTTCACTCAAACTTTTCACTTATGAAATCCCAAAACAAATATTTAGAATGAAAACCCATTTTGGGTAAGTTGCTGCCCATTTCTCAAAGCATGAAACTCCCTTCTCGGTGATGAATCGTAAAATTTAAGATAGAGGAGAAGTGGTAGAAAAAGGAGAGAAAAAAAGCTGTAACCTCTTGCGCCTGTCCTTGTATACATTGTAATAAATTACATGGCTGTGTTATTCCAAGTATGCGCCAGTACTTTTATATTCTTATTCACAATTTATACCGAATAATCTAGGAAAGCTCTCACGTGATGGTAGCAGACACTCTTCATAAGTAAAACGGAGACTTGTGTTTGTTTTTAAAATGTACTCTGAAAATTTGTTGTATCTTTTTTAAAGGCCTTTCCTTAGTGTACAGTTTTGATCGGGGTATTACTTATATATACAATATTTTTAGCATAGTCAAAATGATTTTATCTTAGTTTAATAAGAATATATTTTTTATATCTACATTATGTTTTAGTGCCAATAAAATCTAATCAAATTGAAGATGAGGAATGTTTTATTAGTATTATCATTGTTAATGAATTGTTCAAATTTGAATCTAAAATTTCTATTTCTAATCTTCTAAATTTTTCTTTAGATCTGGTAAGTATTTAAGCCTGTTGAAGAATTTGTCCATCAACAGGTTTTAGTAAAGAGGAGTTCAATATTCTGAACCTAAAATTTCAGGAAATGCTTCATTAATTTAAGGTTTTAGATTAGGATTAATTAATTTAAGATGTTTCATCTTGCTATAAAAGTGTATAACATTGTATTATAGTAAAGTAAAAATATGAGGAAAATTATAAAACATTAAGGTAGATTGACAACTTATATTAAAATGGATGAATACTATATTAAAAGTGTTAACCTGAAATGTAATAGCATGCCTCAAAGTTCAACGAACAATTTTGTATGATGTTTTTAAATAGTTAACAGTGACTTTTACCTTTATTCAGAATGTAGAATTGGGTACAGATATTATAGTGTAGTCCACTTTTAGCACCTTTTGTTAAGCAGTTATATTAGGGCATTTAGGAAAAAAAACTACGTTTGGGGATTTCCAGTGGTTTAAATTCAAATGATAAATAATAAAAAAGGGTCTCCTACTTCATTTGGTTCTATGGTTTAAAAAAATTTATTCTGTTTGCAATTTATTTTATAAAATAATTGGTACTATAGGATTAGCCAGACACAGATGCCAAGTGTTCTGGTAAATCAGCTAAAAACATCAATAATGGGAATGAAAAATGATCATTATAATACCTCAACTACCAGTATTTTTATAATGTCATGAGTAATTTTTACCCAGTTAATTCTAAAGTACCAGATAATTTCATGAATTATATCCTAAACAGTATAGAATACCTCGGTTTCATGCCTCAACCAGGTGCCACTTGTTTTTATGGCCGCCAACAGGGCCAATAATTTATTTTCTTGCAACCCAGCCCGGTATACTATAGATACTTATAACTTATTTTTTTGGAAGGCGGTTAGAGTGTAACTTTAAAAAGTGCCTTCTACAATATACAAGGTTTCACAATACTCATCCATCTTCTGAAGAAAGACAATGTAGATTATGTAGAATGTAGATTATGGTGTCAAGAGTAGTGTTAAAAAGTCGTCAAAAAGAGTGGCACCCAATTGTAACATAACATCAAATAACCCGTATCTAAAAATTGTATTTGAAAATTTCTATTCTTTCAGTTGCCTCTCAAATAAGTAATAGAATGAATCGTCATCAAGTGTTAACTGGAGCAGCAAATGCTGGTGATCATTGTTATTCTGTTGGAAGTGTTGAAGGAGTGCCTTTCACAGTTAGTTTAACTCTTTTTCTTCTTTTAAATAGTAATGCTGAAAAATATTAAAATTTTATTTTCTTTAGATCTTTTTTGTTAGCATGTCTGTAATTTGGGTTTGTGCCTCCCTGTTCTGTAATGGCAGATTTACACCCCCACGTCAAGTATGGCAATTGTGGTTAGCAGCATTTATGGTGAGGGAGCATTCTTTATATGCTTCCCACAGTAGCTAGACCAGCGAAAAAGGACAAATTGTAGTGAATCCATTGCACCAAGAAAGACAAAGTTGTGTCTGGATTTCTCCAATAGAAATGTAAAGACGATCTTCCTTGATATTCAAAGGCTTTTGCATTACCAGAGTGTTCCGATTAATTAACTAAAATAATTGATAAAATCTGACTAATAAAACTGGACTAGATGGCTGTCATTTTGACTGAATATGGTGCTGACATCTAGTTCAAATTAAATTATTCAACAGCAGTTTTGAGAAACTTATTTTTTTTTTTATTAGGCTCAGATAGTTATTTAGGCTATTTGTGAATACTCAGGCTTGGTTTTCTGTAATAAGGACATGAAAGACCAAATTGCCCCAGACTTATGAGCAGACATGCACTCTCAGGCAGCAGGTCCAGAAGATTCTAAAAAAAAAAAAAAAAAAAAAAGGATTCTTCACGAAAAACTCCCTTGTCGGAAATGCCACTTCCTGGTTTTGCCATACTTGACGAAGGGGTGTAAATCTACCTTAAAATTTTTTACCACCCTTTAGTTTCTTTTATTTTTTCCATATTAATTGGATAATTAAAATAGTTGGCACATGGGAAGGTTTAACACAATAGCCAATTAGCCTTATAATAAATTAATCCGTATGAATATGCATTTCTTTAGCAATACTTTCAAATCTATATATTCCTAAATAATTAACTCTTAAATTTGTAAGCATATTAGTCAACTCTTTATGTTGTAAAATGTCTTATTCAGACTTTAACTTATTTAGTAAAAAAGTTCCTGAGTTTTTGTTGAATCTTATTTTTATTTTTTTTAACAAGACAGTTAAACCTATTAAAATTTATGGTAACTAAAAATACAAAGTAGTGTTTTAGAATTGTTTCAAATTACTTCAATTCATGACAACCAGGTTCATAGTAACCTTATGATGGTAGTTTTTATGATTAAAGTTTTTTTATAGGCCTATGCTTCGGGGTGCAATATTGTTATCCTAGCCAGTAATTTTCAAAGGGTGCAAATAATACCTGGACTTATTCATGGGAATGTTCAAGTTGGATGTCTAGATTCTTCAACTGATGTGGGGAAGGTTTGTAGTCCTGTTTAATTGATCTTTTTGGTACTCTAATCTAGAGCAGAGATTTTCATACCTAAGGCCAACTAGCTGATTTTCCAAATCAATGATCAACATACATTAAATAATTAAAACCTGTATAATAGGGTGGGTTGAAAAACCTTTATTTTCAAAATCAACTTGTGGTTAGTGTGGATTTGGGATGAAATCATTTCAAAACATCATGTATAAAAATTTCATCTCTCTGATAATTCCTTTTGCTATTTACTTGCGCCCTGAAATTTGGGCAAAGAATGAAAAAATAGTTATTCTTTGAAAACTTTTGAAGTATAGTAAAAATATCAACTCTTAAAAATCCTTTTGCAGTTCTGAAGGAATTTTGATTCAAATAACTTCATTAAAATAAGGGGTCTGTTTAGAAGAAATTTGGGTCTGTTTTCGGACACTTCATAAAATATTAAGCAGACACTATTTTTCACAATACTACAAATATGGAACCCTATTTTCACAAGTCTGGAAAGATCCCTGAAGATGTGTAACAAAGTTTAGCTTCACATAATCATACTTGCCAACTCTCCGGATTTTGGCGGGAGACTCCGGATTTTCGCTCTCTTCTCCCGCCCTCCTGATTTTTCCCGAAAATCTCCCGCTTTCTCGGTTTTCTCCCGCTTTTTATTGGAATTCCTGGTTTTTTCGAATTATGCATACGGAAAATGCGAAATGTGTGGAAAATAACCAAAAGATTTCTGTATTACAGAATGATCAGACGGTAATTAATGCTGAATGCCTTTTTACAGCATTCTTATATTGGAGCATAATTTACCGATCAGTGTGGCGGACCATTCCGGAGCTCTCTTCAGAAAAATGTTCCCGGACAGTGCGATTGCGAAAACGTATGGTTGTGTGGTTTTAAAACGGTTAAATTTTTATTTTGAGCACATATTATCTTTTTATAATTGGTTTGCGATGGGCTATACATCGATAAAAATTTCTCCTGATTTCTATGGAAAATCTCCTGATTTTTGACTTTCAGAGGTTGGCAAGTCTGCATAATATTTTACTATTATTGAACTACACACCCCAAAATTTAATATTCATTGATTTCCCAATTTTTTAATTTATTTCAATCATATTTTTAGACAAGGCACTTTGAAAGTGACAATCTATTATAAGGCTCTATTTTTGTCCCTTAAGTTTAAATACACTCTTGAGGTTTTGAAAATCAAAGATTATATAAATTAAACTAATATTTCATATTTCCCACACATTCTTTAATACTTAAGCTTCAAAAATGTTCTGTCTTATTGAACCGAAAGATCAATATTTTGCGGACCACCTGTATGTGCCTTGGACCTCAAAGTGGTCTGTGGACCACAGGTTAAGAATCGCTGGTCTATAGTTCCATAAAAGCCCAAATTTCAAATCAAGGAAATTTCAGTTATGTGCTTACTGCACTCACTCAAGAAATCCTGTTAACATACCTATCTAATTATGTCACACTATGTACAAATTCTAGTGAATTTTCTGTTTTAATTTACATTGGGTGTCTCTTGTGCTAAAAGAGAGAATATGTATAAATTTTCGATATGTATATACTATCCCATAGATAGACCATCCAACATCCATCTAATTCAGCAGCACACTTATAGAACAAACAATAATTAGTATTATTTATAATTTTTTTTAATAATTATTTTATTGATGCTGTTATTTTTTACATTTAATTTCAAATTATTTTAAATTGAATTAGGATAAAAAGTATCCCTCTCAGTAGTTAGCAGTAAGCAATATTTTTTGTTTCCATCTGTACATTTATAAATTAAATTTTTTGATTATATTAAACATTTATTTGATTTTGAATTTCCTTATAGATTGCTGCTGCATATGGTAAAGAAGTGTGTATCTATGAACCAACCCCTCTTTTGCATCAATCATCTAGTCATGTAAGTTTCACATTTTTACTGTATTATTTTTCTGCATTCATGTAAGTTTATTTTATTTTATTTTTTAGTACAGCTGTATTCCAAAATATTTGTAACATAGTTTTTTTAAAAAAAATTTCAGCGTTTAGATTATCAGTGGGTTCAAACTGCAGTTATCAAAACTGACTATCAACTTCAAGTTCTTTCATGGAACTTATCAGGTATTACTTTCAAGTATTGGTCAAAAAATATTATTAAGTCTAAATATTCTTATAAACATGTTTCTAATTATATTTTATTAAAAAATACCAAACAGCATTCAATATTTTACTCATAAATTGGACATATTACCCAAAAAATATCTTATAGTCTGAATTAAATTTCCTTTAAAAGTGGATTTTGGCCTAGTAGTTTCATTTGTCATGACAGGCACACGTCTTTTGACTGGTGGGGCAAGCATTCAGCTATGGCAATTGTCCATTGCTGGGGAAGATGACATCCTTGAAGAACCTACCAATATACAAGTGAAATGTACAACAGAAGATGGCTCCATCACTGATATAGATGAGCAATGTAAATGGGATTGCATTTGGTCATGCAAGTAAGTTATAAAATAAAATCTATTAAGTAATTTACAAGTTCTATTAGTAAAAGGTAATAAGGACAATTTGTTGTAAAGGTTAAAAAAACTGGCGTTTTTTCACTTTCTTCGACTCCTAATTATTTACTCAAGTCTTACTAGTTTACTGATGAATCAAAATAATATTTTTAACAGTAATAGAAAATTTAAGGTAAATAATTACAGGAGTTCACATGAAATATTACATTGAAGAAATTTGGAATCTAATTGAAAACTGGTAGCATAATGCAGCCTTTGCAGAAATACTATAAATTTGAACCAATTTAACTGTTTTACAAACTAAGTGATCAATATAGAATAGTGGAGAGATAGCAGTTATCTTGTGTAAATGAGAGGAGGGTTGTGATTTGCTTATTTTTGCTGACTTAGGAAGACTGGGAGAGGGTCAAAAATGACCAAACACACACACTTGCTTTTGTAATATTTGAATGGCCTCTGAAAAGAAGGAGTTTTTGTTTGATCCAATGTTTTTACTTTCTTTGGGTAACATTGGGCATTGATTAATATTTATTTCTTAATTTAGGACTGCTCAACCGGTGTCTTTCCTGAAGTTTTCTCCTGATGGTACCTTGTTTGCAACTGCAGGACGAACAGATCGCTTAGTGAAGATATGGTACAGCAGCAAAATAGGTACCTATCTTTCCTAGTAGTTAACCTGAAAATTGAAAGATTCATAGAATAGAAAATGTATTCATATTTCAATCTCATGTCTAGTGAGCTTTTCATCGCAACGTCATTCAGGCCACCCTGATGAAATTAACTACACTTTCATCTATATTGCTCACCCCAGAGCTGTTACAGGGTTATCCTGGAGAAAAACCAGCAAGTTTATGCCTAAGTAAAGTATATTTTATTTTCATTTTAAATTTTGTGAAACATTTTATTATTTCTTAATGTACATTGACACACTGGCCCATTTTAACTTACAGAGATTCAGTTGCCAATATGTTAGTAACCTCTTGCCGGGACAACATTTGCCGCATTTGGGTTCAAACTTTAATGCCTGAAGATGGCCTTGTAGACTTGCAACAGATAGATTGTATTGCTAATCAAAATCTTCGAGTGCAAACACAGAGACATAGACGGAAGCTTATGCAGCGATTAAAACACATGAAGTGAGATACTTTTCATTAGCCCTATTTCAGTTATTTGTCTCTTATACATGTACTACAACAAAACCTACTAAGAGGAAGTTGCCATAAATGATAAAAACTGAATTGCTTATTAAATCTGCTTTTATTTATTTTACTTATATTTTTTAATTTTTAGATCATTTAATCAGTTTAAAAAGCATCAAGCTACTCAATTTACTGAAGACCCACAAGAACCTGTAGCAGTCCTTCCCAGTACCTATAGTGTCCATGACTTTCATAGCTTTGGTATTCAAGGATCTGGTGTAACTCCGGGTTTACATTTTCACTTAGCTGGAAGTATTAATGCAGAAACTGGTGTGTACTATGTAGCTCTATTTGAAAATATTTAATATTAATGGTTTTAGTTGACATTAGGTTGTAGTGAATAATCTGGTCTAAAATTATTATCTTTGATAAAGGTGTGGATGTTTCTCTTATTTAGTTATTTTTGTCATGACAAGTACACATATTTGAATTTGTCTGGTTTATTCTTTGAAATTAGCAGTTATTTGTTTTTAGTTTAAAATCCAACCTCAAATAATTTTGATGTATACTTTGCTGACAATCTATAATCTTATTGTCTGTTTCATTTTTTAGATATCCCACTTGTACCTAGGTTGGGAGGTGGTAGAACATCCGAAGTCCCAAATTTTGTTGTTCACTGGTTGAACAATAAAGAAATGGCTTTTACTCATTCTGCAGAACATTTGCTTCAAGATGTCAGTGATAAAGTTCTTCAGCTACAACAAAAGCACATTACGAACACTGAAAATGAACTTCACACTGATAGTGAGTTTGTTCATTAGTGTTCCTTTTTCAAAAATAAATGTGATTATTTCTGTATTCTTAGTCTTGAATTTCATTTGTTCCTGTCATTTTCAACTGTTTATTAAGAGAGTGTCAACTATTTTTCATGGTAAAAAATAATTTGGTATTTTCTTATAGGTAAAGCCAATGGAAGGAAAAGTAGTCATCCTAAATCAGATTCTCTGGATAATATTAATGAACCTTTGGGGAGTAAACAAAGTTCACCTTCTGCATCATCTTCAACATCAATTGCTACAGATACTTCCACTTCACAGTCTCAAGTAAATTCCTTTTATCGTATCGCAATTTGCATTGACAATAAAAATCTATTGAAGGAAATCGAGCCTAATTTTAAGTTAAAGCGTTGATCTTATTTTTAAGTTATTTTGTTTTACTTAACTTAGGGCCTCTTCTCTAGACAGAAGTTACACAATTAATAACTACTCTTAGTTTACTGAAAATAAAGTGAACCGCAGACAAATTGCTATGAAATGTTTCTTAGCAGTTTTCTCTTTGAAATTACTTCAATAAATACATAAAAATTTTCAAAATCAGTCCTTGGCAAATTTAATTTAAAAAATAATCTATAAAAATGATACAAACATGTGATACATGTTAAAAGGTTTATTTTTATTGCTAAAACCCAATGTAGCATTTAGTTTGAAAAAATGAAATAACAATTTTAAATTTAATTTGAGTAATTAGCCTTATAAAAAAATTATAAACCAGCTCAAACCTTAAAAGAAATTATTCTTATGTTTTTCCTTTAAAGATGATATAAATAATTACGTACTAAAATTTGGCCAAAATAAGAGTTTAAGAAAATTTCTTTTTAAGTTTATATTTGTTTTCAAATTAGAGTGTCTCAAACTTTAAAAGCATTTAAAAAGGTCATTTTCGAGTGAATATTGTCCACAGATAGTTATATAATGGAAAATCACCGAAATTTTCACTTGCTATTCATCAAGTTACTTAAAATTTTTAATTTTTTAAATTTAAGTTATTTGGAACATTTAATGTTATTAATAGAATTTAATTTATATTTTTAAATAAGTTCTGATAGAAGGATGCTGAAATATAGTACTGTTTCACTTGTTTGGAAATTGGTCCTTTGGTTTATCATTTTGAATTTATTGCATTAATTTAACTAATTAATTAACCATCAATTTTGCTGTGCTTCCATTCTATATAAAATCTATTGAAAATTATCTTTTCAAAAACCTTAACCCCATAACTCTTAAACAAATGTCTAGAAAATGGTCATAAAAGTGCCTATTTTCTTACAGCACGACTCACATGTGAGCGAGAAATAGAAAGCAAATATCTTTGTGATAGCCATGCTAAGGAAGGAAGGGGTTAAAAGTTTGGGATACTAATTTAAAAATAAATTGTTTTGATAATTTTATCAAACAAATATTTTAAGGTTCTGAGCTGGTTTTTAATTTAAAAAAAAGCTTAATTATTTAAATTAAATTTTGAAATTGATATTTAAAATTTTTTAAGAACAAAACCAATATTGGGTTTCATTTCTTAATAATAACATATAAACACATGTTACAAGTGTGTATGTATCATTGCTATAAAGTTTTTGAAATTTAAAAAATAAAAATAAAATTTGCCAGACTGATTTTTGTATGTTATTATCGAATCATTCCTAAAGGAAAATCGTTGAGAAACCTTTATGTACAGTCTGTCTAATGTTCAACTTTTCCACCTGCTATTTTCAGTGGACTTGGTAATAAAAAGTTTTTTTTTTTTAATCTAGAGTAAAAAATGTTTTACAGTAGTGCCTGTTTTATTTTGCTGTCCAAAATTCATAAACTGAGGTTTCTTTCACTCTTTTAAATAATAGGCTCTATAAATTTTATAAATTGAATTCATTAATGTAACAATACTGTTCGTTTTTCTTTAGAGTGTTTCTGGAGATTTTATTGATAGGAAAATAGAAAAGCTGCTCAGAGATTGGCATAGATCACCTGACCTTCTATTCAGCGTATATCCTGCTGATGGAAGTTTTCTTGTTTGGTAAGGGTTTTCAGAGTAATTGTGTATTTTCTTATTTGGTTTGCAACTGAAAATGTATAAATTTAATGAGATATTTTTTGCTTTATCTTAATATTTTATAATTATATACTGTTGAATGGTTTTTGTGTGTGAAGAATTTTTACCAAGATTATTAATGAAGAAAATAATTAGTTTTCCTCTTCAAAATGTAGTTTTTTTGTAAAAATCTTAAAATTTGGGTACATAGATACCAAGTATTGTGTATGTCATAAACCAGCGGTCAAAAGTTATTTTGAGAAAATGAAAACTTGGCAATAATTATTTCAAAACAAATTTTTTTAAATAAAACAATTTTCTTAACTGTTAATCTGGTTATAGTTTGTTCAACTATAACCAGATAAAATGTACAAGCAACTCCCAGACAACTTTCAAAGTATTAAAAGTATCAAAGTATTTCAAGAGTATTATCCCCAATTTTTTATATAAATTTTTAAAAATCAACCACCTCTCCTAACCATTTTTGCACAAATTTTCATTTAGTGATAATAAAATATGCTGAAATTTATTAATTAAATTGAAATCAGAAATTTTTTCATGTGTTTTTAAATTTCAAATTAGTAAACATTTTTTAAGTCTTCAAATTTAAGATTCTAATTTAATTTAGAGATTAAGAATCAATTTAAGATTCTTTTTATTAGAGGGATAAATTGGGGTATGTAATGTGCAATAAAATGCCATCATTTTAGAAAATGAAATAAATCCTACTTTTTAAAAATCCTTCTGTTTTAAAACTAGGATAAATCACAACTTCATAGGAAAGAGTTTCGAGTTCTCTTAAAAATGTTTTTAAAAAATAAGACTAAAATTGAAATTGCAAAAGATTTTGGATTATATGGGATATTTGGATTAGAAGAGAATATGAATATTTTCTTTGCAGTGGGAAGTTCATGGTGCCCCTGTGTGAAAACTTCACTGTGTCCCAGGGCGCCATGGTGCAGTTTGAGAACCAATGTTATAAACTATTGTTGTGTTTTAATCTTCTTTCTGTTTTTTTACCTATATCTTAAGATTATATTATTTATTCCCTTTACTTTAGGTTAGTTGACTGGTTAGATGAATATAACCCTGGCTCTTTTCGTCAGGCTCAAGTGAGCTTTGCGTCTCGGATTCCCAACGCTATTCCTTTAGGCGATGCCTCAACCATGTCTCACCATATGTACATGTACTCCCCACATGCTGGTCTGGATCTTCGATTAGCCATCAGTGCAGCTGTATCTGAACAAATGATCAAAGACAAAGTAGATAAAGAAGACAAAGAAGATCCTGCCTCTCAGCCTGCCTTTGACTATGCTCAATGGAAACATAATTGCAACAAACATCTTTCTCAGTACTGTGCTCTGAGCTCAACTACTCCTACAGTATGCATGTTAACTAAACATAGTAATGGAAGCTTAAATTTGTGGCATCTATCATTTGCTGATTCATCTCAATATACTCAGGTAATATCTTAAGTATTTTACAATATCACTTGTGACACCTCTTTTGTAGATATTCAGAGGAAAATAGCCGTTTTGAATAAATTTTGGAACGAACTCATTGCAATACTTTTCAACCTAATTTATCATTGTGTATAAATCTTTTCTAATATAAAATAGCTATTCAATAAAAGATTATATAAAATATCTCTATAAGGATTTTTTTTGCTAAAAATGCAGATTTATTTTGATAAGATCACGAAATATGTTAAAACTGACCAGACTCAGCCTATAATGCTGTAGCCCAGGGGTTTCCAACCTTTTTCCATCTGCGTACCACTTGACTTTTTGAGAAATTTTGGCCTACCACCAGACCTAAATATTTTAATAAACGTATAATATTTACTCGTCCAAAAGTGTTCAAAGGCTTTTTGAATTAAATTCCTGAGAAAACTTCATATTTCATGGTTAGATATTTATTTATAACATGCTTATTATAAAGGAGAAATAAAAAGATGAAAATGGTATTAATTTACAGTTTTATTTATTATACTCATAGGTCTAAAACATACAAATGAAAAATTAGTACAAACTCAGCAAAAAATTAATCATCAAACAAAATATACTTTTATAGTATTTAGTGCGAAATTTGTTGTTGTTTGCTTGTGATTAAAATATCAACATTAGGAGTAATGGAACTTATCATCACTCTTAACTCCTCTTCAACACTTATTCTGCTTCTATGTTTATTTTTTATGTACAAGAGTTCAGAAAATCCATTCTCACACAAGTAACTTGTAACAAATGGCATCAAAAATAGCAGAGCTTTCCGGAATATCAAAGGGTACTCGGTTTTACATCCGATCCAGAAGTTAATTAAAGATTTCTCTTTAAAATAATCTTTCATGGAACTATCTTCTGTTCTCACGCGTACCACCTGAAACGTTCCCGCGTACCACCGGTTGGAACCCCTGCTGTAGCCTTTTACTTTATTCTGCATCTGTAAAACAATTCTGCTTATGCATTTTAAAGTTATTGAAACATTTCAAACTAATTTCTAATAGAACTGTAACTAATAAAGTTTAAAAATAACTTAACAAGACATATGTTGAAATTACAAATTTTGCCCTCATTCAATCACTACTTTTATTAGTTTTTATCAACAAAACATTAATTTCCTCCCATTTTCAGGTTTTAAGCATTGGACATTTTACCCGAGTTTGTGGTCACAGGTTTCGTATCAATGACATTACATGCCATCCTGTTCTTCCGTTATTGCTTACTACATCTCATCACAATTTGCCAGACAGAAACCAGGGCAATTCTGGTGCATCGAGTCCTGTTCCTAACAGTCCCTGTTGCTGCGTACCTTATCCTGTGGGGTTTCAGTCGGGATTCTGCAGTGAGCTTATCCTTTGGAAAGTTGACCCAGTCGGCCCACTCTCCAAGTCTGGAGGTGTGACCGAATTAGCTAGAATTAACTCTTTAGAAACAGCTGCATTTGCAAATGTAGCCTGGATACCTACTTTATTACCAAGGTATTTACCTTTTTAGTGTTTCTTTTGTTGTAGTTTACCATAAGGTGCCTATAGGTTTTGGTTAGGATATATCAGTCTTTCTGAATTGATAATGCTTGTTAGGAAAAGTGTTACTAAAAATTTCTGTATTTACAGTACTACCCAAGGAAATATATCTAATTCACCAAGTGCTTGTTTTGTGGCATCTGATGGCCATCAATTGAGAATTTACCAAGCAGTCATTGATGCCAGGAACTTATTGGCAGAAATCACCAACTCCTCCAGGAGAAGGAACTCAGAGGTAAAGTTTAGTTGATGCTTAGTAATTAACTCTTAAAACATGGGAAAAAGTATGTATTCTTTTTATTTTATTGGATAGAAAATTCTCTATGATGGACATCTTTTGTTGTTTTTTAATATTTTATTTGAAATTATGTTTGGATATATTTGTTTAACTATAGAGTTTTTATTTAATCTAGGGCTTAAGTGCTAGCACTAGTACATCTTCTGGATTAGGATATAAACACAGTACTCTTCAAGATGCTTTTAAGATAGTTAGTGAGCAGTCAACATCAAGACCAGGATGTGTTATTGAGCTTGATTCAATTAGTGATGCCACTCATGTAAGTTTTACTCTTGTTTCAAAAAATCTTAATTTAAGAAGTGTAATAGTAAACTTTCTTTATTTTCCCCCCATTCTTATTATTTCATTTCGTCTAGATCCACACTAACATTGTTTCATCTGACTTGGTTTTTACCCTGATTTTTCATGTAGAAATTCATGAAAAATCTATAAAAAACTGTATTTTTACTAAATAGAAGTTTTTTATGTTAAGTTTTTAAATGTATTTTTTTTAGTATTTATGAAATGTTTACATTTAATTGTTTTCTCCAGGATTGGCAAAATACCCAACTATTGCATGTGTTTCAAGAGCAGCTAATATCTAGTTCCCCTCTACTGAAACATAAAAGGGATACAAGTAATATTAGTTTAGTGCAGCCTGATCTTCAAGCTATTGTAGATTTAAGAAATAGTTCAGTCTTTGAAGAACCTTTTTATCTGGTAATTCTTGAAAAAGAAGGTGAAAAGTCAGTTTTACACATGTGGAAAATAACCATTGCATCTCCTTTTGGAGCTGAAGGTATGGACTTTAATGCATTTATATGTTATGCGAGCAAAGTGATAAAGGAAGCATTATTAATACTTATACCATCCTACCCAACTGCTAATAAAGACTTCACACAATTTACTATTTGCCAGTAAGAAATCTTTGATTACTTGCATTGAGATACTTCTAAAGATATTATGATACACCCAAAGTATTTCAACACATGTCAAAATTCCTTTTATTTTCATAGATTATCTAGCATTGTCTTTTTATTGCATTGCTCAATCATCATCAGATATTTTTGATAATGCCCTGGCAAAGTAAACAGTATTAACTTTGCGTGAAATGCCCAGCCATTATTAATATCCGAATTTATCACATTGCCCATAGCATATATATTTCTTGCTTATTCAAAACTAGCTGATGATTTGTAAGTTGCCAAGATTAATAAGATAATTGGTCTGTCTACAGATCAAGATCAAGGTAGCTTTGCCTATATACCTGACAGCAATCTTGTTCAAGAAAGTGATCATTCCAACCCATCATCAAGAAGCCAAACTCCTGAACTTACCCATGACACATCTCATCCTTTGTCACAAGTTTCACCTCTCAGAATCACTACTAAAAAGGTTTTATTTATATTTAGTTTAACTCATTTGTGTGACAGATCAGAATTATTTTTCCTTTCTCCCAGCTAGAATCCTTGAAGGTCGGAAATTTTCATTTTTTTAGACCATAAAAATCAATGACTAAATTTACCTCTAATCCCTCTCCCCCCAATTTTTTTCTGACTACATCTTTTCCTGCTCACATGCCCATCAATGCAGCACCATACGCACTATAGTGTAAAAAACTCCTGACTTTTGTCGCTGCTGATTGTGCCCATGTAGAATTGAAACACCATTATTAAAAGTGGGGAAAAAAGTATAATTCAGAGCAGTTTATAGTATATTTAGTTTTTAAAAATAGGATTCTAATGATCAAGTTAAATATTAGGTAATTAATGGTAGTTCGTTTTAAGAATTAACATCAATTCAATCATTAATAAATAATAATTAATTTGAACATTGATTAATAATTTCACAAATGTTTAGAAGTAAATAGATAAAAAAGTTTTTTACTTAAGTATTGATATTTTAAAAAAGTACATATTTAAAATCAATTGTTTTAAATTAAAAAAAACCACCATAATATTTCTTGAACTGCTTGACAAACATCACTAGTGTATGTAAGAAAGAACTATTAAACTATATAATAATATTCTACTGTCAATTCTGTTAAAAAATATCCAACTGTTTTAAATCTCAAGGACTTGAAATATTAACAAAGAATTATGAAACAACTAATTAAAATATAGTTATAGTATTAACGATAATTACAAACTTGGCGATATTTGAATAATTTTTAATATTTTGGTAATTTTTAATGGGATACATAATGGAAAACAGCTGTTTTAAATATAACAACCCAGCATTTTTTATTAAATTTTCTTGGTTAAAGATTATTTAAACTTTTTTTGAGATTAGAAATCTATGATGCACTCTTATTAATACATACTAAGCAGGTTAATAGTCAGTTTCAAATTATCCCACCATATGTTTAATTTTAAAAACATGCATTTGCCTTACACAATTCTTTTTTAAAAACTTAGGTTTGTACTCAAACCTTGCCTTTGCCTGAAGATGTTGATGTGGTTCATGCTACTCCTGCAGCTGGTCATCTGAGTTCATCTAATATTTATCCTGCCTGCTTTGCTCCATACCTTATTTGTACTGCTTGTTCAGATTATTCTATCAGGTAACAAATTTGATTTTCAATACTCATACACACTATTTGAATTAAGAACTGCTATACAAGTTCTGTTGTATGTGGTGTGTTAAACCTATTCCTGATGAGCGAAGAATGTTACATTCTTAATAAATGTATCCAAAATTGGTTTTCATCAAACAGGTTCTGGAAGTGTGAAATGGTTGAAAATGGAAGTAAAGATGATGTTGAGTATCGTTGGTTTGAGTGGGAGATGATGTTGAACAAAACCTGCAGTTCCGTTCAAGTTCCAGGTAAAAATCACACATTCTTCTTTAGTCTTTAGTTTCATTTATAGACATGGTAAATGTAAAATAATTAAAAAAGCATGCATTGCTTTAAGTATAAGAAGCATGCTTTTGTGTGTGTTTGGTTACCTTATGCTCAACAATTCCCTTTCCTTAATAAGAATAAGTAGGGTAATTATGATACAAATTAAACAATCTTTTGTTTATAGTATATCATATCAACAAAAAATGTAAATGTTGTAACGATAAAAGTGGAAAGCTGTAAAAGTGTGAAAAGTATTTTGCAAAACATTTGAGAATTTTCAAAAAACTTGTGTCAAAGTAATTGCCTGCAGAAGAGAGCAAATCTGATCCTCATAGCATACCTTATTTTTCAGTGTATCATAATTACTTGACTTCACCCTATGTTTAATGTTTCACTGTTACTTATTCATTCATGAGATATTCAATTTTTATCCAGGTCAACCTTTATTTGTCAGCTGTGCTTATAGTGGAAGAATGGCATGTGCCTTCAAGCATGGAAAATCTTTCACCAGACACAACTCCAAAGACCCAGATAGTCGTTTTGTAAATATAGGGGTTTCAATATTTGAGTGTGAATCCACTGGAGGTTCGGAGTGGGTACTGGAAGACACCATAAACCTCCGAAACATCAGCTTGCCTATTCCGAAACTGAGCCTAAACTTAGAATCTCTAGTTGATGCTTCTCAAAGAAACAAAAGAACAGCCGACACTCTTTTGCAAAAGCTGTCTACAGATGAAAGTGCCAATGAACGGTTGCCCTTGCAAAGGCTGATGTCTGTACCTAGCTATGCAACTTTGCAGACTCTGCGCCAAGCTATTATTGAGAAAGGAAATCAAGATTTGTTAACCCCTAAGTCTATAGTCCAGTTAGATTGGGTATCTGCAGAAGATGGATCTCATATACTGACTGTAGCTATTGGATCGAAAGTAAGTATACTTAATTTTTTTTTTTAAATTTTTTTTTTTTTTTTTTTTGAATTTTCAGAACTAAATGAGAACAGTGCAACTGAAGATTGGTTTATCAAAACTCAACATCTCAACTCACCCATGAACAAAAATAGGTTTTTTTTGTGGTTTTGGACTGAGGTTCTAGGTTAACGCATGTGGTCAAAATAACACCCCTTCCAAAAAGGGATATTTCCCCTTGAAAATGCATAGCAATCTTGTTCTTAAGGAAAAGTTCCCAGGCTAAACTCATAGAAATCAAAAAGAATTTTATAGGCGTTTTGAGTTCAGCTTAAAATATCTACTGAGAAAAATTAGCTGCAAAATTACAAAATAATAGAAATCACCATTTTAATGCTGAAACTAGCAAGGATGCTAAAAAATTGTCTAATCTCGCACTCAATTTGCCCATGGTAAATTAAATAAAAAAGTTCATAAAAGGCATACTTTTTAGGTTATGATTTTAATTTATTTTTAATTATTTAATTCATATTGTAAAAATAATTAAAAATATTTTTAATTTAAAAAGGCATTAATTGTTCTGTTTTATGTTACTTTGGTGCTTTTTTGCTATTTTTGTTACCATTTTTTAAAGGATAAAGGGATCTTTGAAACATTTGATAGCTTTGTGAAAGCGGAAACGCAAATGATCAGGACCCTGATAATTGAGGTTTTACTGATGTTTTTCTGCTCCCATAAAAAATTTTAAAGTTTTTTTTAATTCTATCAAAACTCAAAATCTCTAAAATGCTTTTCCTCGTAACCGAGCCAGGTTTGCAGATACAAAGTTATAATTAAGAGTCAGAGTTAGGAATGGTGGAAGGATCTTAGTGATAGTTGGTTTTGTTTTAATAGCTTATAGGCTCTATCATGTTTTTGGTGTCCCAAAAAATTTCCGTAAGTGGAGATTTTGAGTTTTGATAAACTTATCCTCAAATTTCATAAGTGTACTCGCTCTAAATACACGGTTCTTAGTTGGTTTCTTACTAAAAAAATATCAAGATCTGAAATTTTTGAAATACTTTAACTTCATTTTACTATCTCTAATGTTAAAACCTCTATTAATTCTAGGTTCTTTTGTTTGCTCCTGTTTCAAATGACATTGCTCAAGCAAATGTTCAAGCTATGAAAGCTTCTAAGTCAGCTAGTCGTCCCCTATTAAAACAGGCTTCATCTATGGTATTACCCTTATCATGCAATGATGAAATACGTTGGATGAGGATAAGAAGTACTCCATTAAAGACAGCAGATTCTTTACCTCCGATTCCCATGCAATTATCTTGGGTACGGCATGGTATATTAGTTGTTGGCATGGATAGTGAGATGCACATTTATTCTCAATGGAGAGTTCCAGTTACTGGAGGTAACATAGAAATGAACTTTATATTTAATTGATTTCTATTGTTTTTTTATATGTACTGTTAGTAGTAGTTGAAAATTTGGTGTTGTAACGGGAGTTTTCCGTCCTGAACTCTCCCGTCTCTCTTAACCTCAGGTTCTTGGGGTTATTTTCCGAAATAAAACTACAGGCCAGTAAAAAGGCGGACAAACTTTATTGATACAAATTTTGATCTCTCTCTTTCTAAAACATTTTGAAAAAACTCACTGAAAACACGCGAGCACGGGACAATAAAACGTTAGCTCGCGCTCTTGGTAATGAGTACTAGTACAGGAGCTGAGGAGCTGGTTACAAGCTCCCCCTTAACCAGTCTCATACGTCCTCGAGAGGCTGGTTACAAAATTCTGTCTTTGGCTTGGATACCAGGAATGACGTCGCCAGGTTGACGGATTTGGTGGTTGTGGTAGTCTTCTTCGAGATGGCAGGGGTGGTGGTGGTCGCCGTCGGGAAAAAGTCTCTAGACGAGGCACTGGTGGTGGTCGCCGTCGGGAAAACATTTCTGGACCAGGAAATGGTGGTGGTTGCCGTCGGGAAAACATTTCTGGATTAGGCAATTGCGGTGGTCGCCATCGGGAAAACGTTTCTAGATGAGGTAAGGGTGGTGGTCGCCATCGCCCCCGCCAGGGACGAACCGGATTGCTTTGATACGCAGGACCAACATTCGGTTGTGCCCTCTCGATGACTTCTCCTCCATCTTGGACTGTAGAAATTCGATCTTGAGGTATCGCCTCTCCCCCTCGTTGGAAGCAATCTTGATACTTTAGTAGCCCTGTATTTAGTTGATCCTTTGTCACCTGACTGAGGCTCCTCGCTTCGTCGGGTCGCAGTCTAACATCAGTTATGATAACAGGAGCGATGTTTATAATAGAAGTTGTCTTCGCGTTTCGTGCCTCAATTGGTTTCCTGTAGAAAGGGTAGCGAACCCTGGGTTCGTTACGGTAAAACCAGGTTCCTCCCCGTATATCCAGTACTATACCTGCTTTATAGAGGAAGTCTCTCCCCAATAACGTGTCATTTTGTTTGGCTTCCGGTAGCACAATAAATTCAGTTTTGAACCTTTTATTTTCAATGTACAGACTGACAACTGCACTCAAGGCGACCATGGATTTTTCGGTGCCGTCAGCCACTGTGAAAGAAATACTTTTCTTTTCAAATTTAACTTTATGATCTTTTAGGAAGTTATAAAGTTTTTCTCCCGCAATGGAGTGAGATGCTCCTGTGTCAGCGCAAACTGCAATCTTTTCTCCAAAGAGCCGAAAGACTATCAAACTTGAGGGGTAACCATCTGACCGTGGATTGAGGAAGTTCATGCAGCTTACGATTGTCTCTCCTCCCCCTCCTTTCAAGCAATTAGGACAATTTGCTCTGATGTACCCGGGTGCTCCACATCCGTAACAGGAGTCCCTCCTACTCTGACTGGGGACCCCTGGATCCCACCTACTGTTCCTGGGAATCCATGGAGGATTTTCTTGATCTGCCGTTCGGTTGTAATCGCTTCCTTTGAACCTCATTGTTGGTTCCTTTAGTTTCGGATGAAACTTTTTATTTGCCTCAGCCGACGACCGTGCATCATTTCTGGGACTTCTTAAGTTGTCGTACAAATCCAACTTCTCCACAAGTTGATCCGGGGTAATCCATTCACCCCAGGTGTCTAGGAAATGCTCTTTTGTTTCTGGTGGGACACGCCTTTTAATTTGGTCCAGAATCCACAGATTCTTTAATCCCTCATAGCTTGTGATGTTTAGTTCATCAAGCCAACCCTCAAAGTAAGACCTGAGCTCAAACTGGAAATCCTTCCAGGTGCTAGATGATTCTTTTTTGTGTGTGGAAAACAAAATTCGGAGTTTCTCAGCACCCAACTTGAACCGCTGTAGTAAAATTAGTTTTATATGATCAAAATCTTGGGATTTTTCTTCCGGTTCCCTTGCAATCAGTTGAGCAATGTCACTTGGGAGTACGCTAAGCAGGTACGCGACCCAAGTTTCTTTTGCTACCCCCAGGAACTTCATTTGTCTTTCGAAAAGTGTAATGTACAGAACCATATTGTTTTCTTTTGGATCGAAAGCTGGAATTAATTTTTGTATTTGAAAACCGGGTTGTATTGGGCATATTTGACTTTCGGAAGATATTGCGGTGGGACGCTGCGACTCAATTTGAAGCCTTAACTTACCTAATTCAAAATCGTTTGATTCTCGAGCTTTCCTTTCTTCTATTAGATTGAGGTACAACTCTCGGATAAATTCTTCATCGTATTCGTTTGAATTTACGACTGCTTGTTTCAATTCTATCATTGTCATCTTCTCGTTTACTTCTAGCTCCAATTCTTCGCATAACGCTAACATGTCAATTTTCTTACCTTTTCCAAAGAATGCCATCTCTATTAATTTTTTTTAAATGGAACTATATATCACTGCCGTAAAATATTACTAATGTTGAAATTTTGCTTTTCTTCAAAGTTAGGAAACTAATCTTTCTGTAACTACTGATACTTTAATCAAATCTCAACACTCAAAATTATTAGTCAGGATGACTCAAACAACAAACATATACTTCATCTTAGGATACTATATGATTTACTTATCTCTTATCCGTGCAGATGATTGACCTAGATATTCCCTTTACTGGAACTGTAGTTTGAATAGCCACTCGTTGGGACGCCAATTTGTAACGGGAGTTTTCCGTCCTGAACTCTCCCGTCTCTCTTAACCTCAGGTTCTTGGGGTTATTTTCCGAAATAAAACTACAGGCCAGTAAAAAGGCGGACAAACTTTATTGATACAAATTTTGATCTCTCTCTTTCTAAAACATTTTGAAAAAACTCACTGAAAACACGCGAGCACGGGACAATAAAACGTTAGCTCGCGCTCTTGGTAATGAGTACTAGTACAGGAGCTGAGGAGCTGGTTACAGTGTGATTTTTACTCATTTATTCTTTTAAAGTTAACATCTAATTTCTTTGTTTAATTATTCAATTATTTTAAATTTAAACGTGCAGTCTCTTGCCTCATTCAATATACAATAAAGAAAATAATACTGTGCAAAACACCCTTGTAAACTTAAGTAATTGCAGATTTCTACTAATATTACATATTTTTTTTATAACAATCAACTTGCATTTTCATTTTATATTAAATTAGATTTTGTTGATTATCATTTTTTTCATTCAGCAAGTCCTCCTGCTGCTGAGAAAGACGAACCCTTAGTTGATGATCGCAAACTTACCGAGGAAGAGCTTCTTTCCAGAGCCCAGGAATCTTCTAATTTGAGATTACCCACAGCATCTGGAGGTACCTTATCTAGATCACCTTCGTCAAGTGTCCTAACTGCAGCAGCAGAAACTAAACGGAAAAAATCAGAACATGCAAAACCTCAGAGGTGAGATCTTATAATTTTCGATAAAAAAGTTTTTTTCATTATTTCTTATGAAAGGTAGTGATTTTTTATTAAGTGTGGTTAATTTTTTGTTGATTACTTTTTCTTTAGACCTTTTAAATTTTAAGAGTATGTACTAATGTGCAATGCGTTAAATATGTTTTTGATACATGATTTAATTATTTGCTTTAATTAAAGTAAGATTCATATTCTTAAATTAAATTGGATCAAGTAGATTAAGTAATTATTCATGTACTTAAATTTAATATAAAAGTGATTGCTTTGTATAAATTTTTCTTTGTACATATTATTTATATGTTCATTTTCTTTCTTAATCTGTTTTTAATTTATCTCTTTCAGAGAAAGTCTTGCTAGTGTAGGGCCCATGCCTGATTTTGGATTGTTTGAAGCCAGTAGATTAGCTTGTCCCGTCCTTCCTCAATATCATCCAAAACAGTTGATGGAATTGCTAGGATTTGGGAAGCTAAGGCGTGTAAAAGCCATTCTGAGTCATCTTGTGAGATGTCTATCTGGTTCCGAAAATATCAAGGTAGGATTTTTTAAATTTTAATCTGTATTAATGTTTTCTGAGATTTTTGTTAGTTTGTATTTGTTGGTAAATATTGTTTATTGAGGATGGTATTTTTAAGGTGTCATCCTCACTTTTTATGCATAATCATTAGGGTGGCCCTTATTATAATGGAGAAAAAAAAAATTCAATATTTTTTTGGGCACCCCCCTCAATTTTTTTCCTTTTACCCTGAAATGAAAGTGTGCAAAAGGATTTTTCGATATTTTAATATTAACCCGTGCCGCACGGCGGTTGAAGTTTGAATCCCATAGCGCGCCATAGTAATTGTGGCTTAATGTGGGAATAGCTTCTCCGCTCCTTTCCTAAACCTCAGAATGACAATTGATTTTAATAATTTCAGCATTATTAAGGGTAAGGAAGATGAAAATACTACCTAAAAATATTATTAGTAGATAAAAGCAGTAAATTTAACAGAAATGTATTTCTTGAAAATAAATTGTAAAAACATCCATTAAAATTATTTCACATAGCATAACACCAAACAATAACTACACTTTCACATACAATAGTTTAAAAAATTCCGTTTAATTATTTTATACACATTTTTAATATAACATATTCTATATCTCTATAACATTTATTAAATTCTATCTTAAAAAAGAAATAAATAGTTTATTCACTTTTAGGACCAAGTATTCAAATTTACGCTTAAAAGTATAATTTTTGCAATAGGGGTACTGTTTTCTATGACTTTCAACACATTGCAAAAGTTACTGTTTCTGCTCCTCATCTATTAAAATCTCGAATTAGTTTTACATCCCTTTCAGCTGTGTCATTGACAGCAGTCAAATTTTGAAATGTCTCTGGTATTTAGGTATGAAAAGCCATCAATCCAAAGTTCTGAATTGATGTTAAAGAAACTAATATCAACGTTCAATCTCTTAATGAAATTCAAGTTTTTTTGGGAAATAAAGTCCTTAATTTTTCCCTGAAAAATAAGGAATCAATCCGTAATTAGGTATAGTAAAATTTTTATATGTGAATATTCCTAAGATAATTCAAAATAATATTTATGCCTAAATTAAAAAATCCCAATAAGATATTTTAAGTAAACTGAAGCGGGCAACTTCATTAGGATAAAATAAAAGAGGCATTTTCTTGCAGTAGTTAGAGTATCACGTTTGAAATTCTTAATTATGCGCTTTTTTGATTCCACATTGACGTATTCATTAAAAATGGATGGAATGCATATTCTTCATTTAGGTACAACAAATAATTGACAAATTTCGTCACATCAACCAAAGAAATATTTTTTTAATGGTCTTGTATTTCTTTAAATAGTGTAAGAAATTTAAATCATTTAAAAAAAGCCGATGGAGACTTTCTATCCATGCTATCACATAGATCTTCACAAGAAATATACAATTGTTTTTTTTTTTAGCCTTTCAATTTCTGTTCTTTAAAGCCAAATGGTTTCTAAACATAAATAACAAAGGATTTTTCCCACTTAAAATTATTTTTTTAGTCTTGTGTCTGGCGCAATATGTCCTGCTATGCACCTTTCACTATAAAAAAAAGTGAACCAACCAATCTAAACTTGAACATTTTCATGGAATAAGTGGCTTTAGCCATCCATCTGGCATGGTGTAGAGCTAGTGGTCTAATTTTAAATAATGTTTCTGAATTTCCCCATAAAAATTATACACAATTCAATTACCTCCTTATAATCGTGTTTCCGTTCTTCTAGGGAGGGCATTAACAATATAGTAGTGCTCAAAATTTATCTTTGATTGATATTTCCCTGGACTTATTTTAATTTGGGCAGTTCTTGCTCAAACACTTCTTAATATCAATTAGTATATGTGATGGCGACATGTAAAATGTGTAAGCTCTCGGTCCGCATATCGTCCAAAATATTGACAGTACCATGAACCATGAACCCATCCAGTGTGGGAACTGGTGGTGTCGGAAGAGCGAATTTTCCTAACTATTGCTAAATTATCAAATTGCTAAAATTATCAGTTTCATGGATTTTAACAAATATCTTCATCACACATGCTCATTTTGTGTCTCGTATTTCATCTTTTCTTCATTCTGATTAGAGGAAGCGAGCGGACAAGCTATTCTCCTACTAAGCCATAGTTACTATGGCGCGCTATGGGATTCAAACTTCAACCGCCGTGCGGCACGGGTTAATATTAAAATATCGGAAAATCCTTTTGCACACTTTCATTTCATGGTAAAAGGAAAAAAATTAGGGGGGGTGCCCAAAAAAATTCCGACTTTGAAAAATAAGGGCCACCCTAATAATCATTGGTATAACGGGGTCTATTCTTTTTAAGAACAGCTTGTTGTACCTAAGGATACAAATTTTAGCAATCTAATTTTCAAAATTTTAGCTAATAAAAATATCACTCTATTGACAAATGTTGAGACTATAGGTTCAGTACTTTAAATGGTCAAAATGTGATTTTACCTTTCGATTTAAAAAAAATTAAAATATGAATTTTCTCTAATGGTACAACACTCTCCCCTACTCTTCTAATTTTTTGAAGTTCAGTTATCTATTTTATTCTAAGTAGTTATTCACTTAGGCTGACACCAAAATATCATTTATTTTCAGAAAACATTCTTACAAGTTCCTGAAAGTGTAGGAAATGAAGAGGAAGGTGATGAAACTGGAAGGTCCTGGTCTCGCACTCGAGCCATGTCAATGGGCACCAGCACTTCACCCTTGCCACACAGTCCTAATGACCAGCGGGGGTCAGTGTCGGTGTTTCCCGAAGAGGTGACACTAGGCTATGTCGAAATTCAGTCCATTCCTCCTCTTCCCCTGTTTACACTTATAGCATCTGACAAGGAAGCTAATGTGCAGCCATCCTCCTCTGGCATGGAAGAAGGAGCTAGTGATCAGGTAGTTGAAGATTATTTTGTCTATTCCATCATTGATAAATTCCTTATGAATATCTCTTTAATTTTTTATGTAAAAGTTCTACTATTTCCCTGTGTTTATTTAACCTATTGTTTACTTGTTGTGTTACCCAAAGAATTAACCGCTTCTACTCTCCCTCCTTTGGGCTATAAATGGTTTTACTGACCATGTATTTTTCTGTTGTAGGATTACAGTGGTTTGTTTGACCTTTCAAATAATGTTGAAGATAATTTGGATGACATCCTTCGTACCAAGTCTGGTTCAGGTGAAAACAAGAGAGATAGACCATCTTTCAGTAGTAATGACAGAAAAAAGAACCTGGCTAATTTTAGCACCAATCAGGTAATTTTGAAATGGAGGTTAGGCAGAATTTTATGAATAAATATACATGTATTTTGGCTAATCACACATATTTTTTCTTTAAGGCTTCATCCCTTACTCATTTCCTTACACATTCCCATCTTCCTGGTCTTTCAAGTTTGGATCAAATGCATCTGTTAGCTTTGGCTGATACAGTCGCTTCCTTTAATACTGCAACTGCTGATAGATTCAGTGCTGAACCAGGTATCTGTTTTGTGATTAACTTTTATTTTAATGAAATTCAAAAATAATTTATAGATTTAACCCCACTTTGTTTGTTGTGTATTTAAAAAAGTTAGTTTTGAAATTTTGTAGCCATTTAACTGTAAACTGTAATGCAAAAGGTTATGAGTTTGTGGTGTTCCTAACATGTATCAGAAGGAGTGAATACAATAGCAAAATTAAATTGTTATTAATGACTTCAATTTAAAAACTGTTCTTTTTCAGCTGTTTCTAAGGATGCTAATAAAACAAGTATTGATGGATTAAGTGTCGCCGTTACTACTGGTAATTATCCTTTGCATTATAAGTCTGTTACCTTCAAATTTTCAAAATATGGAGATATTTGTGTATTATAGGTATATTTAATGTTAAAATTATCATATTTAAAAATCAATGTGATACTTAGTTTATAAGATCACTTTCATATTTATCTTTCAGGCTATATTTTTAAGGAGTTTAACAAATTAAATTTTAATCAAAACACATAGTTTGAATTTATGATAGATATAATTGATAAATATGGTTGTATTAATCTTTAAATATTAGATTCAATAAGGGCTTAAATTTAAGAAATATTTTTCAGATTCATTGGATGATTGTGGGTTAAGGTTCCTACTTGCCATGAGGCATTACATATACTTAATGAGGTGTTTGCCGATTTCTCAACGAGCTCAGCTGCAATTGCAAGGATTAGGTAGCCACAGTCTAGTTTGGGCATTCCATTCTGAGACTCAAGAAGAACTTTTGCAGTTGATTCCTTGTGTTCAAAAAGGGAACATAAGATGGTTAGAGCTGAGAGAGCTTGGAATCGGATGGTGGGTTAGAAGTAATACAGTGCTAAGGCGTCTTATGGAAAAGGTAGGATTGACCTTATCTTAGATTCTTGTTTATTAGTTGAATTAATTCTCTCAAAATCTTTTCCCATTCTCTTTGTTTTAATATATTTAAAAACTTAGGTTGCCAAAGCTGCTTTTCAGCATAAAAATGACCCTATGGATGCTGCTTTATATTATTTAGCTATGAAAAAGAAAACACTGGTGTGGGGGCTATTTAGGTGAGATTTTTTCCTTTTTAGATTATCAAAGTTTTTCTTTTCAAAATGAGTAAAAATTGACTTGTAAAATATTTCCACCCTCACAATTCCTTTTTATTTTTCTTGAACTTATTAAAACTAACATTTAACATGACAACTCAAATGTTATTAAAGATTAATGAAATATAATTATGAAATACACATTTTTAAAACTGACCAAAAAGTATAAAACAATTTTTTTTTAACTCCTTGTAAAATGAAAGAAGTGTGTCAAATGCAACAGATAAGCAAATAAAGACACCAAGGAGGCATGAGTTGTCTATTACATGAGCCCCACATTCATTTTACAAGGAGTTAGGAAAAATTATTTAATACTATTTAGTGTTTTTAAAAAGATTTTTTTTTAAATTTCAATTATTTGCTTTTTTCTTGTGTGTGTGGTTTCAAAATAGACTTAAAATGGTTTACAATGATTCAGTTAAGTTTTCTCTATTAAAATTAAAGAAACAATCAGATTTTTATACCTAAGAAAATCTATAGGAATCTTCAATCATATGGGAAAGTTTTTCATCTAGAGCAGTCATGGGCAAAGTACGGCCCGCGGGCCAAGTCTGGCCCTTCGGACGAGTCAATCTGGCCTGTGGCATGGTTTTGAATAACCCCTACAATTACACATAGGACAAAATGTTTTTATATGATCACCATTTAGCTACACTACTGCGAATCAGCTCATCCCAGTTTCTACCAGATTATGAAAAACTTTTAGAATATCTCAGTATCACAGTTTCATCTGTCACATGCACCTTCCTACTCTTTTAAAGAACAATGAATTTTGTAACTTTTTTATCCAAATTTTTTACCATTGTAGCATATAATATAAGCTGTGTTTGATGTAGAAATCCACTTTAAAAATTAACATTCATAAAAAATTGTTTTGTGAAATTTTTTTGTTTCCGGCCCGCCAAGATATTTTTTTTATTTTATCTGGCCCTTAAAAAGTTTGCTAATGTCAGATCTAGAGAATAAATTTGTCCTAGCAATTTTATTTAGGACAGAAAGGGGCAGAAAAAATTAACCGTTGAGTTATTAGAAGACAATTAAAACACTAATCTTAGTGAAATAGTATGTCTAATTCTGTCATGGAAAATATTCTAACTTTCACCCATGTCTCCAATATTGAGGTTTTTTTCCTAAATTCTAACTGAACAGACAAGAGAACAAGAAAGAGAATAAAATTGTTGTAATTAAATTCAAAGCAACCTGACTGTTAAACACTGATTTAAAAAAAAATATGAAATACTTTAATGATGTATTTCTTTTGCTATTCATTTCTTACTCATTCATATTTGATTAAAACTAATTGCAGATCTATCAGTGATACGAAGATGACAACATTTTTCCAAAATAATTTTGCACTAGATCGGTGGAAAAAAGCTGCGCAAAAAAATGCCTATGTATTGATGGGGAAGCAAAGATTTGCTCATGCTGCTGCATTCTTTCTACTTGGTGGTGATTTGAAAGTAGCTGTTGAAGTAAATATCAATAACTTTCATATCCTCTTTAATACTTTACTAAATAAACTTTTATTTTGATTCATTTCATATGTTGTGTTTTACAGATAATTATGAACCATTTAAATGATTTGCAACTCGCGATGGTGGTTATCAGGCTATATGAAGGAGAAATTGAGACAGTGACTCCTTCACTGAGAAAACTGCTGTTCCTTGAAGTTTTAGGATGTGAAGAAGATGGTTCAAATTACATACCATCAAAAGCTTATCCTGATCCTTTTATTCGATGTATGGCTCGATGGATTCTTCAGGATTATTGTGGGTCCTTGACAACACTTTTGCAAACTGATGTTGGATACTCTCACCCCAAAGCGTCTGAAATAGAAAATCCACAGGATAGGATGTCAGGTAAGTAGTTTTTAGTAATAATTACCAGACTTTCTCTACTTATATGTTCGACCCCTTATCCCCTTAATTGTATTTAACTGAAAGTAATTTTGTACACAAGTGGAGTGTTTTTAACACTTACAAAAGGAATATTTATTTTCTAAAATATAAGGAAAGTTGATTTACATGATATCCAAGTCTAAACACCAGAAGTTCCCAAACTGTGGGTCGCGAGTCATGTTTTTGTGGGTTGAAATGATATTTTTATTTTATATTTAAATATGCATTTTAAAAAACATTTCAACACTGTGATGTTGATTTAAAACTTTATCATCACACCACATAGTAAAAAAGAATAAATAAAGCAACAAATAAAAAAAAAACTAACTCTGTACCTAAAGTAAAGTACAAGTAAAGAAAAACTTGTGTCACTTTAATGTGCTGATGATGCAAAATATTCATTCATATTCTATAAAGACTAAAAAATTAATTTAGAAATATTTCTAAATGAAAAACGCATGCCCCACCAAGGGTGTTACAAATTTTAGTAGTAATTTTCTTAGAAATGCCAAACTGCAAATTACTCTCAGATGACTAAAAAATGAGCTTTTAAACCCTGAAAACCCTGTTTTTCGTCAAGTAATCAAGAAACTTTTTTGGGAAGACAAACTCCAAAGACTCCCATTTTAACATGAGACTCAAGAGTTCCAAAAACAATTTAAAAGATAGATTCAATGATGCTGATGTTGAAATAGAACTACCCCTCTCTCTCTTAATTAGCTAAAAGTTGTGCTATATTTTTAATACAAAAATATCTTGTTATGGCATTGGAAAAATTAGATGGATTTAGGGGAAAGAGCATGAAAAAGGTTTAAAAAACACTGATTTAAATGTTCTTTGTTAGTCAAGTGAGTTTCTGAAAAAGTTAAATACCTTTACTAGAGATGAAGTGTGGGTGGCATTAGATTCTGTTCGTAAAAAGTGTTTAAAAGTTAAGGAACTCCTGGTCTTAACCATAGAAATGTTCTTTTGCTGTTGGTTGATAAAAATGTTTTAGCTACACAAAGAAATAAATTGATTTTGGGTATAGCTTTAATGTTTATCTAAATTAAGTTGCTTTTTTTCAGCCAACCCTAGTGTATTCAATTTCTATTTATTCTTACGTACACATCCTTTGGTTGTAAGACGACAACGTGCTCAAAACTTGTCAGATATGAAAAAATCTAAGGCTGCTGGAAAAAGCTTTCACTCTGAAAGCATTGATATTGAAGAGGTATGTTCATTTACAAAGTACTTATGTTTAAATTATAAAAGTACACTTTTTATGCCAGTTTGTTAATTGAAACAAAGAAAATAAACAATCTAGTAGAACTGTAAAATTTGTCAGAGGAAGAATGCAGAGCTAGATAGAATCTTGCTTATGACAATTTGCAATTATATTACTTTTGATACATATATTTTCAACTTTATGTAGGCTGGAAAATTCATTCAATAGAAAAAAATGTTTTGGTTTTGATATAGCTATATGTGTTAAACTCTGATTTTAATTTTATCTGCTCCTTGTCTGCAAAGTTTAATTCTCTCAATTAGTGTGACATTAATATTTTTCAATTTAAATATCAGTATTTCTTAATTAAAGAAAATTTTTCTTTTAACTTAAAAAAGTTATCAATATTGTCATATTTATGAATGCTTTTTTTCTCAGTCTTTTGAAGACACCATCACGCCTTTAGAAAGAAGACTCTTTTTCACTACTGCTCATGCTCACTTCCGTGCTGGTTGCCCTGCATTGGCTTTGGAAGTTCTGTCTCGCTTGCCCAGCAGAGTTCTATCTGAAGGTCCCATGTCTCCTGATGATGCAGTCTTTGACTTTGCCAATGTGATCAATGCCGCAGATGATCACATTGCCACTGGAACATTAACAAATCTTGAGACCTCCTCAAGCACTCCTCAAAATAAAAGTGTGGACTGGAGCCAACCAGTTTCAGGGGGAGGGTCTGCGGCTGATTTTGATTGGAGCCAGCCGACAGCTCCTTCAAATGTAGGAGGCAGCTCACTGGATTTCGACTGGTCTGCTCCTGTGTCTCAGCCTAAAGAGCTAGAGTTAGAGCTTGATTTTGGCTTGAATGACAGTGAAAATGAAGGATCTGAAGATGGAATAGAAATAAAAACAGCTGATCCTCCTGTTGAAGGTAGTTTTATTCTCACTTCTAAATTTTTTATTCCACTTAAACAAGGATCAAGAACTGGCAGACTGTGGTGCATATTCAAACTACGTGAGGTTATTTTCTAAACCCTCAAGAATTTCAATTTGAATGAATGATTTATTAATATTTACAAATACTAGTAATTTATATGTTGTTTGACCACATTAATGAAAATTGTAAGAAAGTTAACTTTTTCTCATTACCTGTAGATTTTTAACTTCTTGGGGAATTTTACTTTTCCAGGGATATAGTATGTCTCTCCAATCTCCCATAAGTGAAAGGATCGTCCCATTATGCACCCCCCTGATTTTGAGCTTTATTTAGAATCAGAATCACTTGAACAAGATTTCCGAGTCCCCATCCCCGGAAAAATTTGGGCCATCTTCTCAAAATATTTAGTTCCTGGGTAAAAAAGGCATATTTTTTAAAAATGCAACACTGGTTGAAGCATAAAAATTTGAGTTTGAATATTTTGAATTATTTATATGAATTTTTAGCTCACCATAAGTTTGACCTTTTTTACGGGTCAAATTTCCCAAAAATGTCCTGGAGGGAAGCCCCCAGTCCTTGTTTTCAATATAAAGCTATTAATAATTTACAAACACTTAGGCAATGGTTTCAAATCTTATCAATTAAGTGGGGTGCTGAAATGTAAAAAGTTCACTTTACTTGTAATTAGTAAATCAAGATTTTTTAGATTCTTCTGGGGAGGAATCTTTAACTCGCAGGCCATCCCCTCAACATTCTCTTGTTACTGATGCTCATTTGTTTGAGCTATAGCCTTATCAATGTTTTTTTTCTAATATATTAAGTAATTTGTTATTATTATATATTATTATTTGTTATTATTTTATATATTAAGTAAATTGCTGTGATGTAAATGGTTTTAATGGCAATTAACAAAAGTTTCAAAATTAATTATTATGTATTAAAGGTATTGTTCTCAAATTACATGTATGTAAAAATATGTGTATCTGAAGATAAGAATTTAAAAGTAATTAGTATTTTTATAAAAGTTTTAAAAATTGCTTGTATCCCATGTAAAATTACTTCTTGACCCTTGTACTATATAACCTTTTAAAATAATTTACATTTCTAAAAATTTGTATCTTGCTTAATTTATTTAAATCACCCAAATATTAAATAAAGCATCAACAACTTCTTGCAGCTTCAGAGAACAAAGAAAAGGAAATTGACACACGGTCAATAGCTATTGATATAATGGCCCAACAGCTGAAATTTATTGCTTGCCTTAAAGTAAGATAAACATTTTCTTTAAATACATTTTGAAGATTCTGAAGGAAATTAAATTTAATCAATATAAATATCTTAAAATCACTCATGTTCAACTATTTTTTTTGATCATCATTTAAATCTTAATTCATCTTAAATTTGCTTGATAATTTAAAAGGTAGATGTTTGAAAAATAATAAGTATATTGGATGGGTTTTTTTTTCAATATAAAACCATACATTTTATTATAAAAAATATGTATTACATAGTTAACTCTTATTTTTTACATTTGAATTTGTGACTTTTCAATTAATTATTTTAATTTATTGAACTTCATTTTCATTAGATCATGATGGAAGAATTGAGTACTCTAGCAACTGGATATGAAGTAGATGGTGGCCAATTGCGTTATCAACTTTATATATGGCTTGAAAAAAGTGTATCGGCTCTGAAAGATTTGTGCCTCTATGGATGTACATCACAAGACTATGATCAATCAGGTAATTAAATAAAATTTTATTTAATTTGCATTGTGCTTGAATCAGCCTTATGTGCTCGAATCAGCCTTGTGCTTGCTTTGGGTATTGCAAGCAGTTTGTTTTAGCGTTTTTAAAATTTTTTAAGCTTAATTTTTTCTGCTTTTAGTTATTGCCTGAAAGTTGGATTATTTGTTTATTTTGTAATTAGTTTATATTTTTATTTTACAATTGTATTTAGTGAAGTTTAAAACTAAAGTATAACCTCTTTACAATGACCTCCAATACAGCGACCCTTGCGTTACCATAACCAGTAATTAAAGAACCTATTGTTTTATTATAGTAATAATTTTATTAGTTATAACGTCCTTTCATTAAAATGACCACATATTTTTGGTCCCTAAGGGGTCGCTTTTTTGAGGTTCTACTGTTATTATTCCTAAGCAGTGATTAAAAGTATTCTATTTAGTGTCCAATACCTATAAAAGTATCAATTTTTTCCCATCACTAACAAAAATCTAGAATTGATGTTAAAATTTTATGCATACAGTTAATTTTATGATAAACTTAATGAGATATTTAGAAACTTATTCTTCATTGTTACTATTTTAGTTGTGGAAGAATCTATGGCAATAGACGGTAATCCTCAAAACAGCTCTAACCCTGACAGTGCTATTGATAACTCAAAGCGAAAGACATCGCTGCATGAAATATTGCTTGCTGACAAGATGGATTTTGAAGCTAAGCTCCAGAGGGCTGGTCGTCGCAAGCAGTGGCTCAAAGCAAATGAAGCACTGCTAAGAACGTTGCTGAGTTATTGCAGTCTTCACGGAGCTCACGGTGGCGGTTTGGCTGCTGTGAGAATGGAACTGATTTTGTTGCTTCATGAGCTCCAACAAGAGCGGTCAAGGCAGCAGCTCCTTTCTCCTTTGCCATTCCAAACAACTTTGCCTTTACTTGCAGCAAGTGTGGCATGCCAAAAAACAGTTGTTGCTGATCCCATTAGACATTTACAGGTAATTTTAAAAAGCGCAAGCAACTGGCTTCAAGCATTTCATGTTGCTAGCTAAATAAATGTTACATATTCTGGAAAGTTTTAAATCTAAATGTTATTAAAAGTGCTTTCTTATTTGTCTTTTGCTGTTTTTTAAAATTTTGTCCAATGTAACTTGTGTTTTTTTTTTCATTTTCAGTCCCTTGCTCATGACATTTTGCTTACCATTATTGATATGACAGATCCACCCACCGTATCAAATTCTTCAATTTCTCATGTGATTGTACTTCGGGACTTAAGTACCTCTCTCTCTGCTTGTATTTATGAATCTCTCTGTGATAGTGATACATTCATTGTTAAGCAAGGAGGAGCAAGAGGTCTTAGTATGGAAGAACTCATAAGGTAAAATGTGTGGGCTTAGTTGCTTTCCTATGTTACTGTTTAACATTCCTGATAGTATATCAGACTTAAAAATTTGTTTTAAATTTAAAACCTCTTGTTTCCAAAATTTGAGGAGCTTTATTGTTTAATGAAATCCTTTTATTAATTTAAATATTTTACTTTCATCTATTGATTACATTCCACCTTTATGTTTGATTTTCTCACACGTTATAACTTAAGTTATATTATTACAAATTATTTTTTTTGTAGCTCTGGAGTTGTTTATCAAAATAGTCATTTGTTGGCTGGCCACGTAAATCGAGCACGCCACCATAGCAATGAGGAGAATGTTAAAGTAACTACTTCACCTCACAAGTGGCCTGGTATGGTTTTGTGGATTTTTGTCAAATACTATTGCTAAAATGTTTAAGTGGTAAATCCATCAGATCAAATTAAATATGTTAAAGGACTGCTGTCAGGATAAAAAATTGAATTTACCATTAATTTTCTCTTAATAGTTAAGCTGTTTTCACAATAAATTAAAATATAAATATCAAACTAGTGCTTTTTTCTTTTAAAGTTAGTTTTTTCCCTTATCTATTCAGGTGTTGCTTCATTGCGAGCCTTACTAGCCCAGGATAAAGATGATGATTCTCCTAAACTTCATACTCTCTTATGTGAAGCTTTTGTCAGTGTGTACCTTAGTCAATTGATTCATGCCTTATCTACTTGTGACTGCCATGTTTTGTATAGATTGCTAGGCCAAACATTTTCGAAAGATACGTGGGCCCTATTGTTTGGGGGAGGAGCCAAAGTCCTGCTTCATATGGCATCTGCCACAAACCCTAACTCACTAGAGACATCTGTTTCTCCTGCTTCCTTGGAAAGTAGGTGTTTTTCTTATTGTCTTTCTTGCAAATAGTTCTTAATGTTAGAATCATTAAAATATTTACTTTAAAATGCTACTTAAAGGTTAACTCAATTTGGTTTGTGGAAATATTTTAAATGTTGCATCTTTTCTAGAAGAAAGTAACACCGAAGCAAGTACTGGTATATTAGATTCTCTTTCTCGTCAAAGAATTAAGTTCCATATGAAGTTGTTAGGCCAACTTGGGCAGCAGACATCTCAACCTACGATGAAAGAAGATAAGCCAACCTACAGAGAACAATTTGTGCCTCCTAAGATGTCTATGGTTTCTCTTTTTATGTCCAAGGTAGATTATTTTGTTACATTAATATTTGACCAGTCTGTTTGATTTGATGTGTAATGATCATAGGTTCACCCCCACACAGTACACTGACTTTAATAAATAAAAGTATCATAATTGATAGTACAATCAATTGATTCAGGAATGGTCTTATTTTATCACATAAAAATATAACTTGAGTTTGACTAGGTTAACTTTTTCTAACAGCCAAAGTTAGTTGTTGAGTGGGAAGCTTTGGATTATGACTCCAATGCATCTCTACCAAGTGATGAAGATGAAGCAGAAGAGGAAGGAGAAATAGATGATGTATTTGGAAAAAATACAGATGAAAAACTAGCTGGATTTAGTAGGAAAAAACTGACCTCAGACTCTGGAGGTTTAGATCAGTTGGATCCATCATCATATACGTGGGGAATCCTTCGTTATGCTGTTGTTAAACTTGCTCTGAAACATCTTGGTATGTTCTTAAATGCAGCTGGCTTGGAATTACAAGGTAATATGTATAGTCATTTTGTTTCTTTTTTATTTGAGTGTTACCTTTCATATTCATAAATTATGGCATCTGATTTTTCTATTGTACTTTAGATTTGCCTGTTGTCAGTCCTTTAGTTCATGCTGTTCTCAAATGTATGGACTTCTGGATTAAAGATTTGAAGCAGTATATGGAGTCTTTTGGTGGTCCTCCCCCTAATTACATTCCAGGTTGTCTTACCAGTACTCAAATTGGACCTGCAGTGCTGAAATACTCTGCTTTGTTGGAATTATATAACACTCCCTTTAGGTCAGTAATATAACTTTGCCAAACATTATTTGTTAAAAGTTTTTAGACACTTCTGAATTTTAAGTGACTTGAAATTGTATTATTTTTAAAGTATTTTTAAAAAATCATAGTTTTTTTTTTTTTGAAGAATAAGCAAATATTAGAAAAAGAAGTAAAAATGTGTTTTTGTGTTTTCAATTTTCTGCCATAATTTTACCATTTCTTAAATTTTCAGGTCTAATCATCGTGCAGTTTTACCTGTCAAACGATTATGGAACTATTTAGTTAGACAAGAACATGTGCAGGATGTATTCATCAGATACATCTACCAGCCTAAGCGTATTCAGAAGGTATTATCTTTATCATGCATTGCTTGTATTCTTACAGGGATTAAGATGAGGGTTTACTGTAAGCTAGTCTTTAAAAGTAAGTAATGAGTAATATTTTGTCTTAGGGTGAAGATCAAGGCCCAGAAACTGGTGAAGGAAACACTGCTAGTCAAGATACAGTCAGAATCATTCATAAAGATACAGACACAATTAACACATTTTGTATCAATAGAGTAAGTAATTTATTTCAAAGGAATAGGCAATTCCTGCATTTTTAAAGTTATTGCAAAATATTGAACTGTTTATAACTTAAGTACTTTTACTTAAGGAATATACTAATAGTAATCTTGTAATTTCTTTTCTTCATAATTTTATTTTGATTTAATATTTTTAAACTTGCATTTCAGGTTAAGTCTGGCATTATAGCAATAGCTACTACCAAGGAAATACAAGAGATAGATGTGTCAGTACTTTTACAGCCAGTCCCTTGGCTTAGAGAAGAAGCAGAGTTTGAAGCTGTCAACTTATTAAGGTAAAGAAAAAAAAATGGATTGCTTATGAGCACTTTCCTCCTATTTACTAAATTTTGTAATTCTTAAGTATAACTAAAATTGACATAAAATGAAGCCTTCACTTTTGGAGCCCAAAATTACAAAAGTTAGTATTATTTGATAAGCTTTTTTCAAGGATAAATTTAGTTATTGGAATACTGTTTTTTTTTAATATTGTTAAGCTTAATCCCATTACAATCGACTCTGCTTAGTGTGATCACATTTGTCCAAGATCAAAATGATAATAATATCCGGTTGATAATAAGCGGTTCTATACTACAAAGTGATAAACACTATTGGTAACATTAAACTGTGATCACATTAAGCAAAGTCAACTGTTTTAATAAGCATTTATTCAAAATATTTGTTTACTCAAGCGTTAAAATATATTCTAATTATTTTTGTGAACTTCATGTAAAGAATAATTTGACTCTGTTTGTGATTGTTAATAAAACATTTTAACATTTTAAATGCTTGAAATATTATTTAATTTACACTTCATTTTAATACCTCAAAATCATTTACTCACCCTAATAATATTTTCTCCAGACAACCTGACTCATTACCATCCTCTGACTACCTAGTCATCCAACATCCCATGGATAACCTCAATGCAAATACTTCCAGTGGTTCCACACCAACTGGATCTGGTCCTTCATCTTCAAGTGCTAAAAATGTAAAAAGCTTATTTGTATCTACTCCTTTATTTATGTCATTGTACTTTCTGTGATGAAGCCATCACTTAACATGATCCTTGCAGATATTATTTACTGAAACGTTTTATTGACTATTGTTTAGCTATAACTTTTATGCATTACTTGTTTTATTATCATAAGAACCAAGTAATTAACTCTAATTTTTCCAATGCATTTTCTCAATAACAGCATCTACTAAAATCTTCTTAAATCTGGTGCATGAGTCATCCATTGTTTTAACATTCTTGTGATTCCTATTTTATGCTTTCATTGCTGCTTCAACTATCTATTATCTACCCTCTTTCTCTGCTGTGGTTACCTCTCTGCTGCTAACTGACTCTTCTGCATTCTTGTTTGTTTGTTGTGCCTTTGTGTGGTCAGATGAAAGGCCTCAACTTTCCCGGTTGCACTAACCCTCAGTTCTGTCAGTTAGTTCTCCAGCGCAGTCGTTACATGTTGAAACCGGTAAGTAAACCATTGCCAAGTGAGATATTCACCTCAGAGCGAAAAAAATGTTCCTGAACCTTAGTAAATGAATTCAAATACAATTTGTTTGTATAGCCTGTTAGCTATGTTTTTTTTAAAATGTTAAATAATTATTTAGCCTCTTATTTATATTTAGTAAAAAAAATTTGCTTTGCTATCTTGTTTTTGCATTGTTATTATGTTTTCTGCTTTTAAAAAGTTGATAACTCATTGTTTTCTTTCCTAATAAAATAGGGTTTAACCTTTGAATAGTTACCCTGTTTTTATTCTTAGTCCTTAATAATCGTAAGCTAAAATGTTTTAATAAACTACTATAAAGATTTTAAAGATTTGATTAGATTTAAAATGTTCAAAATAACTAAATGTGATACTTTCTCTTTTATTCTTATTGATACAAACAGTAAACTAGTTCAAAGTTAAAAAAAAGTTTGTAGTTCAAAAAGTTAAAAGAAAAAAATGGGGGGGGGGAACCCTATTTTTGTTGAAGGTTGTACTGTTTCATTAGATTTTTATACCTTCTGAGTTGTAATACTGATAATTTATACAGATAAAATTATTAGTAAACAAACTAAATTTCTTTTCAGCTTAAAAAACACAAGATTGATGGTATTCGTAAGCTTACTTCTCACCCATTAATGCCTGTTTGTAAGTATATATAATCATTTATGAAGCATTAATTTTTTTAAGCCATATTATAAGATTATTTTTTCTAATCATAATTTTAGTTTCAAGCATAAAATCCATAGAAACAGTTATACTTTATTGTTCTGCCTTAAATATCTTTTAGATTTATCTGGATCTCAAGATGGATCTGTTAGTCTTTGGGAATGGAATCATGCTCAGCCTATTTCCTCTCCAAGGCAAGCTGGGACCTTCGCTAAAGTTACGAGAATTCTATTCAATCTCCAAGGAAACAAAGTATGTACTAGACTCTAGATATTGTATATTATGATTGTCTAATTATTCTAAATTCTGTTTTGGGTACTCTTTAGTTATCTTTACCTTAACGAAATCACCAATATACTTTGGAAGAGAAATAATGTTGAGACATCTAGTACAGTAACTGACCTCTTATCTGTAAAGCTCGGGACTGGCATCAGTTTTTCAATTCAAGAAACAAGTTAATGGTATTTTTTCTCTTAATGTTTGGCTTAAAAATTTTCAGTTTGGAGTTACTGATGGAGATGGAGTTATCAGCTTATGGCAAGTTGGCCTGGGATCTGTCAGTAATAGACCTTTTTTTGTAAGTATTATATTTATCATATTAGATTAAATAAATTACTAGATCAAAGATAGCCAAATAATTTAATTTGTTTGTTAATTTTTAAATTGTGTAGTTTTCCCTATTAACACTAGAACGACAAAAGGGCCTGTGTGGCCCCTTGCTTTGTTTGTTGTTCAATCATTTCAACACCAATCAACCAAATGGCCTGCAGTTTTCTGACTTTTCATTATTTGGACCTATTTAAGTGCATGCCGAACCGTTTTCATTTCAGTCTCATAGGAGTGGAGATATCGAACCATATACCTAGAAAGATGGGAAGGGCCACACCTGCACTTACGGTATTTTTCAATGCACTGGTTGAAAATCGTTGTTTCTGGTGATCACTGGAGCATGAAAAGTTATTTTCCACTGAACCTGGCCTTGGATCTAATGGTTAGGAGTGATTGGAATTCCAAAAATTCCTTCCCCTATCCGTACTCTAAAAATAAAAAAACCCTACTTTTTGTCGGCCTGGAGGTCAATCACTTGTGATAGCTGTTTTACAGTATAAAAGTACAGTATACAGTATAAAAGTGTATACTAACAATAGATTACCATAAATCAATAACTTTTATTTCAATATTGAAAGAGATGCATAGGACACTTCAAACTTATTAAAAACGAAATTTTGAAACAATTTCTATGGTTAGATTTGCTTGATTCGGATATTTTACAATTGAAAATTATGAAAAAAAAAATATCAGACCATCTATAAAATTGTAATTCTCATAAGAGATATTAGAGAGGTTTCACCATCAGTGCTATTCGAAAATCATAACTTTTATTATACTATTTATTTCATTTAAAAAAATAAAGAGAAATTAAATTAGATGTAGACTAAGGGAAGAAAAATATACTTATGCTTAGTTAAAAAAAAAAAGCTTTTTTAAAAAAGGCTTTTATTAAAAATAAAAAAAAAAAAAATCTGAGGAGGCCACTCAGGCCTCTTCGTCTTTCTAGGTGTTTGGCTAAGTCCTGTCGTTCTAGTGTTAAAGCACATTAATGATAAGGGATATATCCCTTCTGAAATTTAGACTAAGTGTAACAAAACAGGTTAAAACCCTGTATTTTAGGGTCATATTAAAAAAATCATTTGTAGGAGGACCCCTAAACCCTCTTTTTGTACTTGGAATTCTATTATTCACAATTTTTTTTATAATATGTTCATCACGATGCAAATTCTACCAAAAAATGTTTTGAAATTTGATCTACGATTGAAATTTTTAAATATGCATTGAAGGAGGCTTAGGAATAATTTTAAGTCCTCTCCCCTGGTGCAAAAAAGTAGCTTTAGGCCTGAAAAGGACTTTTTTTTAAAGGATATTTTGGCCCCTTAATTTGTATATAGCCAATGTTTCTTTTGTGTTGCTTTATTTTTTTTCAATTTTTATTACCTACAATTTTTGATTTCAGTCAACTCAGTGCCATACCAAGCAGGCAAATGACTTTGCATTCCTAAGTTCATCTAGTCTAATTGCTACAGCTGGGCATTCAAGCGAGAACAGGAATGTATGCTTATGGGATACACTTTTGCCACAAGGAAAATCCCAGATAGCAAGTAAGTATTTTCCTTGATTTTTAAACATATAACATATTCTCTCTGAAAATGAGATTTTTTTTTAAAATCAAAACTAGATATCTCAGCATTATTTTAGAGATTCTTGGAATTTTACTACATTCTAAATATTTGAGAAATTCCTTGCTCAGTTATTTTGATATTTTTATCATATTGACTTTAGCACAGATTTTTATATTTGAACAGTTATTTTAACTGAACCATTGCTTTTGCACATGATAATCTCCTATGCATGGCTCGATTTTTGGCAGAACGGGCATCCTTGAGAGAAAAAATATTAAATAATTAAAATATATTTATTTAGTAATTATATATTACTGTAACGAACCCTAATCTGGAAATCCAAGAAACAAGATATGTTCAAAAATGCCTACTATTGTTATACTACAAAACTTTTTTCCCACTAAGTTTTTTGCCCAAGTTTTCCTGGAAAATATCCAAAGGTTTGATACTTTTGAAGAAATGCATTTTAAGTTTGATATAATTCTGTGTTTAATATTTTCAATAGAATGGTTAATTTTTTCTGCCTCCACGAAAATTTTAAAACAAGTTTTATGAAAACAGTTTATACTTAAAATATAGGAAAGTTTCTGAGTATTTTCGTTACAAAATGCCTGAAGTTAACAGAACATTGTGTAAAATTGTGTTATTCACGTAATAAATTTTAAACCGTTTATTAGATACAAGTAAACTGTATTTAATCCTATAATGACTTTTATATTATGAATACAAGTTTAGAAATGTTTAATATAGAAGGGTGGGCAGAAATTATTTCTTACTTTTAATTAACTTGGAATTACTGTTCCAGCACCTCTCTTTATACCCCTGCTCCTAAGTTCTCCTGTATGCTCTACTTACTATTCCTCAAATTTAAATATTCTTCATTATTGAATCCTAATCTTCTAAGATTTAAATATCCTTCCTTATCCTATTAATTAATTCCTAGGTTTCCAATGCCATGAAAGTGGGTGTTCTTCTATTCTCTATGCTCCTCAAAATCATATTTTAATCTCAGCTGGAAAGAAAGGTGACATTTGTATCCTTTTATTGATCTGTCGGAGATTGATTATTTTTTAATAATTAAAACTCAGTTATACTTTTTTTATTTAAAGCAATGTGTGTAATGAATATGCATACAAAATTTAGTGTCAAAACTTGAACAATTTTATCATATTAGCTTATTTATTTTTAAAAGTTATTTAATACAGATTTTTTTTTTATATTTAAGGTAATTTCTTGAATACTTTGCTTTTATTACCTTTCAATTTTTCCAAAATGATTTCTTAACTAAGACACAGGTATTTTTGACGTAAGACAAAGGCAGTTAAGACATAAATTTCAAGCCCATGATTCACCAATTAAGTGCTTAGCATTAGACCCTGCTGAAGAGTTTTTCGCTACTGGATCAGCCGATGGGGATATCAAGGTGAGATTTCAGTTTTAAGTAATACACAGTTACCTTAAGCTTATTGAAAAATAGGATTTTTGTTGTTCAGGAAAGCTAATATTATGTGTCATTTGTTGTGTAAAAATAACAAGCAAATATTTAGTTTTTTGATAGAATTACTAACACTACTACATTTTAAATGTCTGCAAGTTAGTTTCTTGTGTTCAAATGTTAAGTTTCACTCATTATACTACTCATTAACAATAATATCAATCAAAATTAAGTAAAGATGGGTTATGTATTTAAGTAATGAACAGTTTAATGTCTGTAGATTAAATTATTGCTTTAACAACAAAACAGAATTGCAAGATATTAAAATATTTTATGGAATTGGACAAGGAATTCGACCTTGTACCCCCAAAAAATAACTTAAAAATGTATTGTGCTGTGGTGAAAATTGTGTGTAACAAAGCTTTTTAGTTTATGTATATGTTTTGCACACCAAACTATTATTTCATATGGAAATGGTTAAACATATTTCACCCTTATAATAATTTATTTTTACATAGGTGTGGGGTCTAAGTGTCCATGTTAAATTGTGTTCCTTTGCTGGTGAGCATACCAAAAGTTCTTTGTTCAGAAACATCAACAATGGCGTTTCACAGATGGAAATAGATGAAATGGGTCGCCTGTTTTCTTGTGGCGCTGATGGATCACTGAAATTTAGGACCCTCCCAGATAACGACATAGTTAATTCAATATTATAAAAGGTTAACAATCTTGTATCAATTAATTATTTGTATGTAATGCAACGAAGTCCTCTCTTAGAATGAGAAATATCTGTGATTTAATGGATCTTTTTTTTCGACTGATGTCTGCTGTGTTGGATACTGGTAGCTGCTTTCCTCAGGTTGTGCAAGTCTTCACGTGGATTTAAATTTTTTTTTATTGGTGCTGTAAATCTATGCAATATTCTTGTTGTCAATGTTCAATTTAAAATGGTACAAAAGGATTACAAGGTATAAAAAAAAGCTGTATCTTAAATTCAAAAATTTGTTGTAACTTATGTATTTTAAAGTGAGTTAATTTTACTCAAGTTCTCTTTGGACTTGAATCATATGATTTTTTTTATTTATTAATATTTAAGGAACATTTTGAATGGCAAACCCTTCATATTTAAGTGTTGCTAACACACTAAAATATATGTATATTTATATATTACTTTGTAAAATTAAGGAAAATTTTAGATAATTTGTACAGAGAATTTTATAGACAGTATATTGTTAGATATATTTATTGAAGTTTTATTTGTTTTTTTAAAATGAAAATCAAAAAGTTCTATTTATGAGGATAACTTTTATTGTTAAAGATAAAGGAATTTCATAACTTATAAATAACATTCAGATTTTTTAATTGCATGCATTCCAAAAGAATTCATTCATTTTTATCATTCCAACAAAATTTAAATTGTTACTTATTCATAATTAGGAATGCAACATTCCATTTTTCCGTACTTCTTTGATAACCCCTTTGCCCTTTTTCTGCAATATTTGTGTTAATCTTTTTACATAATCTACTTTTCTTAACACAATGTTTCTAAATTCAACATGGAAATGGGTATTGCTAGAGTGAAACATTGGAAGTGTCCAAAGGGTTAACATTTTCTCCAAATGTATTCATACTCTTAAACAATCAATGCATAAATAATGTTTCATAACTTAGAATGTGTACTATTTTGACTTAATGTATTATAAAAACCTGCTTTTGTCGTCAATTTTTTTATTTTGCTCAACTTAATTATGCACATTTTAGCAAATGTGTCTTCAAAAACTAGTCTCTACTTATTAAACTTTGGTGTTTTCCTGAAGACTTCCATTCTCTCGTGACTGTCTGAACTGATGGGTGGCATTTAATATACATACACTCAAGATTTATAATTGTGCATCAAAAGTAAAACTAAGCAGTATTTTCTCATCATTTATTTCTGATGTGTTAGAATCCCATTTTGTATATTTATTCAAGTTAATGCAAAGAAAGTGATATTACTTAATATATTTGAGTTTGTAAAGATAATGTAAATTATGTATGACTTTTTTGTTTATTTGTTCAATATAATAGCTGACATTTGACTGTATAGTGTTAAGATGTGTGAAAAATAAAACAAAGAATACACAAAGCAAGTTTTGTATTTTTATGTACCAAAATTAACCACAAATTTTAGTTACAAATTATATAAAACTAATTATAAAAAAATGCAACATATAACATGCAACTTGAGAGAACTTTTTATATTAAAAACATTTTTTTTCTTTAGGATAAATGCTAATGTGCAAAAACAAAAATTAAAGTAAACATTTTAATGTTTATTTATCCTTTTAAAAAAGATAAAAACACTGGTAATTTTTTGCATCCATACAAATAAAACTAATAATTCACTGAATATTTGAAATTAAATTGGTATAACTTTGTTTCAAGTTCATTTTCAAGTTTTGCTTAACTTGGAAATTTCCAAATATGTAGTTAATGCTATTGCAAGACAAAGAATGCAAATCTTCTTTAGAAAGTGAAAAGTATTTTGAAGCCAAATAATATTCATTTGAAAGTGTAGTGTTGAAAATTCCTTTGTCATCAGTCTAAAAAATAATTTATTTTACTTTTCTTATAATGTAGAGAACTGAGGTGAGCATTATTAAAAACATACTTACACATAATACACAAGGATAATTCATTTCTTTGAATAGTTTGAAATGGTGGTCTTGATAAGAAGGAACAGTCTTACTGACAACATTTGATGTCAAGCAGATTTCTGATAATAAATTAAAATAAAATTTATTTCTAATTAAGCCAAGACAAACTTAGAATGCCTCCTAGTTTGAAGGGACTCTAAAGTCTGAAAGAGGCCAGGTTAAGTTCTAACAAAATTATCAATACTTATAGATAACTGCACGTACACATTAAAGCATTTGCCAGATTGATTTAGTAAAACATTTATTAAGAGCCATGCAGTTTGCATGTAGCTAGGTCCAAAATTTGTTTTTGAAAATTTCAAATTTTGTTTTAGCTGCAAACATGAATTAAAGAAAGACATAATGAGTGAACACTATCTAATCTTGGAACCGTTAGTTCTGCATCTTGCATGCTAACTCACCAAGCCATCCAAATCCTCTATAAACAACTTTTTCTTATAAGTTAAAACTTCTCTGAACCATAACAATTCTAATTACAATTAAATTATTATTACATTATCAAACAAAATATCTTTCAACTAGTTTTAAAAGGGCTTAGAAAAATAAATGCATAAAAACTGACTAATTTTAAAGAATATTAAATATAAAAAATTTCAGGAAACACAATCCTTTTTTAAAAACTTATCAAACTTCTATCACATGAGTTAAAACTAGGGAAATCCTAAAGATTTTAAGTTTAGTTTAATAAGAAATAATTAAACCAATTAAATTTAAAACAATACAAAATAATATATTTAAGATCCAAAAATGCTTTTAAAATCAAGAACTGTTATTTTTTGAACTGTTCAAATTTGCCCCATCTACCATCTCAAACTTTAAGAGTAAAAAATATATACTTATAGTTGAAATGCGGAAACAAAACTTTTTTGAACTTAACTTTATTCAGGCCACAATAGACTGCAAGGTAAAATTTGTAATTTAAAAATTCTGGATTGAATTTTCACACGAATAAAAGATGAAATTTTACTTAGAACCTTTCAAAGCAAACAATTTTCAAACACTAAGGGTTCCAATGGACCCACTACTCTAAAAATTTAGGCTTAAGATGGTACTAATGCAGCTACTTAGGGGACATCCATAAATTATGTGAGGTCAAAAGGGGGGAGGGGGGGTCCAGGAAAATCTCACCAGGGGGAGTCAATTAAAATCTCGCGTCAACTTTTAGTTTAGAAAATATACGTTTTTTCTTTAATATTTTTTTGCAAAAGTTAAGAAAAAATGCTCAGATTAGTCAAAATAGCAAATCATTAGCCAGTCAGTCGTGATAATTACAAGTTAGAATCATGTTTTTGATTTCAACGTGTTCTTGTATCAAAATTTTGCAATCTGGATGGTAATTTTTATGCCCATAAAACAAAACTAGTGGTTGAGAAAATCTCACGTGGGGGGAGGGAGGGGTCCAAAATTTGGAAAAAAACACCTCACGTAATTTATGGACATCCCCTCATTGATATTTTTTTAATTGAATTTAACATAGAGAGATAAGTAGGTTGTTCTAATGTGTCCCATCCCATGTACAAAAGTGCCTTCCATCTCCCTTACTGAAAATTGAAAATATATTTACCAAGTGGAATTTGAAGATTTTGTAGAAGTTCAAAGTTTTTGGAGGAACCACCTTTTAATGGATGAAGGTACGTTCCATGGCCCAGTCTATCTGGATGTAAATTTAGTAACTGTTCTATTTCTTCAAACCTTTGAGGAATCTATAGTTAATTAATAGAAGGATTCATTAATTAATTATTTTAGAGTATAAGGAAACCTCAGTCCATATAACAATTAAAGCTTATAAAATATAATTTATTGAGTCTAATGATTTTTTTTTAGTTCCAATCAGTGTACTCTCTCTTCTCAGTTTTTTCTTCTTAAAAACTGAATAGTGAGAAATAATGTGTAGTACAATCACATTTATCCAAGCTTACTAGAACCAAAGGAAGTTCAGAAAATCTAGGTATAAGCATACTAATACATTAAATATGCTGCCTTACTGTTTACAATGATAAAAAATTATGATATGTAACAAAAATGCATAGAATTGTTTAAAAGACATTTTAAAAATATAAAAATAATTTTTCCCAAAACTTCTTAACAAAGAATTAGTTAACTGAAAATGAAACAAGGTCTTATTCGCTCTTTGTTTTCACAAATATTTTATTAAGTTTAGAGGTTCAACTCTAAAGATGCTCCAGCAATACTACTCATGGTTGCCAATGAAAGTCTGTGAATACAATTCATTTTACTTAAGAAAATGGTGACACTTGTAATATTTAATCCCCACACTAACAAGAAAAAAGCAACCCCTTTGACAAAAAAGGTTTTCAAACCATTCTAAACTGGCTAAATTGCTATGAATCCTTGATAAGTACAATTTGAAAATGTTTGAAAGCAAGCAACCAAATATGATGAGGCTGAGGCTGAATCAGTTTGAAGAGCATTCCAATTAGCCTTCACATGATTAAATATCATCAGAGAATTCTAAGTTCCTTAAAAGAAGGCTTAAATCCATTAAATAAGAAATAAACTAAGAATCTTTTACTTATGTCCAACCAAGGTACACTACCCTTGAAACTAAGGTACAATACCAGTGTTGTACCTTGGACCTATTTTCAGTTTTTTCTTTTATTAATTATATACTGAAATACTTCAGTTAAAATTAAAAAATATATATGTTATGGGCAAAGTGATTAATCGGGCATTATTAATAATGTCCGAAGTAGAGGCGGGCAAAGTGATAAATTTCATTCATAAATTTCACTGAATTTATCACATTGCCCGGGCATTATTAATAATGTCCAGATTTATCACATTGCCCGTAACATATATATTTGTTGTGTATGGAAGGCTAAAGTATCGAGGGAAAGATGTTTCATCAGTTTATTTTCAATAAGTAAAAAAAATTATGGTAAAGAGTAAAAATAGGTCCAAGGTGCAATTCCTTCCCCTAACATAATACAAAATAAACAGCATAGAATGAACTTACTTCTGAAATGTGGATAGCCAATTTAAGCCCTAGTTTCTTTGAGTGCTCTAGCAAAGGAATGAAAGAACTTATATCTCCACACTAAAACAGGAAAAGCTAGAATTACAAGATGATTTTCTTATCTAAATAAATTTTCAATGAAATGAAAAATTACCTGAGGATCTCCACTTAAATCAATTCCAACTACAGGTGAGGATTTGGTAAAATATTTTTCTGCAATTTTGATCATTTCTTCAGCAGCTGATACAGGTCTTTTTCTGTCCATAGATAATAGAAGATTGATACACATATTAGAACATGAATTAAAACAAGTATCTTCAATGGCTTTCAGCACAGTTTCTACATAAATTTCTTGAGTCATTTGACTTCCAACTTCCTTAGGAGTTGTTCGAAGTTCTAAGTATTGTACACCATCTTTATGAAAATCTTTGATAACATCACATGTTGCCTATAACACATAAAATCTTATATGTAAGTACTTTTTTTACATTTTTTAAGAAATAGTTTCAATTTTTTTTTAAAACTATGTTTTAATAGAATTATATTATTCCCTTTTCAAAAGATTTGAATAAAAACTTGTGAAGAGAAATCAAACACAAATAATTTTTTAAAGTATTAAATAGTCTGAAAAAGACAAAATTTAGTTTCAACAAATTACTAAATTTTCAACAAATTAGTAATAAGTGATCATATAAGAACTGCTTGGGTACAGTGCAACTTGGATTATTTATAGCTGAAGGGACCACTGAAAACTTTGAATTTTGCATGACTTCAAATTAAAGAAGTTCTATCTTCTATCTGTAATTTTAGATTGAGTGAATAATTGAAAAGATTATTCTCTATCGATCTATCAGCAATCAGGAATTGTTTATTTATTTTTCTGAATAAGTGGTTTACACAAAGATATGCATAATGTTCATTCTGAAACTTTATTGGAAAAGTTGGGACATGCGTTTTGTGATTCTAGTAAAATTTTATGGCAAAAAGTCATTATAATTTCAAAAATTTGTCCAAGGGTCTAAGAGAAAACTTTGAATTATCCTCAACTTTGAATTAAAGGCAATCGAGTTATCCAAGTTGTGTTCATTATTGATTTGTAGAGAGAATCTCATACATATTTACACAGATTTTCATGGAGTTCTGATTTGCTAAAGAATCAACAAGACATTAAGAAGAAATTATAAAGAGAGAAACAAGAGTCAGAAAAAATTAAGGTGTAGCATACCTAATTAGTAAAATATTTAAAAATTATCCTAATCAGTATTGATTAGATTGACAGGAACAGGTTAAAAATTAAACAGGTACAATGATAAAGTTTTAAAAGTAAAAGCAAAGGAAAGGATAAATACCATATAAACTGCTTCTGGGGTATCTGTTATTTTATGAATAAGTCCAAAAACTTGGAAGCATCTAAAACATTTTTCGAGCATCAATATTAAGTTTCACAAGTTAATAAAACTAAAGGACACAAATAGTTTTATAACTAATACAAAAACTAATGCATTTAAAAAATACAAATTTTTGACACTTCATTTTTTTAAACCAAAAACTTTCATCAAAAAGTCACACGGAGTTAATGACTAAAAATATTTAACCAACTGGTTCTTACATATTATCCCATCGACAGAGTTGCTTAATCTGAAAACGTAATCAAATCCCATTGACTTTACTATAACTGCCGCTGAACAGTCAATGGGATAATATTTAAACCAACCAACTTTTCTACAAATTTTTTAATGATAAAAATTTCTTTTGGGCAATCTAAAAGGCATAGATAAGGTCAAACCCAGTCAATGGCTATGACCAAGACTGATTCTAAAAAAATATTGAGTATTAATCTTACCAAGGCAATTGTCAAGAAACAGTAGAATGTTTCTGTGATTTCTTTTATTGTTTCAATATAGACAACTAGCCACACAGAGACTTTTTTATCCCTGTGAAGTCACTCCAGAAAGTACACCTAACAAATTTGCACTAGAACACCTCCTATTATAGCTAAATTCCACGGGCAAAATCCAAACGAAAATTATCCTAACATAGTTTGTCATCCTTAATTATAATCTACCAAAAAAAAGAGCAAAAAAAAAAATATCATAACAGTTAGAAAAAAAATTATTTAAAAAAAATGAAGTGATTTGAAAGCTATTGGTATTATGAACCTCAAGAAAAAAATTGCATGCACATGCTTTTAAATTAGGATTAGGAACAAAATATGCTTTTCAGCAATGCAAAGATCCCATGTTAAGTCAATGGCTGTACGAATATTTGTTTGGACTTTCAAATCGTTTCATTTTTTAAATATTTTTTTTCTAACTGTTCTGATATTTTTTTTGCTCTTTTTTTGGTGGATTATAATGAAGAATAACATACTATGTTAGGATACTTTTTGTTTGGATTTTGCATGTGGAATTATCCGTAATAGCAGGGCCGTAACCAGACATTTGTTTCGGGGGGGGTTTGACTCAAATATTTTCTGAAGTACCTCCTTACGGGTACTTTTATATGTTAAGTTTTAGATGACAACACTGGATTGAAATTTTGATGCACTACATTTCAAAATTGTATAAACAATATGAATTCCAACTAAAAGGGGGGTCTGGGGGTCCTCCCCCAGAAAATTTTTGGAAATTTGCCCCTCAAAAGAGTGTTTTAGCTCATTTCTGAGACCCTTTGATTACACCCATAGAGCACCACTCATTGTAAGCGGCCGAATTTTCAAGGTAAAAAGAAGGTATATTGTAATAAATGGCAAAATGTTAAGATGGTTTTTAGGTTCCTACTCCAGAAAATTTTTTGAATTTTTCCCCTAAAAGTAGCATTTTAACTCATTTTGAGACATATTAGGTTACATTAAAGAGAACCAATCCTTGTAAATCACACAAGTTTGAAGAAAAAACCGTATATTAATAGATTTCAAAATTTCGAGGGGGTTTGGGGAAAAATTTTGGAAATTTTACCCTTAAAAGTAGGGTTTTGACTCATTTTGAGACCCTTTGGGTTATACCCGAAGAGGATATCGCTCCTTGTAAGACATAATTTTCAAGAAAAATAGCAGTATAAAAATTGATGTCAAAATTTCGGGGGGGGGTTTGAACCCCTAAAACCCCCCCCTTGGATACGGCCCTGCGTAATAGGTATACTTGTGCAAATTTGTTGGGTGTACGAATACTTTCTGGAGTGACTGTATAATGAGATCTAAGAAGTTGCGGTTAGGTTGTGATATTATTTTACAACCAGTATTACTAGGTGAAGGAAGCAACTTACTATGAATAACACCAAGTTGAGGGCACTGAAAGCCTACCTTAGAACAAATTTAAAAGTTAATGAAGGTTAAAAGTTAATGATTTATTTCAATTAGCAAGATTTTTTCTGGAGACTGTGCAATTGGTTCCATTTATCCAGAGATTCGAATTATTGAGAGTAGACTGTAATTTTATTTTTATTTGTATTAGATGATTAAAAACTTACTCAGACAAATCATTGGACTTGAGTTGCAGAGTTTCCAGGATAATGTCACTAGATTTTTTTCTCTTAAGCGATATAAGTTTCTTTAAAGTTTCTTCACTCAAAGACCCATTCAAGTGTGCATGAAGTTCCTAATAAATAGATTCAATTCCGTTATATGACTCAGTAAAAATTGTAAAGCTGATTTGGGCTTCAAATAACAAAAGTTTCTAATTTTTATTGTTGTTATAGAGTATTTGCACTTGACGTGGAGAACAGAAACAACGTTGCTAAGGCCGTTGTTAAGTCCGAGTCATGTGATTGAAAATACTCTATGGATAAAACAGTTATATTTTTATTAAGTTGGTTTGCAATTTTTGGTGATATTTCTGTTGTTTGGTGCTCAACACAGCTTGAGATTTTTGGTGGGACAAACAACAGAATCATACCAATGAATAAAATCAATTTTTCAAAAAATATAAAAATTTTTATATTCTCCTTGGAGAATGTTTTGGATTTTTCTGATTTTTAAAATATTCAGCACTTACGTATTAGCTATTCAACTATGCTGTTAAATCCAAAAACATCCCTTAACTGTGCCATTGAATCTGAATTCACTGAATGATCATTGGCTAATTATGTAACAGACCATTTTTTAAGGAATTTTCACTGGGGGGCCCTGGTTAAAAGTCCATGCATTTTTCGTTAATGCTCTCACTGATCTTTTGGGTTGAAGTTGAAAGAGCATCAAGAGTAAAAAAGCAAACTTTCTATAACTGGAGGTAAGGAATACCTGCAGCTAAAATGGGGTCTAGAAAAATTTTGAAAACTAGATGCAAAAAGGCCTTTTGAGACCTGCAAAAATTTGAGAAAAAAGGTTTAGATTTTCTTAATTTTTAAATACCAACACATCAAAAGAAGTGGTAATGAATGGTTTAGTATTAGGGCTTAAATTGCATAGGAGCAGAGCTGCGGTACTTCTTGGTTTTCAGTAAATATTTACTGAATTTACTTTTAAAACTGTTTAATTTTTTTTTTCAAAATATCAATTTAATTATAAATGAAATCATAATGAATGGTTTAAATAATAAAGGAAAATGTTTCGGTAAATTTTATTCTAGTCTGTAAGTTATAATTCGACTCCACCTTATATGGAAATAGATTTAATAGGTAGTACAAAATGTCCTGGTCCCGTTCTATCCCTATTAAGCAGAGATGTCCCAATTAAGCGGAATGCTGAAATAGCAGCACTCCAGTACTTCTTTGGGGACGTCCATAAATTACTTGAGGTGTTTTTTCCAAATTTTGGACTCCTCCCTCCCCCTTAGTGAAATTTTGCTGGACCCCCCTTCCCCCACAAATTCTCACTACAGATTTCCTCAAAAACTTTAAAATAAATTAATTTCTTTGATATGATCGAGCCATATTGTTTTGTCTTATCGGCATGAGAACATGAGACATGGCTTAAGTTCTGATACGAATTCATGTTAAAATCGGTGTGGACTTATTAATAATTATCAGGAATGACTGGCTAATGATTTGCTGTTTTGATTAATCTGCGCATTTGTCCTAAACTTGGGCTGAAAGATATAAAAGAAAAAGGTTCAATTCCATAATAGTTCTCGCTAAATATTGCCCGGTTCTTTTGGACACATTGTATCCAAATATCAACAAATTTTTCTGACTTTTATTAATAAACTGAATAGTTCTTGATCTAATTAAACATTTTAATTCAGGAGTTTGAAATTATTTATGAATATTTCTTCTTTTTATACTACTATAGAACCGGGCGATATTTAGCGGGAACTCTAACAGAGTTGTACCAGAAAAAAACTAATGTATAAAACGTATATTTTCTAAACTAAATAATATTAATAATTAGATATCTACAATTTTCAGTCATAATTTGAGCTGTGGGTAAACATGGTAGCTGGAGGATTCTTTCAAAAGCTGTACCACCATCATTTGAGTATTTTATTTATACAAATATATATAGGCAAAAAAGTAATTTTTTAATTATATTTTACAAATATAAAAAGGCAAAAGTTATATTTTAATTATATGGTTCGCTTCTTACAACTTTTGGTAAATCATTACAAAATGATAGTATTTCCTGTTCACATATGTTCATATTTAATACGTAATTTCAAAAAAGAAAAAAATTGAATGATTAAAATATGTTTAATGGGTTTTTTTGTAGTCAAGGCCAAATCAACAAATCATCAAAGTAAGCATTGAAGCTTGTTTACAAATATTGGGACAGATTCCAAATATTGACTAGCGCTTAAAAACGAAATACTTTGGTCTGACGTCGAAGGTCAAACAGCCAATCAGAACATGGCATTCACGGCAAGAAAATGTGGAGGGATTTTTTTTTTGTGAAGGGGAAATTTAGGATTTGGATAGGGAAAAGTCTAATAATGCTCAAATGTAAACAAGTGTACGAGTTATCTTGTTGAAGCAACGTTGTTATTCGTCCAAGTGACGTCATGTGCGAATGCTTCTATTTCCCGCCCCTAACAACAGCCCTAGCAACGTTGTTCATTCCTCCAAGTGACGTCATGTGCGAATGCTCTATACACCAGGGGCGGATTCAGACCAAATTTTCGGGGGGGGGGGCATTTGGCAAAATACGATACATCTTTATAAATTTCTGAATTTTACAAAAGCATAGTTTTGCCAATACAAATAGGCTACCAACTACAGACTTAAAGCCCAGGAAGGTTATGGTCCGATCAAATTAACTCAACACTCAACTACCGGATCTCCAGTACATCTCAATTTTTCTCTTGCACTCGTTTACCCTAAAGCCCTGGATGAAGACGTTACTTCGAAGTAACGTCTTCATCCAGGGCTTTAGTTTACCCCACTTGAGTTAATAATCATTTCATAGGTAACGCATTCCATATTTACATTTCGTACAAGAAAAAACAATTTCAAAAACTTTTTTGCCAATTAATGGAGGAAGGAAATGTTATTCGAAAGAATAGACTTAAGATTTATTAATTTTGAAGTCATTTACGACTCAATATTGCAAACAATAGTTATAATTTATGTAACTATTAATTACTAGTGTTCGGCACTAGTTAACTAGAACTAGTTGCAACTAGTAGTTAACTACCGATCAACTAGTAGTTTAACTACTTTTAGTTTAAAGTAGTTCAACTATTAGTTTAACTACTTTTTTAATCAACTACTAGTTAAAACTACTTTCAAATTTTCAACTACTTCAAAAAATGTTTTTTTTAAAGATATTTAAAATTTTTATCTAAGGTAGAGTATTCTAATACCATAACCAGAAATAAAGACCATTTTTGAGCGAAGTATAAACGTTTTTTGTGACATAGATAAGAAAGATGAATTAGAATTTTGCCAAACAGTAGGTAAAGAAATTAAATAAACTAGTTAACTAGTAGTTAACTACTTTGGGAAATAGTTAACTACTAGTTGCAACTAGTCCCAGGAAAAAATAGTTAACTACTAGTTACAACTACAATTTTCCAGACTAGTTACTAGTTGGTAGTTAACTATTTTTTTACCACTAGTTGCCGAACACTATTAATTACTAAAACAACTTACCATTACTGAAGCCTGGGACTTAAAAAATAGTTTTTTTCTCCAATCCAGCAGCACTGAGATACCATTTTCTCGAGAACAAAATTACAAATAAAGAACTGACCCAAGTAGAAAATGTCACCCCCAGTCGTCCCCTGGCAAGTCACGTGACTCACGTGGGAAGCGAAAACAGGAAAGGGGCAATACAACAATTTGAAACTGGACCTGAACGAAATTGGACCTCCATTTTAGATATGGTGGCATAACAGAAGGGGCGTTTCAGCAACGATCGTTGAAGATAAAAGGGTCATAAATAATGTGACAGAAAGGATGTGATAAACAAAGGCGCGAGCCACACCAAGGAGATCGAGAGCAATAAAAAAAGCGTTATCTTGACAGGCGGACTCAGGTTCCCCATGCAGACTTCCCAATAGAAGAGAGAGGGTTGAGAGTGTCTTGTTTACTCGACTGTCCAGGAGGTTAATTAACGTTATATTGTATTGCGAAGGCTGAGAGGGGAACCTCGAGTCCGTCTGTCAAGATTGATTGATTTTATTGCTCTTGCATGGCTTCCTTGGTGTGGCTCGGGCCAAAGGGCCACCGTAAACTTTTCCGCTGGATGTAATAAAACAATTTGCGGCCGGACCAAGAGCAGTTTATCTCATAGTTTATCTCCCCTATCTCCATCAATCTCTTTGTATCCGGCCTTTCCACCGGCAACCAGGGTTCGAGAGCAAGGATAGGCAGGAGAGCAGGCTTTTCGCGCGAAAAGCCTGTCTTAATCTCTGAGTGACCCACCGGCAACCAGGGTTCGAGAGCAAGGAGGCTCCGTGCTTAGCAGGCTTAACAGGCTCGGGGGGGTTCGATTCCTTGGAATCGATTCCTCAGGGTGTTCGATTCCTTGGAATCGATTCCAAGGCATTCGATTCCGAGCAGGGTCGCGCTTTTCGCGCGAAAAGTTCGCAGAGATTTCCCCTCAGATTCAGAGATTTCGAATTTTCAGATTGGGATCACAAGGAGGTTCGCAGATTTCCCAGAGAGAGGGCTTTTCGCGCGAAATGGGTCACTTAGAGATCGGGGCTGGGGTTCTCGAAGAAGAGTTCCCGTCTGCTTCGAAGGCTGTAAAGTGTCTTTCGGAGTCTAGTATGGGGACTTGGTGATAGGCATTTTTCAAATCAATTGTCTGAGAGTAGTCTATGACCATTCTAGATTTTTTGTTATCTCCTTTAATAACAAATGCTTGAGCTCTCCAGGGTGAGTTGCTCTGTTCAATGATCCCTTCGTTGATGAGTCTGTCCACTTCTTTAGCAATGAATTCAATGAATTTTCGCGCGAAAAGCCCACTAAGCAGGGAGGAACGCTCGAGAACCCCAGCCCCGATCTCTAAGTGACCCACCGGCAACCAGGGTTCGAGAGCAAGGAGGCTCCCTGCTTAGTGGGCCTTTTCGCGCGAAAAGCCCACTAAGCAGGGAGGAACGCTCGAGAACCCCAGCCCCGATCTCTAAGTGACCCACCGGCAACCAGGGTTCGAGAGCAAGGAGGCTCCCTGCTTAGTGGGCCTTTTCGCGCGAAAAGCCCACTAAGCAGGGAGGAACGCTCGAGAACCCCAGCCCCGATCTCTAAGTGACCCACCGGCAACCAGGGTTCGAGAGCAAGGAGGCTCCCTGCTTAGTGGGCCTTTTCGCGCGAAAAGCCCACTAAGCAGGGAGGAACGCTCGAGAACCCCAGCCCCGATCTCTAAGTGACCCACCGGCAACCAGGGTTCGAGAGCAAGGAGGCTCCCTGCTTAGTGGGCCTTTTCGCGCGAAAAGCCCACTAAGCAGGGAGGAACGCTCGAGAACCCCAGCCCCGATCTCTAAGTGACCCACCGGCAACCAGGGTTCGAGAGCAAGGAGGCTCCCTGCTTAGTGGGCCTTTTCGCGCGAAAAGCCCACTAAGCAGGGAGGAACGCTCGAGAACCCCAGCCCCGATCTCTAAGTGACCCACCGGCAACCAGGGTTCGAGAGCAAGGAGGCTCCCTGCTTAGTGGGCCTTTTCGCGCGAAAAGCCCACTAAGCAGGGAGGAACGCTCGAGAACCCCAGCCCCGATCTCTAAGTGACCCACCGGCAACCAGGGTTCGAGAGCAAGGAGGCTCCCTGCTTAGTGGGCCTTTTCGCGCGAAAAGCCCACTAAGCAGGGAGGAACGCTCGAGAACCCCAGCCCCGATCTCTAAGTGACCCACCGGCAACCAGGGTTCGAGAGCAAGGAGGCTCCCTGCTTAGTGGGCCTTTTCGCGCGAAAAGCCCACTAAGCAGGGAGGAACGCTCGAGAACCCCAGCCCCGATCTCTAAGTGACCCACCGGCAACCAGGGTTCGAGAGCAAGGAGGCTCCCTGCTTAGTGGGCCTTTTCGCGCGAAAAGCCCACTAAGCAGGGAGGAACGCTCGAGAACCCCAGCCCCGATCTCTAAGTGACCCACCGGCAACCAGGGTTCGAGAGCAAGGAGGCTCCCTGCTTAGTGGGCCTTTTCGCGCGAAAAGCCCACTAAGCAGGGAGGAACGCTCGAGAACCCCAGCCCCGATCTCTAAGTGACCCACCGGCAACCAGGGTTCGAGAGCAAGGAGGCTCCCTGCTTAGTGGGCCTTTTCGCGCGAAAAGCCCACTAAGCAGGGAGGAACGCTCGAGAACCCCAGCCCCGATCTCTAAGTGACCCACCGGCAACCAGGGTTCGAGAGCAAGGAGGCTCCCTGCTTAGTGGGCCTTTTCGCGCGAAAAGCCCACTAAGCAGGGAGGAACGCTCGAGAACCCCAGCCCCGATCTCTAAGTGACCCACCGGCAACCAGGGTTCGAGAGCAAGGAGGCTCCCTGCTTAGTGGGCCTTTTCGCGCGAAAAGCCCACTAAGCAGGGAGGAACGCTCGAGAACCCCAGCCCCGATCTCTAAGTGACCCACCGGCAACCAGGGTTCGAGAGCAAGGAGGCTCCCTGCTTAGTGGGCCTTTTCGCGCGAAAAGCCCACTAAGCAGGGAGGAACGCTCGAGAACCCCAGCCCCGATCTCTAAGTGACCCACCGGCAACCAGGGTTCGAGAGCAAGGAGGCTCCCTGCTTAGTGGGCCTTTTCGCGCGAAAAGCCCACTAAGCAGGGAGGAACGCTCGAGAACCCCAGCCCCGATCTCTAAGTGACCCACCGGCAACCAGGGTTCGAGAGCAAGGAGGCTCCCTGCTTAGTGGGCCTTTTCGCGCGAAAAGCCCACTAAGCAGGGAGGAACGCTCGAGAACCCCAGCCCCGATCTCTAAGTGACCCACCGGCAACCAGGGTTCGAGAGCAAGGAGGCTCCCTGCTTAGTGGGCCTTTTCGCGCGAAAAGCCCACTAAGCAGGGAGGAACGCTCGAGAACCCCAGCCCCGATCTCTAAGTGACCCACCGGCAACCAGGGTTCGAGAGCAAGGAGGCTCCCTGCTTAGTGGGCCTTTTCGCGCGAAAAGCCCACTAAGCAGGGAGGAACGCTCGAGAACCCCAGCCCCGATCTCTAAGTGACCCACCGGCAACCAGGGTTCGAGAGCAAGGAGGCTCCCTGCTTAGTGGGCCTTTTCGCGCGAAAAGCCCACTAAGCAGGGAGGAACGCTCGAGAACCCCAGCCCCGATCTCTAAGTGACCCACCGGCAACCAGGGTTCGAGAGCAAGGAGGCTCCCTGCTTAGTGGGCCTTTTCGCGCGAAAAGCCCACTAAGCAGGGAGGAACGCTCGAGAACCCCAGCCCCGATCTCTAAGTGACCCACCGGCAACCAGGGTTCGAGAGCAAGGAGGCTCCCTGCTTAGTGGGCCTTTTCGCGCGAAAAGCCCACTAAGCAGGGAGGAACGCTCGAGAACCCCAGCCCCGATCTCTAAGTGACCCACCGGCAACCAGGGTTCGAGAGCAAGGAGGCTCCCTGCTTAGTGGGCCTTTTCGCGCGAAAAGCCCACTAAGCAGGGAGGAACGCTCGAGAACCCCAGCCCCGATCTCTAAGTGACCCACCGGCAACCAGGGTTCGAGAGCAAGGAGGCTCCCTGCTTAGTGGGCCTTTTCGCGCGAAAAGCCCACTAAGCAGGGAGGAACGCTCGAGAACCCCAGCCCCGATCTCTAAGTGACCCACCGGCAACCAGGGTTCGAGAGCAAGGAGGCTCCCTGCTTAGTGGGCCTTTTCGCGCGAAAAGCCCACTAAGCAGGGAGGAACGCTCGAGAACCCCAGCCCCGATCTCTAAGTGACCCACCGGCAACCAGGGTTCGAGAGCAAGGAGGCTCCCTGCTTAGTGGGCCTTTTCGCGCGAAAAGCCCACTAAGCAGGGAGGAACGCTCGAGAACCCCAGCCCCGATCTCTAAGTGACCCACCGGCAACCAGGGTTCGAGAGCAAGGAGGCTCCCTGCTTAGTGGGCCTTTTCGCGCGAAAAGCCCACTAAGCAGGGAGGAACGCTCGAGAACCCCAGCCCCGATCTCTAAGTGACCCACCGGCAACCAGGGTTCGAGAGCAAGGAGGCTCCCTGCTTAGTGGGCCTTTTCGCGCGAAAAGCCCACTAAGCAGGGAGGAACGCTCGAGAACCCCAGCCCCGATCTCTAAGTGACCCACCGGCAACCAGGGTTCGAGAGCAAGGAGGCTCCCTGCTTAGTGGGCCTTTTCGCGCGAAAAGCCCACTAAGCAGGGAGGAACGCTCGAGAACCCCAGCCCCGATCTCTAAGTGACCCACCGGCAACCAGGGTTCGAGAGCAAGGAGGCTCCCTGCTTAGTGGGCCTTTTCGCGCGAAAAGCCCACTAAGCAGGGAGGAACGCTCGAGAACCCCAGCCCCGATCTCTAAGTGACCCACCGGCAACCAGGGTTCGAGAGCAAGGAGGCTCCCTGCTTAGTGGGCCTTTTCGCGCGAAAAGCCCACTAAGCAGGGAGGAACGCTCGAGAACCCCAGCCCCGATCTCTAAGTGACCCACCGGCAACCAGGGTTCGAGAGCAAGGAGGCTCCCTGCTTAGTGGGCCTTTTCGCGCGAAAAGCCCACTAAGCAGGGAGGAACGCTCGAGAACCCCAGCCCCGATCTCTAAGTGACCCACCGGCAACCAGGGTTCGAGAGCAAGGAGGCTCCCTGCTTAGTGGGCCTTTTCGCGCGAAAAGCCCACTAAGCAGGGAGGAACGCTCGAGAACCCCAGCCCCGATCTCTAAGTCCAAGGGAGTTGAGGAGTTGAGGAGTTGAGGAGTTGAGGAGTTGAGGAGTTGAGGAGTTGAGGAGTTGAGGAGTTGAGGAGTTGAGGAGTTGAGGAGTTGAGGAGTTGAGGAGTTGAGGAGTTGAGGAGTTGAGGAGTTGAGGAGTTGAGGAGTTGAGGAGTTGAGGAGTTGAGGAGTTGAGGAGTTGAGGAGTTGAGGAGTTGAGGAGTTGAGGAGTTGAGGAGTTGAGGAGTTGAGGAGTTGAGGAGTTGAGGAGTTGAGGAGTTGAGGAGTTGAGGAGTTGAGGAGTTGAGGAGTTGAGGAGTTGAGGAGTTGAGGAGTTGAGGAGTTGAGGAGTTGAGGAGTTGAGGAGTTGAGGAGTTGAGGAGTTGAGGAGTTGAGGAGTTGAGGAGTTGAGGAGTTGAGGAGTTGAGGAGTTGAGGAGTTGAGGAGTTGAGGAGTTGAGGAGTTGAGGAGTTGAGGAGTTGAGGAGTTGAGGAGTTGAGGAGTTGAGGAGTTGAGGAGTTGAGGAGTTGAGGAGTTGAGGAGTTGAGGAGTTGAGGAGTTGAGGAGTTGAGGAGTTGAGGAGTTGAGGAGTTGAGGAGTTGAGGAGTTGAGGAGTTGAGGAGTTGAGGAGTTGAGGAGTTGAGGAGTTGAGGAGTTGAGGAGTTGAGGAGTTGAGGAGTTGAGGAGTTGAGGAGTTGAGGAGTTGAGGAGTTGAGGAGTTGAGGAGTTGAGGAGTTGAGGAGTTGAGGAGTTGAGGAGTTGAGGAGTTGAGGAGTTGAGGAGTTGAGGAGTTGAGGAGTTGAGGAGTTGAGGAGTTGAGGAGTTGAGGAGTTGAGGAGTTGAGGAGTTGAGGAGTTGAGGAGTTGAGGAGTTGAGGAGTTGAGGAGTTGAGGAGTTGAGGAGTTGAGGAGTTGAGGAGTTGAGGAGTTGAGGAGTTGAGGAGTTGAGGAGTTGAGGAGTTGAGGAGTATAAAAAAAATAAAAAAAAATAAAAAGCAAAAAAAAATATAAAAAAGAAAAAGCAAAAAAAAATATAAAAAAGAAAAAAAAAATATGAAAAAGAAAAAAAAAATATGAAAAAGAAAAAAAAAATATAAAAAAGAAAAAACGGAAAAAGAAAAAACAAAGACGGAAAGAAAAAACACAAAGACCGAAAAGAAGGAAAAACACAAAGACCGAAAAGAAGGAAAAACACAAAGACGAAAAGAAGGAAAAACACAAAGACGAAAAGAAGGAAAAACACAAAGACGAAAAGAAGGAAAAACACAAAGACGAAAAGAAGGAAAAACACAAAGACGAAAAGAAGGAAAAACACAAAGACGAAAAGAAGGAAAAACACAAAGACGAAAAGAAGGAAAAACACAAAGACGAAAAGAAGGAAAAACACAAAGACGAAAAGAAGGAAAAACACAAAGACGAAAAGAAAAATCAAAGACGAAAAGAAAAATCAAAGACGAAAAGAAAAATCAAAGACGAAAAGAAAAATCAAAGACGAAAAGAAAAATCAAAGACGAAAAGAAAAATCAAAGACGAAAAGAAAAATCAAAGACGAAAAGAAAAATCAAAGACGAAAAGAAAAATCAAAGACGAAAAGAAAAATCAAAGACGAAAAGAAAAAACAAAGACCAAAAGAAAAGAAAACAAAGACCAAAAGAAAAAACACAAAGACGAAAAGAAGAAAAACACAAAGACGAAAAGAAGAAAAACACAAAGACGAAAAGAAGAAAAACACAAAGACGAAAAGAAGAAAAACACAAAGACGAAAAGAAGAAAAACACTAAGACGAAAAGAAAAAACCAAAGACCAAAAGAAAAAACACAAAGACGAAAAGACGGGTTGAAATGAAAAAAAAAAAGAATGTAACTCACCTTGTTATTTTCAGACTTGTTTCTTACTATTTCCTCTTACCACAAATCTCATTACAGGGGAAAATCATCAGATCATAGCTATGACGTCATTCATTGAGTTCACAAGCAAAATGAACACCGAAATCGTGGTCGAGCCACAAGGGGTAAAATATTCACTAAATTTAATAAATAGTTGCAGAAGAGTCTAAATTAGTCGCTTTCGATCACTTTTTAACAAAAATAGTAGGCATAGTCAGCAAGCCCTTTAAAATAATCACTTTTAGAAGCCAGTTGCAACTCTGAAACACGAAAAGAAAAAAAACAAAGACGAAAAGAAAAAAAAAACAAAGACGAAAAGAAAAAAAAAACAAAGACGAAAAGAAAAAAAATCAAAGACGAAAAGAAAAAAAATCAAAGACGAAAAGAAAAATCAAAGACGAAAAGAAAAAAAATCAAAGACGAAAAGAAAAAAAATCAAAGACGAAAAGAAAAAAAATCAAAGACGAAAAGAAAAATCAAAGACGAAAAGAAAAATCAAAGACGAAAAGAAAAATCAAAGACGAAAAGAAAAATCAAAGACGAAAAGAAAAATCAAAGACGAAAAGAAAAATCAAAGACGAAAAGAAAAATCAAAGACGAAAAGAAAAATCAAAGACGAAAAGAAAAATCAAAGACGAAAAGAAAAATCAAAGACGAAAAGAAAAATCAAAGACGAAAAGAAAAATCAAAGACGAAAAGAAAAATCAAAGACGAAAAGAAAAATCAAAGACGAAAAGAAAAATCAAAGACGAAAAGAAAAATCAAAGACGAAAAGAAAAATCAAAGACGAAAAGAAAAATCAAAGACGAAAAGAAAAATCAAAGACGAAAAGAAAAATCAAAGACGAAAAGAAAAATCAAAGACGAAAAGAAAAATCAAAGACGAAAAGAAAAATCAAAGACGAAAAGAAAAATCAAAGACGAAAAGAAAAATCAAAGACGAAAAGAAAAATCAAAGACGAAAAGAAAAATCAAAGACAAAAAGAAAAATCAAAGACAAAAAGAAAAATCAAAGACGAAAAAAAAGACCAAAAGAAACAAAACAAAGACCAAAAGAAAAAACACAAAGACCAAAAGAAAAAACACAAAGACCAAAAGAAAAACAAAGACGAAAAGAAAACACAATAACAAAAAAAGAAAAAAAAAGAAATGAACATTCTATGGAGATTTTCTATTCCTATGGGATTCACTAAACCTGAAATAACACCCATCATCGGTTCAATTCCAGCCTTGCCCTGGGTGTACTTTCTGTGTCTCTTACTTGACGAAGGTTTATAAGCAGCCACTTGCTACTTTTTTTAGTAGGTCACATTTTCGGGGTTAGCCCCCCTTTATGATCAAATCCAGGGATCGTGGGATGCAGCTCTATACAACCACCCAAACCTAAAATATTAAGCCCCCTCATATTTCAAAAATGCAACAGATTATTATCTAGTGCAAATGAAATGACAGGCAAATTATCTGGCACGTTAATGATTGACAGGATTTCAAACCAAACCCCAGTAAAAAAATTATCAGTTAAAAATTAAATTCAACTTGCAGAGTATGGAAGCTTTCAAATAAATGACTCAACACAAATTTAAAAGTTAAACTAACGTTTAATAAAGCAAAAATAATATGCAGATTAACACAAGAGATACTTAGATTGGGTAGCATAGAAAGTGGTTGAACAGGAGATCGAAAGTTCGAGGTAGGCCATATTTATGCTTTACACTGTAATTAGCATAAATACAGCCTAAAACTAGTGGCCAACAAAGAACTAAAAACTCATACACTAAACACAAAGGTTTGATTCCCTCTAGAAGTGGGAGAACCGAATTTTCCTAACAATTGACCTATCTCAACCACTTCTGCCAATACAGGGGGAAACACTGAGACAAAGCTCCTTTTAGAAAACAACATTAGAGAAAACCTCAAACAATCATTACACTTAAAAAATTATCAGTTCACAAAAAACACCAAGTTGATATCTAAATCAACAAAAAAAAGTCCTAGATGATGATGATGATGATGATGGGCAGGAAAAGTGCCATGCCTTTTATATATTTAAATTGCAGGATCACAGGCTTGGAAACCTTTGGAGCAGCAATGGTTGCTTATAAGACTGCAGGCCTCACCAGGACACTAAAAAGTAAACTAGTTTTAGAGATTAAAATTAGTGTTAAATACTTTATCTAACAAGGAGAGGATCCCAACGTGTCATCACAGATTTGGTTCATTTTTGGTGTGTAAGTAGTGCATGACTAGGACATCAATTTGTGAAAATATTAAGAAGCAACTTTCAGAAATTTTGGAGAAAATCGCGATTAAAAATTTTAACATGTACTTATATATTTAATAAGATTCTCATCTTGTAAGCGGATCGTGGTGTAGCGGGAAGAGTTGCGATTCCCAACCCAAAGGTCCCGAGATTGAGTCTCGCTGCATACCATAATTTTTATTTTAATTTTCCACGCAATTAAGAGCACGGCAAAATACGGCAGGTTCAGGCAGGTTATTTTCTCATATATCAGAAATATACAGTACATTGAAACAAGTCTTGCAAATAGCCCCAATATTAGCAGTATACACCTGAAGTTAGATATTCTATAAACTTTCTTTTTATAATGAAAAGGCATCCAAATTATTCTATCGTAATCACTATAGGCCAGTGGTTCCCAAACTGTTTTGCTCGTGGACCCCCCCCCATTTGTTGCCAATGATAGCGAAACCCTGAATATTTTTTAATTAACGACTTTTCAAAATTTAATATCTGATATTAAATGAAAGAAGCCAACTTAATGTTAAAAAAAGTTTTGATTAAGCGAGTTCCAAGAACCATCAGGGGAATCTGGGGGTCCCACCCTCCAAAATTTTTTTGGAAATTTGCTATAATAAATAAATTTTTAACAAAAAAGAAACTGACTACAAAAGTGAGAAATAATTTTTATCCAAAAAACACTACTTTTTAACATAATTTTTGAAGTCGAAACACTTTCACAATAAATTAACATTCCTCGCTAACAATTAAAATGTTTATTATATTATAATATATGGCTATAATAGTCTTTCTTTTTAAATTAATTTTCATAAGACTGCTCGACATGTTTCTGTTTTCCAAAAAAAACAAGGCGTTTAAGCCTTTTCTTATTATATTAAGAAAAGAAAACAGTTAAGTACTATATTGTGCCTTTAATTGTAAATTTTCTTTTATCTTATGTTATATGCTAATTACGTGTTCTTTTTTTAATGTTAGCGAGGAATGTTAATTTATTGTAAAAGTGTTTCGACTTCAAAAATTATGTTAAAAAGTAGTATTGTTTTTTGGATAAAAATTATTTCTTACTTTTAGGCGCATTTTTTAAGTCTGTTTCTTTTTTGTTAAAAATTAATTTATTTCATTCTTTTTATATCAAGTTGCCTGCGGCTCCAGAAATTTCATGCCAAAAGAAAAAAACCTAACTTATATAACCCCTTTCAAAAATATAATAAGAGAAATTCAATAAAAAAAAAAGATCATGCATTGATTTCAAGAAGTTTTACCTTGTTGTAGAAGCTGTAGCAGTTGGATGCGTCCTTGTAGGTGCCGCAGGCGCAGTTCCAGACAGCGGGGCAATTGCGGGTGTCGCCAGGACATCTCACCGGAGAGGCAGCCTCACTCATCAGCCTGAAAGAATTTGGGCGAGTTTAATATTTTCTCATATATCAGATATATACAGTGCATTGAAACAAGTCTCGCATATAGCCCCAATATTAGTAGTACAAGTAGGACTTAGATAATGACATACTAAAATTAAAAGAAAATCCGGACGATAAAAAATTAAATTTATTGCAAATTTTCAATTTTTTTGGCCTCAAAAATCGACCTTTTTAAAAATTCTTGTTAAAAACGTTTGAAGCATTTGCCAAGGTCATTTTTCCATGGATATTGTAGTTAGATAGCTATATAACATAAAAAAACCACAATTCATGATTAAATCATTAGTTAAATAATTAATTTATTAAAATGAACATTAAAAATACAGGTAAAATCATTCAATCAAATATAACAGAAAATATTTTAATAATATTCAGTGACAAATCATCTAATAAAAAGTTAAATTAAAAACAGGCAAAATTTTATTTAAAAATTTTTAAATTTCGTTGTATATATATAGGCATGTGATACATGTCTGTAGGCTATATTTTAGTGCTGTTTACGAATATCAGGCTAACTTTTCAATAAAATTTAAAATAAGTGTGAAAAAATTAAAGCATTTATCTTAATACTTTTGTTTTGAATGTTTCCAAACTTATTCTAAAATTTATTTAAAAGTTAGCCTGATATTCGTAAACAGCACTAAAATATAGCCTACAGACATGTATCACATGCCTATACAACGAATTTTAAAAATTTAAATTTGTTAAAAATTTAATTTTTTAAATAAAATTTTGCCTGTTTTTAATTTAACTTTTTATTAGATGATTTTTCACTGAATATTATTAAAATATTTTCTGTTTTATTTGATTGAATGATTTTACCTGTATTTTTAATGTTCATTTTAATAAATTAATTAAATAATGATTTAATCATCAATTGTGTTTTTTTTATGTTATATAGCTATATAACTACAATATCCATGGAAAAATGACCTTCTCAAATGCTTTAAACATTTTTAACAAGAATTTTTGAAAAGGTCGATTTTTGAGGCCAAAAAAATTGAAAATTTGCAATAAATTAAATTTTTTATCGCCCGGATTTTCTTTTAATTTTAGTATGTCATTATTTAAGTCATTTCTAAGGGATAACCGTTTGAATTACTTATTTTGCGGTTTTGAGCGATGTTTTATTTTTTTCGAATATCCAATTTTTCAAATAATTTTTAAAAATTTAAATTTTAAACTTTTTTTTTAATTGGAATATTTGTATTCAGCACTGAAAAATAGCCTATAAACATGTATCATAAGTCCCAATTACTATTATATGATTTTTTGAAATTTGTTTTGGAACATTTTTAAATTTTTAAAAATTCCTCAACAATTGCAGAGTGGCATCAACCGGTTTAGAAATCTACACTATTAACTCTGTCAGAAACCATCAAAACATTTAAGCCATACGCGATTTCGCACTTTTTGACTAGGCACCCTGACTATAAGATTTTAAACCTAACTTATATAACCCCTTTCAAAAATATAATAAGAGAAATTCAATAAAAAAAAAGAACATGCATCGATTTCAAGAAGTTTTACCTTGTTACAGAAGCTGTAGCAGTTGGTTGCATCCTTGAAAGTGCCGCAGGCGCAGTTCCAGACTGCGGGGCAATTACGGGTGACGCCAGGACATCTCACCGGAGAGGCGGCCTCACTCATCAGCCTGAAAGAATTTGGGCGAGTTTAATATTTTCTCATATATCAGAAATATACAGTGCATTGAAACAAGTCTCGCATATAGCCCCAATATTAGTAGACACCTGAAGTTAGATATTCTCTAAACTTTAATTCAAAATGAAAAAGCATTGTAATTATTTTATTAAAATTTTAATTTTTTTTTATTTTTTAAAAAAATTAATTTATTTCATTCTTTTTATATCAAGTTGCCTGCGGCTCCAGAAATTTCATGCCAAAAGAAAAAAACCTAACTTATATAACCCCTTTCAAAAATATAATAAGAGAAATTCAATTAAAGAAAAGAACATGCATCGATTTCAAGAAGTTTTACCTTGTTACAGAAGCTGTAGCAGTTGGATGCGTCCTTGTAGGTGCCGCAGGCGCAGTTCCAGACTGCGGGGCAATTGCGGGTGTCGCCAGGACATCTCACCGGAGAGGCAGCCTCACTCATCAGCCTGAAAGAATTTGGGCGAGTTTAATATTTTCTCATATATCAGATATATACAGTGCATTGAAACAAGTCTCGCATATAGCCCCAATATTAGTAGACACCTGAAGTTAGATATTCTCTAAACTTTAATTCAAAATGAAAAAGCATTGTAATTATTTTATTAAAATTTTAATTTTTTTTTATTTTTTAAAAAAATTAATTTATTTCATTCTTTTTATATCAAGTTGCCTGCGGCTCCAGAAATTTCATGCCAAAAGAAAAAAACCTAACTTATATAACCCCTTTCAAAAATATAATAAGAGAAATTCAATTAAAAAAAAGAACATGCATCGATTTCAAGAAGTTTTACCTTGTTACAGAAGCTGTAGCAGTTGGATGCGTCCTTGTAGGTGCCGCAGGCGCAGTTCCAGACTGCGGGGCAATTGCGGGTGTCGCCAGGACATCTCACCGGAGAGGCAGCCTCACTTATCAGCCTGAAAGAATTTGGGCGAGTTTAATATTTTCTCATATATCAGATATATACAGTGCATTGAAACAAGTCTCGCATATAGCCCCAATATTAGTAGACACCTGAAGTTAGATATTCTCTAAACTTTAATTCAAAATGAAAAAGCATTGTAATTATTTTATTAAAATTTTAATTTTTTTTTATTTTTTAAAAAAATTAATTTATTTCATTCTTTTTATATCAAGTTGCCTGCGGCTCCAGAAATTTCATGCCAAAAGAAAAAAACCTAACTTATATAACCCCTTTCAAAAATATAATAAGAGAAATTCAATTAAAAAAAAGAACATGCATCGATTTCAAGAAGTTTTACCTTGTTACAGAAGCTGTAGCAGTTGGTTGCATCCTTGAAAGTGCCGCAGGCGCAGTTCCAGACTGCGGGGCAATTACGGGTGACGCCAGGACATCTCACCGGAGAGGCGGCCTCACTCATCAGCCTGAAAGAATTTGGGCGAGTTTAATATTTTCTCATATATCAGAAATATACAGTGCATTGAAACAAGTCTCGCATATAGCCCCAATATTAGTAGTACAAGTAGGACTTAGATAATGACATACTAAAATTAAAAGAAAATCCGGACGATAAAAAATTAAATTTATTGCAAATTTTCAATTTTTTTGGCCTCAAAAATCGACCTTTTTAAAAATTCTTGTTAAAAACGTTTGAAGCATTTGCCAAGGTCATTTTTCCATGGATATTGTAGTTAGATAGCTATATAACATAAAAAAACCACAATTCATGATTAAATCATTAGTTAAATAATTAATTTATTAAAATGAACATTAAAAATACAGGTAAAATCATTCAATCAAATATAACAGAAAATATTTTAATAATATTCAGTGACAAATCATCTAATAAAAAGTTAAATTAAAAACAGGCAAAATTTTATTTAAAAATTTTTAAATTTCGTTGTATATATATAGGCATGTGATACATGTCTGTAGGCTATATTTTAGTGCTGTTTACGAATATCAGGCTAACTTTTCAATAAAATTTAAAATAAGTGTGAAAAAATTAAAGCATTTATCTTAATACTTTTGTTTTGAATGTTTCCAAACTTATTCTAAAATTTATTTAAAAGTTAGCCTGATATTCGTAAACAGCACTAAAATATAGCCTACAGACATGTATCACATGCCTATACAACAAATTTTAAAAATTTAAATTTGTTAAAAATTTAATTTTTTAAATAAAATTTTGCCTGTTTTTAATTTAACTTTTTATTAGATGATTTTACCTGTATTTTTAATGTTCATTTTAATAAATTAATTAAATAATGATTTAATCATCAATTGTGTTTTTTTTTATGTTATATAGCTATATAACTACAATATCCATGGAAAAATGACCTTCTCAAATGCTTTAAACATTTTTAACAAGAATTTTTGAAAAGGTCGATTTTTGAGGCCAAAAAAATTGAAAATTTGCAATAAATTAAATTTTTTATCGCCCGGATTTTCTTTTAATTTTAGTATGTCATTATTTAAGTCATTTCTAAGGGATAACCGTTTGAATTACTTATTTTGCGGTTTTGAGCGATGTTTTATTTTTTTCGAATATCCAATTTTTCAAATAATTTTTAAAAATTTAAATTTTAAACTTTTTTTTTAATTGGAATATTTGTATTCAGCACTGAAAAATAGCCTATAAACATGTATCATAAGTCCCAATTACTATTATATGATTTTTTGAAATTTGTTTTGGAACATTTTTAAATTTTTAAAAATTCCTCAACAATTGCAGAGTGGCATCAACCGGTTTAGAAATCTACACTATTAACTCTGTCAGAAACCATCAAAACATTTAAGCCATACGCGATTTCGCACTTTTTGACTAGGCACCCTGACTATAAGATTTTAAACCTAACTTATATAACCCCTTTCAAAAATATAATAAGAGAAATTCAATAAAAAAAAAGAACATGCATCGATTTCAAGAAGTTTTACCTTGTTACAGAAGCTGTAGCAGTTGGTTGCATCCTTGAAAGTGCCGCAGGCGCAGTTCCAGACTGCGGGGCAATTACGGGTGACGCCAGGACATCTCACCGGAGAGGCGGCCTCACTCATCAGCCTGAAAGAATTTGGGCGAGTTTAATATTTTCTCATATATCAGAAATATACAGTGCATTGAAACAAGTCTCGCATATAGCCCCAATATTAGTAGACACCTGAAGTTAGATATTCTCTAAACTTTAATTCAAAATGAAAAAGCATTGTAATTATTTTATTAAAATTTTAATTTTTTTTTATTTTTTAAAAAAATTAATTTATTTCATTCTTTTTATATCAAGTTGCCTGCGGCTCCAGAAATTTCATGCCAAAAGAAAAAAACCTAACTTATATAACCCCTTTCAAAAATATAATAAGAGAAATTCAATTAAAGAAAAGAACATGCATCGATTTCAAGAAGTTTTACCTTGTTACAGAAGCTGTAGCAGTTGGATGCGTCCTTGTAGGTGCCGCAGGCGCAGTTCCAGACTGCGGGGCAATTGCGGGTGTCGCCAGGACATCTCACCGGAGAGGCAGCCTCACTCATCAGCCTGAAAGAATTTGGGCGAGTTTAATATTTTCTCATATATCAGATATATACAGTGCATTGAAACAAGTCTCGCATATAGCCCCAATATTAGTAGACACCTGAAGTTAGATATTCTCTAAACTTTAATTCAAAATGAAAAAGCATTGTAATTATTTTATTAAAATTTTAATTTTTTTTTATTTTTTAAAAAAATTAATTTATTTCATTCTTTTTATATCAAGTTGCCTGCGGCTCCAGAAATTTCATGCCAAAAGAAAAAAACCTAACTTATATAACCCCTTTCAAAAATATAATAAGAGAAATTCAATTAAAAAAAAGAACATGCATCGATTTCAAGAAGTTTTACCTTGTTACAGAAGCTGTAGCAGTTGGATGCGTCCTTGTAGGTGCCGCAGGCGCAGTTCCAGACTGCGGGGCAATTGCGGGTGTCGCCAGGACATCTCACCGGAGAGGCAGCCTCACTTATCAGCCTGAAAGAATTTGGGCGAGTTTAATATTTTCTCATATATCAGATATATACAGTGCATTGAAACAAGTCTCGCATATAGCCCCAATATTAGTAGACACCTGAAGTTAGATATTCTCTAAACTTTAATTCAAAATGAAAAAGCATTGTAATTATTTTATTAAAATTTTAATTTTTTTTTATTTTTTAAAAAAATTAATTTATTTCATTCTTTTTATATCAAGTTGCCTGCGGCTCCAGAAATTTCATGCCAAAAGAAAAAAACCTAACTTATATAACCCCTTTCAAAAATATAATAAGAGAAATTCAATTAAAAAAAAGAACATGCATCGATTTCAAGAAGTTTTACCTTGTTACAGAAGCTGTAGCAGTTGGTTGCATCCTTGAAAGTGCCGCAGGCGCAGTTCCAGACTGCGGGGCAATTACGGGTGACGCCAGGACATCTCACCGGAGAGGCGGCCTCACTCATCAGCCTGAAAGAATTTGGGCGAGTTTAATATTTTCTCATATATCAGAAATATACAGTGCATTGAAACAAGTCTCGCATATAGCCCCAATATTAGTAGTACAAGTAGGACTTAGATAATGACATACTAAAATTAAAAGAAAATCCGGACGATAAAAAATTAAATTTATTGCAAATTTTCAATTTTTTTGGCCTCAAAAATCGACCTTTTTAAAAATTCTTGTTAAAAACGTTTGAAGCATTTGCCAAGGTCATTTTTCCATGGATATTGTAGTTAGATAGCTATATAACATAAAAAAACCACAATTCATGATTAAATCATTAGTTAAATAATTAATTTATTAAAATGAACATTAAAAATACAGGTAAAATCATTCAATCAAATATAACAGAAAATATTTTAATAATATTCAGTGACAAATCATCTAATAAAAAGTTAAATTAAAAACAGGCAAAATTTTATTTAAAAATTTTTAAATTTCGTTGTATATATATAGGCATGTGATACATGTCTGTAGGCTATATTTTAGTGCTGTTTACGAATATCAGGCTAACTTTTCAATAAAATTTAAAATAAGTGTGAAAAAATTAAAGCATTTATCTTAATACTTTTGTTTTGAATGTTTCCAAACTTATTCTAAAATTTATTTAAAAGTTAGCCTGATATTCGTAAACAGCACTAAAATATAGCCTACAGACATGTATCACATGCCTATACAACAAATTTTAAAAATTTAAATTTGTTAAAAATTTAATTTTTTAAATAAAATTTTGCCTGTTTTTAATTTAACTTTTTATTAGATGATTTTACCTGTATTTTTAATGTTCATTTTAATAAATTAATTAAATAATGATTTAATCATCAATTGTGTTTTTTTTTATGTTATATAGCTATATAACTACAATATCCATGGAAAAATGACCTTCTCAAATGCTTTAAACATTTTTAACAAGAATTTTTGAAAAGGTCGATTTTTGAGGCCAAAAAAATTGAAAATTTGCAATAAATTAAATTTTTTATCGCCCGGATTTTCTTTTAATTTTAGTATGTCATTATTTAAGTCATTTCTAAGGGATAACCGTTTGAATTACTTATTTTGCGGTTTTGAGCGATGTTTTATTTTTTTCGAATATCCAATTTTTCAAATAATTTTTAAAAATTTAAATTTTAAACTTTTTTTTTAATTGGAATATTTGTATTCAGCACTGAAAAATAGCCTATAAACATGTATCATAAGTCCCAATTACTATTATATGATTTTTTGAAATTTGTTTTGGAACATTTTTAAATTTTTAAAAATTCCTCAACAATTGCAGAGTGGCATCAACCGGTTTAGAAATCTACACTATTAACTCTGTCAGAAACCATCAAAACATTTAAGCCATACGCGATTTCGCACTTTTTGACTAGGCACCCTGACTATAAGATTTTAAACCTAACTTATATAACCCCTTTCAAAAATATAATAAGAGAAATTCAATAAAAAAAAAGAACATGCATCGATTTCAAGAAGTTTTACCTTGTTACAGAAGCTGTAGCAGTTGGTTGCATCCTTGAAAGTGCCGCAGGCGCAGTTCCAGACTGCGGGGCAATTACGGGTGACGCCAGGACATCTCACCGGAGAGGCGGCCTCACTCATCAGCCTGAAAGAATTTGGGCGAGTTTAATATTTTCTCATATATCAGAAATATACAGTGCATTGAAACAAGTCTCGCATATAGCCCCAATATTAGTAGACACCTGAAGTTAGATATTCTCTAAACTTTAATTCAAAATGAAAAAGCATTGTAATTATTTTATTAAAATTTTAATTTTTTTTTATTTTTTAAAAAAATTAATTTATTTCATTCTTTTTATATCAAGTTGCCTGCGGCTCCAGAAATTTCATGCCAAAAGAAAAAAACCTAACTTATATAACCCCTTTCAAAAATATAATAAGAGAAATTCAATTAAAGAAAAGAACATGCATCGATTTCAAGAAGTTTTACCTTGTTACAGAAGCTGTAGCAGTTGGATGCGTCCTTGTAGGTGCCGCAGGCGCAGTTCCAGACTGCGGGGCAATTGCGGGTGTCGCCAGGACATCTCACCGGAGAGGCAGCCTCACTCATCAGCCTGAAAGAATTTGGGCGAGTTTAATATTTTCTCATATATCAGATATATACAGTGCATTGAAACAAGTCTCGCATATAGCCCCAATATTAGTAGACACCTGAAGTTAGATATTCTCTAAACTTTAATTCAAAATGAAAAAGCATTGTAATTATTTTATTAAAATTTTAATTTTTTTTTATTTTTTAAAAAAATTAATTTATTTCATTCTTTTTATATCAAGTTGCCTGCGGCTCCAGAAATTTCATGCCAAAAGAAAAAAACCTAACTTATATAACCCCTTTCAAAAATATAATAAGAGAAATTCAATTAAAAAAAAGAACATGCATCGATTTCAAGAAGTTTTACCTTGTTACAGAAGCTGTAGCAGTTGGATGCGTCCTTGTAGGTGCCGCAGGCGCAGTTCCAGACTGCGGGGCAATTGCGGGTGTCGCCAGGACATCTCACCGGAGAGGCAGCCTCACTTATCAGCCTGAAAGAATTTGGGCGAGTTTAATATTTTCTCATATATCAGATATATACAGTGCATTGAAACAAGTCTCGCATATAGCCCCAATATTAGTAGACACCTGAAGTTAGATATTCTCTAAACTTTAATTCAAAATGAAAAAGCATTGTAATTATTTTATTAAAATTTTAATTTTTTTTTATTTTTTAAAAAAATTAATTTATTTCATTCTTTTTATATCAAGTTGCCTGCGGCTCCAGAAATTTCATGCCAAAAGAAAAAAACCTAACTTATATAACCCCTTTCAAAAATATAATAAGAGAAATTCAATTAAAAAAAAGAACATGCATCGATTTCAAGAAGTTTTACCTTGTTACAGAAGCTGTAGCAGTTGGTTGCATCCTTGAAAGTGCCGCAGGCGCAGTTCCAGACTGCGGGGCAATTACGGGTGACGCCAGGACATCTCACCGGAGAGGCGGCCTCACTCATCAGCCTGAAAGAATTTGGGCGAGTTTAATATTTTCTCATATATCAGAAATATACAGTGCATTGAAACAAGTCTCGCATATAGCCCCAATATTAGTAGTACAAGTAGGACTTAGATAATGACATACTAAAATTAAAAGAAAATCCGGACGATAAAAAATTAAATTTATTGCAAATTTTCAATTTTTTTGGCCTCAAAAATCGACCTTTTTAAAAATTCTTGTTAAAAACGTTTGAAGCATTTGCCAAGGTCATTTTTCCATGGATATTGTAGTTAGATAGCTATATAACATAAAAAAACCACAATTCATGATTAAATCATTAGTTAAATAATTAATTTATTAAAATGAACATTAAAAATACAGGTAAAATCATTCAATCAAATATAACAGAAAATATTTTAATAATATTCAGTGACAAATCATCTAATAAAAAGTTAAATTAAAAACAGGCAAAATTTTATTTAAAAATTTTTAAATTTCGTTGTATATATATAGGCATGTGATACATGTCTGTAGGCTATATTTTAGTGCTGTTTACGAATATCAGGCTAACTTTTCAATAAAATTTAAAATAAGTGTGAAAAAATTAAAGCATTTATCTTAATACTTTTGTTTTGAATGTTTCCAAACTTATTCTAAAATTTATTTAAAAGTTAGCCTGATATTCGTAAACAGCACTAAAATATAGCCTACAGACATGTATCACATGCCTATACAACAAATTTTAAAAATTTAAATTTGTTAAAAATTTAATTTTTTAAATAAAATTTTGCCTGTTTTTAATTTAACTTTTTATTAGATGATTTTACCTGTATTTTTAATGTTCATTTTAATAAATTAATTAAATAATGATTTAATCATCAATTGTGTTTTTTTTTATGTTATATAGCTATATAACTACAATATCCATGGAAAAATGACCTTCTCAAATGCTTTAAACATTTTTAACAAGAATTTTTGAAAAGGTCGATTTTTGAGGCCAAAAAAATTGAAAATTTGCAATAAATTAAATTTTTTATCGCCCGGATTTTCTTTTAATTTTAGTATGTCATTATTTAAGTCATTTCTAAGGGATAACCGTTTGAATTACTTATTTTGCGGTTTTGAGCGATGTTTTATTTTTTTCGAATATCCAATTTTTCAAATAATTTTTAAAAATTTAAATTTTAAACTTTTTTTTTAATTGGAATATTTGTATTCAGCACTGAAAAATAGCCTATAAACATGTATCATAAGTCCCAATTACTATTATATGATTTTTTGAAATTTGTTTTGGAACATTTTTAAATTTTTAAAAATTCCTCAACAATTGCAGAGTGGCATCAACCGGTTTAGAAATCTACACTATTAACTCTGTCAGAAACCATCAAAACATTTAAGCCATACGCGATTTCGCACTTTTTGACTAGGCACCCTGACTATAAGATTTTAAACCTAACTTATATAACCCCTTTCAAAAATATAATAAGAGAAATTCAATAAAAAAAAAGAACATGCATCGATTTCAAGAAGTTTTACCTTGTTACAGAAGCTGTAGCAGTTGGTTGCATCCTTGAAAGTGCCGCAGGCGCAGTTCCAGACTGCGGGGCAATTACGGGTGACGCCAGGACATCTCACCGGAGAGGCGGCCTCACTCATCAGCCTGAAAGAATTTGGGCGAGTTTAATATTTTCTCATATATCAGAAATATACAGTGCATTGAAACAAGTCTCGCATATAGCCCCAATATTAGTAGACACCTGAAGTTAGATATTCTCTAAACTTTAATTCAAAATGAAAAAGCATTGTAATTATTTTATGTTATCACTATACGCATAGCCAAGAAGGTGGGCAGTTAACCCTTAAAAATTTTAATAAATATATTAAAAAATTCTCAAACACATCAGAAAGAAACCTGTTTCGTATTACCCACTGACTCATGCAGGTTACCGATAAAACATAGCGTCAGGTGGGGTAAAATAGGTTTAACTGTTTATATTTATAAAATTTAATGCTTTTATGGTGTGCTGATTTTACTCGAGTCTCAATAAAAATCAACAACTCAAAAAACATTGAATTTTATCAAATATAAATTGTTAAAATCTCTATACCCATTTTACCTTACCCGACCCTACAATTTACAAATAAATATTTATATGTAAACAATTTATACAAGTTCATAATTATATTTTTTTATAATTTAAGTACAAAATGCTTTAGCTACTTCTTTTAGAAGACTATATTTTAAATCTAACCTAAAAATAAAAGTAATGTGACATAAAACAAAGGAAAGACTAGTTCCAAAGACTATATAGTACCCAGCTTTACATTCTTACATTCTTACTTTACATTCTTACACATCACAAAAGTTATGCTCTATTTTTGCAAGTTCGCTATTTTATACCAATATTTTTCATAATACTTAATATTGCTGAAGCGCAATAACTTTCAAATTAAATTTTACTTGGAAATATTACTTTAACGTACAATTTAAATAAACATGATAAAGGTTACAAGACTAAAAGAAAGCAATTACCAAAATATATCAAATTATATTCTTATCAAGAAAAACTAGTCATCTATAGTATACATTATTATTGACAGAACATTATCAGAAGTGTTAATAAAAGAACTAATTAGCTACTGACAAGCCTATCATTAAAAAAAAAGGTTCTTGCGTATTATCCCGTCGACAGTGTCGCTTAATCCGAAAAATTATCAAATCCCAATTAGTACTTTACTAGAACTGTGCGGCTGAATTAGACGGCCGCTGAATGGACGACGGGATAATACGCAAGTACCAACATAAGAAACATAACTATGAAGATTCAAGCGAGTCTTTTTTGCGCTGTTAGGCTCAAATTAATTTAAAGTTGTAATTTCCAAACTTGAGAGATTATTTCAAGATTCATTCGAGGTACACCCCCAAGGTTTGTAGAGGTACACCCCTTTAATATTCATTAAACAAAGTAAAGATCTCTCTCGTGTAAACGATATAAATAATAATAAATTGCAATATACAAAGCGACTTAAAACTGATAAAAATTTAAACCACTCAAGATGATAATAAACACTACACATGAAAAAAAAAACAACAAAGAATAAATTCGATTATGAAATTCACTTAGAATAAAAATAAGTTACTTACACAAGACTGACTACTGCTATGATAGTTAAAACCATAAAGTCAAAACTGATGATGATCTTCACTGTGAGTAGGAGATTGCCGGCAGGAACAACTGTTCAAGATGCCTAATACCTTGAGAGGGTCAAGCCAGCTGCTTTTATTGAGTACTTTATCTGCTACAACGTCATTCATTGATAAACGTCAATATTCACATCATATACAAATATGCATAAACCAGCGATCACAAAGTATTGCCATTCAAATCTCACAAACATGCATTGGCTCACACCACTTTCAGGTTCAGGGTAAGGTAAACATCGGGACAGTTTACACATCAAAACAGTCGCCAAAACCTTGGGTTTATCATGTTCTTTGGCGATAAACATGATAAGTGGGTGATTGTTACAGGGAAGAAAGTGTAAATCCAATCCTCGGAATAATTAAATATGCTGCATTGATTCATAATCTCGAGTTAAAAATTAAAATAAAGTGTTTTTAGTTAATTTAATGTTACTGGTTGCAGTCGTTGCAGCCTCTTTGGAAGCCAATATCTACTACAACTTCTACTTACTGTAAAGTTGGCTACTTTCTTTGGCACGTTCTTGGCAAATTGTAGAACGCGTTTTTGCCTTTGCCAGGGACCAGGGATTATTATTTTGACTAGCGCTTAGAAACGAAATACTTTGGTCTGACGTCGACGGACAGACAGCCAATCAGAACATGGCGGGATATTTTGGGAAAATCCTTGGGGATTGCGGAGGGGAACGTAGAGAAAGGAAAGGCCTGAGTGAGCGTTGATGCTGAACGATAGTGGCACTCACTGGGAAATTGAGTAAACAATTTTGTTACAAGGATTTAAAGGAAAAGGAGGGGTTTTATTAAACACTTGTACACGATTATAAAAAAGGGCTGATGACGATCCTCTCATTTAATTAAATTTTAATATAAAATTAATTAAAAAGGGAAATTTAAGTGAGAAATTTATATAAATGTTAAGTTTTTAATGAATGAAGAGGGATAATTTTACTTTAATATAACATTTAATTTAATTGATTCAGGTAAATTTTTTTACATGTGCAATTAGGAAAACTTTTAATTCCTAAATTAAAGTATACTTGTTATAAAACCAATCAAAAGTAGTAATTTTTATCATGTTTTTGTTTTTATAGCCAAATAAGCACAATTCTTAATGTAAAAAAACTCAAATTTAAATCATATGCTGAGAATTTATTTTAAGAGAAGTATTTAATCACAAAATTAATTATTCTATTTCAATACAGACATTTTTTTTCTTGCGGTTTCTGTAAACTAACAGACCCTACGAGAGTCACTTTGACCTGGGCACCTGACAGAAAAAGAAAGAGAGGATTACCCAGGCAGACCTGGCGCAGGATGGCCATAGCAGTGAGAAACTCCCTAGTTTGGCCCAGCTGGGGAGCTGCCAGGGCTGCAGACTTAACCAGCGGGAGTGGCAGGCTGAGCTTGCAGCCTCATGCGCCACATCGGTGTGCCAAGTATCAAGTCCATATAGAAATTTTATTCAGAAAATACACAAGCCTCTTCAAATTTATTTTAATCAAACCTTAAGTATAACACTACATCAAAATTGCAAATTACATTCAGCTGCATAAGCTACTTTGACAAATTTCTCATTTGACCTTCCAGGATCAGAAACCAATTTTACAATATAATAGTTACAATGTAGAACTAAAGTACCCTACCCATTTCCATAGGGACATAAAACAAGTGTTGTGTTGTTATTACTAATCTCCAGCGTCTAGCAGAGCTAGACCAGATCCATGATATTGAAAACTCGAACATGGTCCATGACAAAAAGCGGTCTAAAACAAGTGTTAATTAGAACAATTAGTGCTTTTCATGGTAAACTTAACCATGAATTACTTGAACCATTAACAATTAACACTTGAGAAAACAAATAGGTAAAAAGACAGTATACATTTAAAGATGCAGGGGTGATTATATTTAAATGTAAGAGGGCTATCAAAAACTAAAAAAAGGTAAATTATAAAATACTCGAAGAATATGTCTCTCGATGTTCACAGCAACCAAAAGACGCTCTTGATTGATGCCACATTAAGTAAGTGGTCACCAAACAAGAGCACCATTTAGTTTAGAATCTTGAAAAAGGCTTTCTCCAATTTCAGCTTCAAAACCATGTTCTTTTCTTCTGCAAAGATGTGTTGCATTGAGTAGAACCAACCTAAGTAAATAAAATTTTCTTTTAAAATATTGTAAAACATAAAGGAAACTTTTTTGAGAAACGGACTGTTGGTTGAATTCAGTTATTTGTCCCGTCACAGTTGAATATCACAAAGCTGTTTTTAATACCTAAGATTAGAAATGCAGGGCTTGTTTGTTTATTTAAACTCGTTTAACGCTTAAAACTTGTTATGAGAACTGAGAGTTCCAAAAGTCCTCCAGTTCAATCGGTGAGAATGGTGAAAAAGATAGGTCGTTCCTAAATTCACTCAAACCAAAAAAAGTTTGTAATAGATAAAACTGAGATGGATCTCAGTTATTTCAGTTTTAAAAGATGGCGGTGCCCGTGAAATTATCAACAACTTTGTTTATCTGCATACATGCACAAGTTTTAGATTTAAAAACGTCTTTAGAATTATAAATAAGTAGCATTTTAGGAATAATAACTCAACTATTAAATATATTTATTGTTTTTGTCAATCGGGAAGTGTTAATTAAGAATCTTTAATCGATTAGCGCTTTAAGTTTTCTCAAACTTTTGTGGTGAAGCAAATGTAATTGTAAATGTTTTTATTTTGATATATATGAAAACATTGATTAAGTTATTAATCAATCAATTAGTTAAGTTACTGTGCATTGCAATAAAGTACAGATTTTATGGTAAACGGGGTAAGTCAGCGGGAATCAAGTTCATTCAGCTGTTGAAAAGAAACGGTGTTAGGCTGATTGAGAGTGTAATATAGAATACTAAAGAATAAAAATGTATATTTCAACTTTAAAACATATTAAACTAATTCCCAAATGATTTGTATTACTATTCCTTACTGCTGTTATTGATTACTTAAATATAATCAGTAAACTTGTACAAATAAAGTTCTCTTACAATTAAAATAATTATCACATAAAACAATGAGGAACCAAACATATTGCCAGCTTACAGAAGAAAAGCATCAATCCTTTTGGTGAATATTTTGAAAGTTGAAATACAATCGGCTTGTTGATGTGAATTCATAGTGTGCAAAAGAAAATGATTGAGAATCAACAAATTGAAAGTAATCAGAAGTGACTTAGTGCCTCTTTCTCATGTAAGCCGACAATATAATGCAATACTCATTTTTCTATCTGTGTGTATGTAAAGGGCAGTGTGATAAATCCAGGATTCCTTATATCATCAATGACAACTATAAAAATTTGGTGATATTTGAATATTTAGCATTCAAAACAGCTTGGCAATATTTAATATAACTTTAAATGTACATTCAAACAAGCTCTAGCAAAAGTTTTTTAACTGTGGCTGTCTTCCCTCAGGTAAGTTTAATTTAAAGTCAAATTTCAGCCACTCGATAAACAAGATACATGAAGTATATTAGTCAGAGGGCCAAAAGTCTTCAAAATAATATTCTTGCTAATTTATCTGAACAAACTTTACTTGAATAACAGTTGCAATTAAAACTAACACGTAATTGAGCACATTGAAAATACCTATAACGAAATTGATTTTCAGAGTATATCTTCTGAAGCCATATTGAAAATACTCTTTTGATTTAAAAATTACTTAATAAACTTAAAATGTAAAGTGGATGGGGTAGATTGAAATATATACAGAAGTTGCAAAAAAGTTTTTATATATATCGCTTTAGCATTATGTATGATTTGGCGACAATTAGTGGAACGCCAATTATTAGGTAATCCCCCGCAGTTAGCCACACTCACACTCATATTGTATAGAGCAGGATATTTGGAAAGTTAAGATTACAAATATAACCAGGATTGCAAACCACTGAGAAAAATAAACAGTAATAGAGGATAGCAAAAATAATTGGGCAACATTTGTTGAATACTTATAATTTAAAACAAGCTTAACTTATGTTTTTAATAGCTAATTAGCCTCCTGAAAACAAGTGCAATGCAAGATTGATAATAATCATTACACATTAAAGAATTAAGCTCATGATTTTCTGGTGTTTTGAAGTACTTGTATAAATTGCAGTGGGGGTTTTTTACACATGAAATAGTTAATAAGCTGCAGTACCTAGTATACAACAAATTAAACTTGTTAAATATCCTATTAGCAAAGAGTTTCAATCAAGAGTAAATTATGAAAAGTACAATGAACTAATAATAAAAATACGATAATTTTTATAAACAGATAGTAAAAATAATCCAGATATTTTACATATTACCTTTCATTCTCAATTTAGAATTCCCACGGTTCTTCTACACAAACTATATGATTGAAATTAATCTAATTAACTTTTTCAACAAGATAACTCGTACACTTGTTTACATTTGAGCATTATTAGACTTTTCCCTATCCAAATCCTAAATTTCCCCTTCACAAAAAAAAATCCCTCCACATTTTCTTGCCGTGAATGCCATGTTCTGATTGGCTGTTTGACCTTCGACGTCAGACCAAAGTATTTCGTTTTTAAGCGCTAGTCAAATACTATACTTGGTACGTTGCCACTTTTTTTATTACACTTTAATATACTTTCTGAATACATTAAAATACTTTCAAATTCATTCTAATTAATAAGATAATTAGCTTAATTTAAACAAATATTGCTTATAATACCCTTCTATTGTCTATAAATTATTTTTTTGGAACATAAATGTTCACTATTATGATTTTAAAGGAAACTTAAAAGGGTCAATTTACATGACTCTTCTGTGCAATACTATTGGGGTCGAACAAAATATTTATATCTGACTGGCAACACCATTTCCGCGCATGTGCAGTTGTCACTGTCAGGGAGGGTGCACACAGCACACGTGCATTGCATATTGCTGACTTGCTGAGTGTTTTGACGTGACCACACGCACGTGCTTTTAGCCTTTTTCTCACTTGAAATTTGAAATCATGGCTAAAACTGCAAAGTTTTCTGAACTCATTGATTGTAGAATCAAGTTTAAGACATCTGATGGAGCGTTTGAAGGAGATGTTAAAATCGTGAGCAATTCTTTCGAAAAGATGATTTTACGGAATTGTGTTTTCCTTCCTGATAATACACGTGTAGGAACTTTATTGCTCTTGTTCAAAGAAGTATCCGATGTTGAAGTAATTAACCAATCAAGATTGAAGACTAATCCAGGCTTAGGAAAGAGGAATATATTGTATGCTAACGGTGGTGCGAAATCCTCTGAAATGACTACTGAAGCCTTTAATATTTCCCCTTCATTTGGTCATCTTCCTTCAAGAATTTTCACGATTTCAAGCTTTGAAGAGGAATTCAAGAGGGCAATTAATGATTTGAGGATGTCATCAGTTATTGGGATTTCCCTTGAAGGACCCATGATCGGACGCTTTGGGTTGGTTAATTGGTTGTGTGCTTCTTCTAGAAATGGTACTTATCTCTTTGATCTTCAAGGACTTGGCAGAAAAGCCTTTGACCTCGGTCTTCGTAAAATACTGGAAAGTTCTACCATCGAGAAAGTTATCCATGATTGTCGACAAGTATCTGATGCTCTGCTTCATTTGTATGATACTAAACTTTTTAAAGTTTTTGATACTCAAACTGCTGAAGCTTTTGTAAATTTACAAATCAACAGTGATGATTTTCATGGGAGTGTGAATTCTCTTGATATCTGTTTGCATAGGCATTTGAGCATTGCTGAAGATTACTTGCCTCATTCAGCAGAAAGTAAATCATACCCTCTAAAAGTGAAGTCCTCCCTAATTCGACCTCCTGCACATCATGAAATGAGTGTCATGATCAAGAATGTTATCTACCTCATAAGCCTGAGGGAGGAACTTAAGAAGAAGATGCTCATTCCATTTCGAGGAGGTGTTGAAACTTACTTGAAAGCTGTTGTATCAAAATCTGAAGTGGAACTTAGGCTCACACCTCATGATCCAACTAGGATTCCTGCAGAACTGATAGTTGAGGATAAGTTCAGAGCTGTTGAGTATAAAGAAACTCCTCATATTTCTATGGATGAGACCTTCAATTTACCTTATACTGGACAGTATAGTTTCGTCAACAAGTTAAATGAGCTTCGCAAGCAGAATCCTCATTCAAACACCCAGGACATTCATTCTAAACTTCCTAAAGTTTCTACTAGACGAGGGCCCTGTCACTATCCGGAACCAGTTTGCATTTTTGATGTGGAGTCTAGAATCTCTTCAGGTAAGCTGAATTTAATAAAAATGTGAACCTTTCTCACAGCTTTGGGGAATTCCAATGTAACAAACCAGGGGTCGATCTAGGTTTTATATTTTGGGGCCCATTTTTGTGAAAAACTGAAGTCAAATTATGTTTTAATTTTTCAAATTATCGTAAAAAAAACATTTTTGATTAGAAACAAACAAGATTTTGTGAATGTTTTCTTGCAAATAATCATTAAGGCTAAGTTTAATTTTGTGAAGGGTGGGGCATTTTTAGGAGGTGGAATTTTGTGAAGGGTCCCAATTATCCAGTCTGGATCAACCCCTGCAAACTTTACTATCACACAGAAATTCAATGTTTAAATCCAGGGGTTCATCCAGGTTTTTCTTCCAGGTTCCTGTTTCAGGAATTTTGTGAAAAATCAAATCGAGTTTTGTGAAAACGAAGGGCTTGTAGTACAAGCACAGCGTTCATAACTTCTAAAATGGTCCCAAATTTTGGCAAATTCCATTATGAAACACAGAAATACAATTTAAACAGATAAAAACACATTTTAAATACAATTTTCAAACCACTTTTGGCTAGGGGGCTCTCCTCCAAAAATATTTTGAATTTAAGCATGCTAAAAAGTGTTCTGAAGCAATTTTTGGGGGCTTTTCAGGGCGCATCGCGGGCCGTACAAAATAACTCGGCGGGCGTGGCTTTCGTTTTGACTTGGAGTGGCGACTGCATCTAGAAATTTTGATTGCCAAAATTTTTTATTGGTCGCCAACTGGCGACTGGCCCCCGTTAATCTCAACCTTTATCCTGCGTTAGACTGACCACCTAACCGGGACATATGCCTTGCACCCCAGGGCCCCACGGTCAAGAAAACGAAGATGGGCATCGTAGGACTTGGCCCACTATAGGGCTGTTGCGCCAATGAGTTTTGAGTTTAAAAATGCCTCATAATACTAATAGGTTTGGAACAGATTTGATGTAGGTCCTCCACAGCAACCGCCAACTTGAGCAGTTGCCAACTTGGCGATTGCACTGTAGCAGCGGCCATTCGGCGAGTCTTCAGTTCTTGGTGACTATTGCCCTTTTGGTTGTGAAGTACCTACATCAAATTTTTTTCATGATAATAATAGTTCTGACGAAAAGATATGGATCTTTGAAAATTTATTTACTATGGTTTAAAGTGGGAGATGAAAATATTGGTTACTTTCAAATTATCTTGCCAACTGTTTGTTAAATACTGCCATGCTCATTATAAGACACCCAAAACTAGAAATATTGGTTTAATAATTTCAAACTCATCAATAGAAATGTTCATTTAATGTCAATAACTGTTCAGTTTGGATCATAAAAAACATATACATTTGTCGATATTTGAGTGGGTTTAGAACAGCTTGACGATACTAAGTTAGACAGTTAGTAGAATTGAACCCTAAAGCTCACGTTTGACGGGATTATATACAAGATCCAAATTATTGTAATGACATCAAATGAAGCCCATTTTCACTTTAGGGCGGACCTGGAAAAAGTGCCCGAACCTACGAACCTGGTTCGGGGGAAGCCCCTGTCAGCTCCATAGGAGCAATACTTTAGGTTCGGGGGAAGGTTAAAACTTTTTCCAGGTCCGCTATAGGGTCATGAGTTTAAAAAGTCAATCTATTATGGGTATTTGTTTAAAAAAAGTGGCTGGGCAATTCCACGGTGTCGGACGTAAAGTTTGCACAAAATTTTCCAATTAAAGTTTGAATTTCTTACAGATAAAATATTTTAAATGGGCCAATTTTTTTTCTCTGTATTTACCAACATATGAACAAATAAAAAACCACATTTAGAAAGTCTTTAAAAAATTTAAACATTAAAAAAAAATTAAAACTTTTTGGTGTCGGACGTAAATGAAAGGGGAACAGCAGTTTCACTTGTATTGCATAAACCTTAAGTTCAGCCCAATGGGCTGTTTTTCATTTTTGTAAACACTCAAATATTGAAGATCAAAGATGAAATAAGAATAATATGCCCTTTTTTATCAAATTAATAAAAAATTAATTACCTAAATAGCAATTTTTTCTTTGGTGTCGGACGTAAAATTTTGGTGTCGGACGTAAATTGTGCAGATTTCTTGGTGTCGGACGTAAATTAAGTATTCAAATCCCTCATAATTTTTCTTTTTAATCCTTGAATAATATTAATACATGAAACTTGAATATATTAATATAGTTTTGAATACAAAAATCTTGAATAGTATAAAATTGGAGTACTAAAAACTTATAAATTATGATACAAATGCAGTTTTTTTAAATATCTTCCATGAATGAATATTAGCCTCTGTTTCCAACAGGGATTGGTGCAGAAATTTTTTTAACAATATTTTCAAATGAATAGAAAATCTTGTCTTCATCTTTTGACCATTTAAAATGTCCTTCTGCCTTTCGAAAAAAAATTACTGTAAAAACACTTTTTTTTCTCGGTTTTTTGCAAGTTTTACTAATAACTATTTTTCCAGTGAAGAGTGAGGAAGTAAAACTCATTCAAAATCAAAAACGTGCATTAATACATTGCATTAAAATGAGGCTGACCAGTTTTTTTTACTGTGAAGTAGCTTATTTTTCTCGAATCTAAAGGAACAGGATACCAGCATTTCAATTTTGTTACATTCAAAATATAATAGGTACTTATTACCCTATTGCAGCTCAAAACTCATTTTAATAATTAGGACCTAAGGTGACTTAGTTTTAAAGACAAAAGTGGCGTTATTGGGACGATATATACAAAAGAATCAGAAAACGGTATATTTCCATTGGTTCACAGTTGTTAAAAAAACTAAAATAAAAATTATTGTGTGTACAGGGGCTTAAACTTAACATATATTTGAGATTGTATGACAAACTATTAATTTCTTCAATGCTTGACAGGATATGGGTTAATTTTTACATATTTGAGAACTTCTATTTAATTCAATGTTTTAAGCAATCTATTAAAAAATTTCTTTATTTTTAATTAAAATAAATTACTTTGTCAGCTATTTTGGGATAATAACAAGTAATCAAAGTTTAGTTTTAGTTAAAATCAAGACTTTTTTTATGTATAAAATAGTATTTAGCCATAAAATTTAGGTGTCGGACGTAAATGGTGTCGGACGTAAAAAATTTTTTACGTCCGACACCATTAATTAAGACTAAAATAATTTAAAGAAATTAAATTTGAATGATAATTTTTAATCCTCTTAGGAATCATGATTTGCACACAAATTTTTTTGTAAAAATTTCCAGTCTGTTCTTCAGTACATAAACTTTTATAGAATTTGGTGTCGGACGTAAATTTTTCAAAGTACCTAACAAAAAAGGCTAATAAATATTATAATTTTAAATTAATATCAATTGTTTTTGTACTTATTTCTTTTAAATATATGTATCAAACATATATTTCATAGATTAGTTGAAAAAATAAACAAATTAAACTCCAAACAGGCATTTTAAAGTTATTCAAAAAAGTTACTCATAAAAACATGACCATAATTACCTAATTTAAAGTCCTAAAACCACACTTTATTTTATTTTATTTAATGTTTTTTTGCAATTTTCATACACTTTATACAATTACCTTTCTAATGATACCTCATATGTGAGGAAAAAATAAATTTTAAAATCTGTCACATTTTCCCCTTTTCTGTGGAATTGCCCGGCTATTAAAGTATTGTTACTTCTTGAAAGTTATGCAATAGGCTCATATAACTTATGTTTTCTCATTAGAAAACTCACATTTTAAATTACTTTCTGACAAATCAACTATCTGAGCAAAATGAAAAGCAAATTTTGTTCAGATAGGTTTCACTTTGCGCCTATAAGTGATTTTTTGTATCTATTAACCGACTAACATGGGCATTACTTGTGAATAGTTTGGGTTCTGTCCTGATTTATGTCTATTAAGGGAATTTCCCAATAAACCAACTAGTCTAATAAGCAGTTAATCTATTGCATTATGTAAGCACCACAAATCTTCCAATTTTCATTCACTAACTGTATAATTTTAAGTGCATCTCCTCATTTTTTCTTCATGAGAATATTCTCATTAAGATTCCACAAACTAATTTCCAGAAAAGCATTTCTGTATACATAATTTATTTCAAAATTGAAATATGAAATTTTCGAATGAAAACTTTCATATTGAAAAAAAAACAAAGGTTTCAAGGTTATTTGTTTTTCTGTGAATGGCAACCTTTGTTTTATTGCATTGCATATATATCTTGTCTTGTTGATGTTAAACATTTGTATTTCACTGACGAAGGGGGATCCAAGTATCCCCGAAACTTAAGTCTGATTTTAATCTTTTTTTAGGTGCAAAATAAAAAACGTTTTTTAACTTTTTATTGTACCTGTTTGCATAGCATTATATCAGTTAAATAAAATTTTTGTCTGTAGTTTAGATAAAATACAGTAAATCTATTAGTAGTTAAAACCTTATGTCTTTTTCAGGTAAAAATACTTCATATGAGTTGGAATCAAAGAGTAGAACTTCTAATTCTGGTGGTGCTTTTGTTCCTGAGAAGAAAATGGTTTTATCTGATGAAAAGAGCATGGTTTTCAAGACTGAAACTTCAAAGCATTCTACTTTGAGTGTTTCAATTGTAAAAAAAGGACTTCCATCTGGTTTAAAATTGCCATTGAGCTATCGCAGTGCTATGAAAACTCTGGACTCTCAAAGTGGTTCTTCTCCAAAGAACAATACGCATTTATTGGGTAAAAAGGTTTTGTCTACTGAGGCTGAAACTTCAAAGCCTTCCACATTGGATGATTCATTTGTTAAGGAACTTTCACCTGGCCTTCAAATGCGTATTATCAGGTTGAGGACTCTGGAAATGCTTAAGTCGAGGCACAATGGTTCTTGTTCACCTTTTGCAACTAAATGTTCTAATGTGAACAATTCGGAAGAACCAATTCCTTCTAAGGGAAACCATCGTCCTGAGGCCTCATCTATTCCCAAGTGTGAAAAGGAAGGGAAGACCATCCAAGATTCATGTGATACTTCTCAGTATGAAGCGAGTGACTATAATACAGTGCTATATAACAGGGATGGCACCTCTTGCTTCCTTCCTAGGAAAAAAGAATCTTCATCAGACACGCCTAATCCATGGGCTGTATTTAAATCCAACTACTACCCTGAACATAATTCAGTAGGGAACCTTGCTTTAAAGCACAAACTTGTTCCAGCAGGAGGAGATTAACTGCAATGGATTTTGCAGAAGAGTTTCGAAGCTTTTTACTGTACAAATTGTGATGAGGGAGGACTTTTTAAAATACATTTTTTTTTATCTAGCTTCTCTGTGGTTGCTAGCTCCAGTTTCTGTATTTTCTGTACATAGCAAGCCTTGTATGTATGTATGTATAAAAAAAGTTTTAGAATTAATTTAATTTTTGATTATAGTGCATGGTTTAACATTTTTTAGTGTTTTACTATATACCAAGACATTCTTTACTGTGTTAATCATTTGTAAATAATTAGGTTAGAGAAAATAAATTTTTTAGTTTATGTATGAAATGTGTAATTTTTCTTATTTGAGTCTTATGAATTTTCTAAAATCAAAAATGCATATTTGAAAATGATGTATTTTGATAGCAAATGGTAGTGCTATTGTGTTTAAAAAAAAGTCTAAAAAACAGTTAAGATCTCTCAGCTAAGCTTACAGGGATGGGAATTCTGCGCCAGAGAGCGCCAAAAAGGGTAACCTGCACCAATCTGATACAAATACCTAATTTTGAACGAAACTTGAAAAAACAACTTTACCGTAGTCAGGTCAGAAGCCAACAAGTCCGGCGTTCCGGAAGTCGAAAAATAGCGATTTTTCGCGAAAGTTCCGTTTTTCCCGCGAATTCTTCCTACGGGCGCGTGTTTGTTGAAGTTAGTTGGTTTCTTCTCACGTTGTAATTGCGATGCAGAAAAAAACAACCTACTGTGTCAGATCACTCTAACAAGTCTAATCTTGTGAAGAATCGCGTTTTTCTCGATTTTAGTTAGTATTTTCAACTTACAAAGTTTTTCTGAGTTGTAATTTTTTTTGAAAGGTCGCTTAAAAGCAATTTAATAAGATACAGTGTTTTTTTTTTAAATCTTGTTAGATTATAACCTGTTTTAGATATCTGATATGATTTTAGATTCTAAAAATATTTTCAAAAATACAAACTTCTTATTTAGCAAAAATGATATTGGTCAAATTTTTTTTGTAATTTCATTATTATTTAAATAATTATTAAATTATTCTAGTAGGTATTAACTAATTTTCTAAATTTTTTATTTGCTTTCAGTTATATTTTGGTTATTTTAATTTGGTTCTTAAAATTCTCCTAAATATAACCCACGTAAATTAAAATATGTTCATTGTTAAAATTATTCATTAATGCTAAAAAAAAGTTACATATAATTAAGCTGGCGCGCTTTTTCCTCTTTTTTGGTCTTTGGGTCCCTGCATTACTCCTAATTTTAGCTCCAGAAGTAAAATTGTGCTCCAATTATTGCGTGTAACTGCTACAAAAGTAAAATTTTATTGCTCCAATTTGGTGTGTTACTGCTACAAAAGTTAAATTTTGCTGCTACATAATTTGCTCCAAAGTGGGTTATACCACTTCTCATCCCTGAGCTTATCAAAAATGAATAAAGTAAATAAAATTTGTCTAAAAAATTTATTAAAATTTAGTGATGGTTGAATCAATTTGCAGATTATAATAGTCGGTCTAAAAGCTGTGTTATACCTTTTAATCGTACAATTTTCTATATTCAAATCCTTCTTTTCCATGGAAACTTTTCTATATCTTGTACTACATACTAGATGAGATTTTTCAGTCTTTTGGAGGATTTTCATTTTCAGGTTTTTTTACTGGAAATTATCATAAAATTTCAGACTTTTTACTTTTAAAAAAATCAGCATATGATTTAAACTGAAATTTTGACTGGGAATTTCATTTTTCTAAATTCTTGACTTCCCCCTATATGGTAAATTTTCATATTTAAGGCAATTTAATATAACAGTTAACACATTAAAACTTTTAATTTTAAAGTGTAAGAATATATTAAAATTAATGTTAACTAATTATTAGTTTTTCCGATTTATTCTCAAGTTACGAGATCAAATATCGTTCGATCAGTTTTCAGTCCTTTTGCTTTTTTGCCAATCTTCCCCCTGATTGCAGAAGCAATTCAAAGTTCTTTGAACAGATCTACAAATTTGTAAATTGTCATTTCTACAATTTTATGTCAACTGCCCATTATTAAGGAAATTATAAGTATTTTAGACAAAGCAACCTTAGTTATCAACCTTTTTTTGCAACTGGGCCTCCTAAAGCAGGCCTGAACTTGAACAACATATGGCCCTTGGGCCCACCAGTCTAAAATTTCAAGTAATAGAGAAAATCCAAATCAAAATATTAATTTTTTGATAAATTTTTAAGGATTTGCAGTTGCAGAAGAATTTGGCTAAAAAAAAATTATTGAAATAATTTATTTTTTACCAATTACAAATGTAGGTAATTGAAAAAAAAGAGAGAAAGTAATGCTGTAAAGAATTGCTTTTAAAATCTGTAATTGTCAAAAATATGGAAATCTGTTTTTAAACACAAGTTATAAGATCAAGGGGGTATTCCTCCCTTATAGAAATTTATTTCGGGAGGGGCCCAAAATTATCCCTTAGCCCTTCCCATGCATATTTAATTGGTTTAATGTAGCTTTTTAATACATTTTTAGGTAGAATTTGTGTCTTAGAAGAACTTAATAAAAGAGAGAAAAGTTGTTAGTAATAAAGTTCCCTGTACCAAAAGGAGGTCTGGTGGCACTCGTCCTGAAATTGTTTGGTACACCCAGTCTGAATTTTGGACATTCATTTTTAGGTAGGATTTTGATGAACTTATTATAAAAGGTTGTGAGAAGAATAAAGTTACAAGTACAAAAGGGGGCCTTCCTCCTGAAATAGTTTGGAAATTTTACCCTATAAAACAGGGTCTTAACCTGTTTTGATTAACCTAGTCCGAATTTCGGGGGAGGGGGCAGGGCCAAACCTTATATACCCCCCGCAAAATATTGTGCAAATAATAGTAAATTAGCATTATGTATATGAACCCTCTGATTCGGTTTGGCAGTTTTATTGGCCTGCGTCGAGTTAAGTTCATTTTATTTGGCCTTCATCAGCGAGCCTGCTCTAAAGGCAAAGGGGGCTTATGGCGGCTTTACACCACGCGGTCTGCGGCAAAAGCGGCAGTTTTCGATAGGTTTGCGACAATTGGAAGCCTCGAAAACTGCCGCAAACCGCGTGGTGTAAAGCCGCTATTAGGGTAGCCCTCACACTCAAGTTAGCGCCTACAACCAACGAAGATTTGACGAGGCTTAACGCATTGAATATAATACAGTGTGTTTCAAATAGAGTGTAACAAAATAGGCTCTTTCCTAAAATATTTCCCTTCCAATTTCAAATTTTCATGTTAAGAGGTGGAAAAATAGATTGGACAAGTTTCAACTCCATCAGGGCCGTATCCAAGGGGGGGGTTTAGGGGTTCAAACCCCCCCCCGAAATTTTGACATCAATTTTTATACTGCTATTTTTCTTGAAAATTATGTCTCACAAAGAGCGATATCCTCTTCGGGTATAACCCAAAGGGTCTCAAAATGAGTCAAAACCCTACTTTTAAGGGTAAAATTTCCAAAATTTTTTGGGGGGAGGACCCCAAACCCCTTCGAAATTTTGAAATCTATTAAGTATACGGTTTTTCCTTCAAACTTGTGTGATTTACAAGGAGTGGTCCTCTTTAATGTAACCTAAAGTGTCTCAAAATGAGTTAAAATGCCACTTTTAGGGGAAAAATTCAAAAAATTTTCTGGAGTTGGAACCTAAAAACAAACCCCCTTAACATTTCGCCATTTATTACAATATACCTTCTTTTTACCTTGAAAATTCGGCCGCTTACAATGAGTGGTGCTCTATGGGTGTAATCTAAAGGGTCTCAGAAATGAGCTAAAACACTCTTTTGAGGGGCAAATTTCCAAAAATTTTCTGGGGGAGGACCCCCAGACCCCCCTTTTACTTAGAATTCATATTGTTTATGCAATTTTGAAATCTAGTGCATCAAAATTTCAATCCAGTGTTGTCATCAAAACTTAACATATATAAATGTACCCGTAAGGAGGTACCTCAGAAAATATTTGAGTCAAAACCCCCCCCCCGAAACAAAAGTCTGGTTACGGCCCTGAACTCCATGGTGGGTATACTTAAGAAAATGCAGAAAATAATTTTTACACGGCCCCCGTAGTGTAGTTTTATATTATCAAAATTTTATTTTCTTTATTATGTCTTGAATAAGACATATCTTCAACAATGTCTTGAATAAGATGACGTCTTGAATAAGACATATCTTCAACAGGCATGTTAATATCTTCAAAACTCACTAGACCCCTCATGGAGTTGAAACTAGTCTCATCTAATTTTTCATCTCTTAAAATGAAAATTTGCAATTGGAAGTACGTGTCTAAGGGAAATATTTTAGGAATTAGCTTTACACTCTATTTGAAACACCCTGTATAATTTTATCTCCTGTGAACTCTTAACTAAAATAGGTGCCTGGAGGGAAATCCCATAAAATGTTTTTTTTTGTTAAATTTTACACTTTTAAATTAGTTTCAAGTGGACACGGGAACCTTACCCTTGCTTCTCCTCAGGATTTTTGTTCACCGCAATTTCAATTAATTTCTCTTTATGAAAGTTATGCTCTTGTAATTGTTTTCACAAAATGAATCTATTAACTACTAGTTGCTTCATAAATAAATTTAATAAATCGTTTTAAAAAATCGTTGCTTAAATTTTTGAAAAATGTAATGTAGAGTTTATCTAGATATCTATAATAATAAAAGAGCTTTACCACTCACTCACTCATCAACGCACAGCAAAATCTACCGGGGCTAAAGACTCGAAACTTGGTAGGGTCGAAGACCTTACGGTGTATACGCGCACTAAGAAGGGATTTTTCGAAATATTTTTTTCCTGACCCACAGGGGGGTTTGGAGCGTTTTCGACGTTTTTGAGCCCAGCGGCGTCCCAAATGACCCCAGATCTTTGTTATTTCGCAGGATGGTACCTAGCAACAATTTCTAGAAAGGCATTTTTCAGATTTTGGATATTCGAATTTTAAGAGGTCTGAATATTCCAAAAACTCGTTTTTGCTGAGCATAAACCAAGTTTTATATTTTCGAAGAAAACAATACCGAGAAATCGATATTACGAATTGAACTGTTGGTAATACCTTCTTGAGAGAATTTCAAAGAAAGTAATTTCTGGATTTTTCGATATTCCATTCTGGAGGGGGTGCACGGGGGTTTGAATATTCACTCCCGTTTTTAGTTTTTGGATCCTAGCACCCACATTATTAATGTGATTGTTATGAAATTTTAGCATGATGTTCCTCACACAACCAGGAAGGTTTACGAAAAAGAATTTTCTGAATCAAAGCATTCCAAGGAGCCTTTTTTGTCCCTTTTCTAAATTCTTATGCTTAGCCTTCAATGTTAAATTTATTGCGGTTATTGCTCTTTCCAGGACACGCAAAACCTCTATTGTTGGAAATATTTATTTTGAAATGTTTTATAACAGGTGAATTTTTAAAAAAATATGATAAAGAAACAATTTTTAATGATTAAATATTTTTTTTTTATGATAACCAAAACCCGTTCCACTGAAAAATGTTATTCTTTTTTCTATTTAATCAAATTTAAGTATTTCCAGCAAAGTTCAAATTAAACAATATTTTATCACAGGCATTTTCAGTATCGATTCAAATGATGTTTACTTTTATTTCATGTTTGAAATTTCTTTCAATGAATGAGTTGGTGATTAATCAGCAAAGGGGGGTTCAGGGGGTCTCCCCCTGATTTAAAAAAAAAATTATCAAAATTAAAAAATGGTTATAAACACTAATTCTAAACCGGTTTTTTAAGATCTTAAAAAAAGTATAAAAGTATGTAGTATATTTAATTGTTTTGTATTTTATAAAATTTAGCGCGATGAGGGGGAAATAAGTTTTATCTATAGAAATTGCTGTTCAATAATATATCTTTATTGTGAGCGAAGGCGGAGAAATTTGCCTCAAATATACATTTATACCAATTGCAGAAATGGATGGAGGGAGAAAAGGACAAAAGAGAAAAAAATAATGGGGTTCAGAAGGTCCCCTGACTTTTTTTCTATTTTGAAAAATTACTTTTTAAAAACGGGGATGGGGATTTCACACATTAAATCTAAACAGGTGGTATTTTTAAAGGTTTTTTTTTTACATCTTAACGAAGTGGTATGACATCAAAAAAGAATCCTAGCGGGAAGACTGTTGACTTTATTGCATCTAAACGATAATTCTTATTTATTTTAACACACAGTTTGATAAGCATTTTATCCCCCGAGCAACGGCGGGCATATCAGCTAGTTAATGATAAATACTTTTAAATATTACTAACTCCTATTTTACATTGTATTAACTCATTAGTATTAGGTAAAAACTAAATAGTATTTGTAAAGTCTTTGTATACTGCGTACACTCCCTGTTGAGAACCGAGTGTAATAAAGAGTAGGGGAGAGTGGGGCACCTTTGGGACATGGCCCACCTTGGGATACCACTTTTCAGACGCAATTTTATAGTTATGAACTCGTGCTTTTAGGTACTAATAAATTATCCTAAAATCTACTCTTCAACGTGTTTTAGAATCTTTGTTGCGTCTGGGTCATTATTTATAGCAGTTTTCTTGTTTTGCGTGATGCAAAGTTACAATCACTCGTAGTTTCAAAAGAATTTTTTTAATAAAAGAGGTTTATTTATGTTATTAAAATTATGTTGAGATTAAAATATGTGTATCCATTAATATTTTAGAAAAGAAAAAGAAAATTTTTTGCTAAAACTAAAAGAGTGATTAAGTTTAACATCCAAAGTGTCAAGTGGGGCACCTTGGGACATGTTAAAAGATACCCCAACATTTTCAAGAATGAAACAAAATTGTTTTTTTTTTATTAAAAATTGAATAATTTAAGAATTTAGAGGATTAGAATTTAGAAATTGGTGCAAAAAAGTTTCTGGAAGGAAACAAAAAAATCAGTGATTTACGTCATGACAAAAATGAGTTAATCAGTGAAAACTTTTGAATATAAAATATTACTGATGGCTAATTTAAGATTCTTAAGCATAGTTTTATCATAATTTAATGTGTTGTTTTTACATTTTTCAAAATAACATAAGTTTTTATGTTATTATTGGAAGTGTCCCAAGGTGGGCCACTATAGTCTGTTCATTTAGAACTGGCGCCTGAGACGAAATGTATTAGAAGCAGTTACTATTGTAATTATCATCGAAAGCATTTTCTTCTGCAATGACAAGGCAGCCGAAACAGAAGTAGTTAAAATACTGTAAAAAACTCGGTCACTGAAGTTGTGTGATGACCGTTATGAAGCATTTTGAGCGTTTTTGATCCTGTTGCCGCCAATTCTAAATGAACAGACTATAGTGGGGTACCTTGGGACATTAAAATAGATTTTTTAAATTTGTTATTATGAATTCCCTAAAAGAGATAATTGGTCGGAAAATTTTTTATTAGATGCGCAAAGAACTATATTTAATATATTAGCTGCGTTTGAGTAAATATAACGGTATAAATAAGTTAGAAAATAATTGAGTAAAAAGTGTCCCAAGATGCCCCACTCTCCCCTAATATATGATCTTTTAAAAAGTGTATCTCAGGACTGATTTCATTGACTTTTGGGTCCAAAATAGTACCTTAGTCAATTTTAGGAATGAAACCGAACGAACCGAATGAACTTGTCGCGTCTTCCCTTGTAACAGAAAGGAGCACGCGTCCTATCGGGTTAATGAAAATAATATGATTTGAATAAAATGTGTTAATATGCCACTAATTAAAAAATTTAATTGTGTTTCATACTTTTGAAGATAATACACTAGATTATTTGCCTTATGATTTCTTCAATTTGAAGTCATGGATAATTCAAAGATTCAAAGCTTTCTCTTGGTCTCCTGATCTTCCCATTAAATTAATGTTAAAAAATCGTAGATAATTGGAAAAAGATCCTCGTTACGAAAGTTTTGCTTGTGAACAAATGTTCAGTCGACAGAGAAATCCATGTAGAGAAAAGATCTTGACGACTTATACTGCAGTTCTATTATGATTTTTTTTACGGTGGGTATTGAAACTTTCACTTCCAAAATTTGAAATTTATAAGTTTTCCCGAATTTGTTTCTTTTGATTGGATTTACTCTAATATGAAAATTCACCTCATTGATTTAAATCAAATTAGCTCGTCAATATTTTTTGCTGTATTTTTTTTCGTTCTGACTAGCATATTAGTACAAATGGACCTCTAATCTAAGTACCTAATTTCGGCGAAACCAAAGGGGATTTGGGAATATATATCCCAGAAAGTAAGATATTTTCCTTTTTGACCATAGAAAAGGACTCAATTTACCCAATGTCCCCCTACTATAAAAGACATAAATCTAATACAAAAATAAATTTACTGAACCCATATAATTTTAATTAGAATTGATTATAATAACTGTAATTAATTTAGAATTTATCAGGTTTTTTTTTAAAAGTAATAAGTTAATTCTGAAATGTTCATTACATTACAATGTATACAAGTTGCTGTAAACTTGTTGTTAAGTTGCTGTATAGAGAATGAAGAAGTAATGTGCGAAACACAATGCTCAGTAACTTTATTTACAAAAGAATAACAACTGCGTCCATAGTAGTTTTATACACATTATAACATTTTTGTTTGTATTTCCACATTTATATTTTCATCCATACAAACATCTTTATTAACAATTTGATAAGCTTGTAAACAAACAAGAGAAAATATTTACATAGACTTTAAAGTTTCTTTTAAAGGACCAGCAAGTTCAGAATTCTATTAAACATATTTACAAATATGCTAAACCAGAAATTCAGTTGAATACAAAAAGAAATATCTCACACTTCTATTAAATAGGGTCCTCTTGAGTGTGGGTCCTATGGCCGTTCCTCGTCAAGTGAACTTATGACATTACCTCACAATTTTTTTATTTTCTTCATTTTCATTTAATTTTAAAAATTTCAAAAAATTTGCATTGATTCATTTGGGTTTTCTTATGCTGAATTTCAGGTTGGGATCTCTATTGGATCATACACAAGTTTAAAAAATAGAATCTTGTTTGTTTCCCCTTAAAATAGTACCCTTTTTTTATTAAGAAACAATTCTGGATGAAAATATAACAAAATTGTCTAGGCTTTTTTTTTTGAAAATTAAAAAAGTTTAAACATTAAAAACTCATGAATTTAAAAACTGGAAAAAATAATGCATTTTTATTTCATATCTCTGCAAGGTTTTATACCTTTTGAACATGTGTGAAAGTTAAAAAAAAATTGAAGGACCCAAGGTAAAAAATAACGAAAAATTAGTTCACTTGACGTGGAAGACCTGTGTGTTATTAATAATGTATCCTACTTCTACCTAGTATAATTTCTTTAATTAGAAATTCTATATTATATAATCAAATATGAACTAACAAATGCTTTCTCAAAAGAAAAATATTTAGTAAAACTTTTTCAAATGTATAATATTTTTCATCCCATTTCTATTACATTTGTACTTGTGTTGGGTGGATTTTTTTTCTTAGCATAAAACAAGGTTTGAAAATATTATTTATTAATCGATACATCTCAATAAATTCCTAAAGGTTCTATTTATCTTTAGCCATATCAACTTATTTTTCAAACAAACCTTTTTTTTAAGAAAAATTTAGAACAAAAATTACTTAATTTTACTTTTACGAAAGTAAAATTTTTCCATTAAATTCGAAAAAGAAATTCAATGGTGAATTTAATATTAATATCTAAATATTCTTATTTTGTCTTTAATGTATCAGAAAGATCATTCCTAAACCTTATCTATCCAATTTTTAAGCAAAATAATTTAACTTGGGTGTGTATTACTTTCTCTACTTGTGGTGACAAGTTATTAGTTTTTAAAATTAAAATAGATTATCGAATTTCATGATCTATGAAATTTAATTCTATGAATTAAATGCTTTTTATCATCAATGAAATTTAAGTTATATTCATGTTATTTGAAGCATAGAATGTTTTACAATTACCGATTTTAAAAATTCCAAGAAAATTTCATTTGAACTGAAAAACTGATATCAGAACAGTTGGGAAAACAATTTTAAAACATACTATTTATTAATGTGAGATTCGCATTTAATTAGTGAGAGTTATGGACATTTCTTTCATATTCAACATCGTAAAATTTTATTTTGATTGCTGTGTTGTCATTCTTTCAGTGTGTAACAATATTGATACCACTCACTTGAGGAACATTTACTCGTATTAGGATTGAGAAAATCATCAAACTGACGGTAAAAAAATTGTACTTAATGCTATGTCTAGTGTACGAGTGCGAGTTATTAAGAGTTAAAAGAATCTGAGTACACTGTTATTGTTAACATGGTTCTAGTCATGTTATTGCCCTTGCTCTTTCATCATTCTTAAGAAGCATAGTAACTCAATCAAAGATCTTGCAATTTTAAAAATTGGGGAAGAATATTTAAAAAAAATTTTTCATTGACATGGAATCATCCTTAAGGTTTAGCAACTGGTATTCTAGTTATTTTTAGATTTTACTGGTCACCCTTCTTCTTATTTATGTTACGGGCAATGTGATAAATCCGGACATTATTAATAATACCCGCGTATTTCGGGCAAAGTAATTAATACTCATAGATAAATGTCATTGAATTTATTACATTGCCCTCCTTACTTTGGGCAATATTAATAATACCCGGTTTATCATTTCGTGTTATCACTTTACCCATAACATTTAAGTTTCATGTTACGCTATTTAACAATAAAAATGCACTTTTAATAAAATTAGCGTAATATTTATGATTTCAACGTGCTAAATACGAATACTACAGACATAAAAATGAGTATGTGTTTTATGAAACAAAACCAACTTCAGATTTAATTTTGAAAATTCTATTGAAAGTTCCATTTTTTCTAAATTTAATTTTTGTTTACCAAACTTTCAGTAACAGAGATGAACAAAATGCTGCAATTTTCATAGAATCAATGAAGAGGTTTAACTGGGGTCCAGTGTTGGGCTAGCCACTCGGCCTGGATACAAGCTAGTAGTTTGCCCCTTCAGGCCCGAAGGTTTATGAAACAGAGATAGGCATTTTTATGGCACCAGAGCAATGATTTTTATATGATTTCCAGGACATTTTAATTTCAATAATACATTTTATTGATGATATACGTGAAACATTCCAGATTGAATAACAAATTTTAACAAATGTAATCACTATAATAACGATGACAATAAAATCACTATATATCACGGCAATCCTGCTTTTTCCGGAAATTGAACAAAAGTAGATTTTTTTGGTGATATTCGTGTTGAGCACGCTAAAATCCATAAAAATCGAGTATATTTTCACCAAAAATAACAAGAACTTAGTCAAAAAGTAATGTCGATAGCGTTATTAACTCGCTAATGACAACGTCATGTACTACAACATAACTGCTATGTCAAAATTCTGGTCAGATTCTGACTTTTCTTTAAAGGAATGGTAACTTCTGCACAACAAGTGTCCACTTTACAGTGTCATAGGGCCAATTTTCACCAAAACATTCCATTCTTTACAAAACTTGGATTTGATGTCTGACTACGAAGCAAACCTTACATGACCATTGACCAAGCATCAATTGTTTCACAAGTCCTCCCAAGGATTCCTTGCGTGGAGTCAATAAAAAATAGCCTAAGAACCATACCTCTACGACAACTTTTTTCCCCCAAAAATGGGACGTCATATCCGGTAAAAACCTAATTATTTTGTCCACGACGTACGCATGCATGCACAGTAGATATATTTTAGTCTCTAAATATAATCGAAATAATCATGTTCCTATTTCCCATAAACCTTTTTTTTTTTTTAGCGTAAACCAGATATAACGTCTTACCTTTTTCAGACGCAATTTTCTTGAAAACGTTGCGTCTTAGAGGTATAGTTCTTAAGGCATTTTTATGAACTCCACGCTAGGAAACAACCTAAAGTTTAAAATGGATCCCAAAAGGAAAAGCGTCAAATATTAAGCATTACATATTGTAGATTTATATCTTTAAATTCATTTACTTTTTGTGCATTATTGGCTGATCTACCGCGATTTTTCTAATTTTAAATCAAACAAATTTTATTATTACAAGAGTCCATTTTAAAAATTTAGGAAACTGAGAACTTTTCCTTTTATGCTCAGTGGTTTAAAAGTAATTATTGTTTATGTTGTGTCTCATCCCCTTTGTGTAGTCTTTCCTACACCATGGGGATGAGATACAACTTTTCAATCAACGAACATAAGGGGAAAAGTATTTCGTACCCTAAATTTCATCTTTTTCCTAAGAAATTATATAACATTCCATCTCTTTTCTCTCATATTCACTTCTGTTTCCCTCATCTTGTCATTCTCATCTTTTTTCCTTTTTCATTCATCTTTTTCTCTGTTGAAATAGAGAACCCCTCCAAAGAATAATATACTAAGCTGTTCGCAGACAAGATTAATTTAACATCGAGTAAAAACAAACTTATTTTATCTTCACTCAAATATAATCACTCTTCTACAGAATCTACAGGTATAATTTTCATGTTGGGGTTTCCCTTTTTTTCCCTATCATAACACCTATCGAGCCCAACAGGGGGTTTCAAAAGGCCATTACCAAACTTTAAGGGTACCCAGAGGCAATTCAGAAAAGGGGTCGCAAAGAGGTCCCGAACGCAATGCGCAAGGCAAAAACTTTACTCACTTTTTATATTAAAATAAATTAAAGCACGTTGATTGGCACTGGAATTTTATTTTTGCCCACAACAATCCATTTTTGAATGCTTTCGGCAACTTTTGTCCGCTGTGACGTCACTAACAAACAAAGTAGTTCCCAGCGCGGTGTCTGAATTTTGAGTGAAATGAAGATCAATTTAAAAATATGATTATTTTGTTAAACCCATGTATATATAGCGTCCTTTTATCACGATTTGCCTACCGAAACTCCTCCTAGCAACCCAACAGGCTTTCTGTTTACGCAGTTTTTGCTTCCGCGTAGGATCATAGGATCAGGAAACGTTACTGTCGAGTATAGCGATTACTCTTCTGAATTGTCTCTCTGGGCACTCCACACCCCTTAGGGCCAGAACACACTGAACGATTGACCCTGCTCGTAAATCACACAAATCACAAACCATATACTCCCCGAACCATTATGACTGAATTCCGCAGTAAGGCTCAGCGTGTGTTCGCCGCCTATACAGTTTGGCAGTGGCATTTTGAAACACCCTGCATCCTTTTCCACCGCGTTTTCTCCCAACCGGCTTTAGTTGAGTTCATCCTTCACTTATCGTTTTCAGACTAAAACTTGGATCATCGGCCAAATCGCTTCGTGTAACCCAAGAAGAAGAAAAAAATTTGATTGATTTCATCGTCTGCAATGCTTATGAACTAAGGTTCGCTTCGGGTGCACGGGGGGTCCTCAGTCGAGGGTGGCGTAGGAGGAGGAGGAGGAGCTCCATCGTCCGTCGTGCGGGGGCGGAGGGGGCAGCTCACTCCGGAAGGGCGGGCTTGAACCCGCACTCGGCGCAGTGCCGCGAAGCCAGCATCTTGCAGCTGAAGTGGTGCAGGGCGTCGTGGGCTTCTGCGGAGAAACAAACACTTGCGGTTACTACATGCTTTTTTTTTTGGGGGGGGGGCCCTTACAACTATTCATATAAATAAGGGCACTTTCTTTCAGATTTTGACTTATAACTACTTGTTTTCCGTTTGATGCTGTTTACTTTTACTTTTGTATTGGATCTTTACTATTTTACTGTTAGGTTTTCTGTACTATTTATCTATTATTTAGTACTAGCTGATATGCCCGGCCTTGCACGGGTGGAGTGTATCAATTTATTAAAATTTTCTCAAGTTACATGCCTAATTTTCTGTAACCATAATTACCAATCATCCTGGTAGTTTTTCATATCCCGGTGTTCCCAGTATTTTTTCATATCCCGGTGCCTTTTTCATCTTGGTGTCCCCGATGCCTTTTCATCTCGGTGTTCCCGGTGCATTTTCATCACCGTGCTCCCTGTGCCTTTTCCCTCCCGGTTCCAACTGTGTAAATCTAACCTAACCATCCAGTTCCGGTGTTGCACATTTAATTACGACAGTTACCCAATTATCCATTCTAAGTGAAAAAAATCCATTAAAATTATTACAGACTTTTGAAATCCCAAAATTTGTAAATACCCCCTGTTTAAATTGAAAAAAAAAATCCCGTTAAACTACACCAAAGAAACAAATTATAAGGTTAAATAACAAATTGATCTAGTGTTTCTATCATCAACTTTCTAAAAAAACTGCATGATGTAATCTTTACTTTAACCAGTCTAATTCTTAAAACTTTCTATTTCAACTTAAAGTTTCATGGAAAATGAAGTTTTTAATAAGAAAATACTGTTATAAAGTTTTTTATAAGGGCCGTTTTTAATTTTTTAAATTATTAATAACCTTTTTAAAACATTTAAAACAATTTTAGCCAAGTTTTATCTTTAAATACTTTGTTTTATGTTTAAAATTGTTTTTGTTGTATTATTTGCAACAATGCGAGTTAAACAGATCTTCTTTAGTGGAGAAGTAAGGCGATTTTTACAAAAAGGCCTAAAAGGGGGTGAAGGGGTGGTTTTAGAAATTTGGAAATGATGTCATTGTCTTTCCCCCGTCCCCATACGTATGTGTACCAAGTTTGGTTCGATTCGGACGGGTAGTTTTGGAGAAATTGAGCCAAATCTGTTCCGGACAAACCCAGGAACCCAGGCAGGAACCCAGGGGGGGCCCATCTGGCTCTCATTTTGATTTCATCCAGTGACGTCACTGGATGAAAAAGGCGTGAAAGTTATGTCGTAGAGTAGCCAATCAGGATTCATAAGGAAAATCGCGGAGATTTTGCTTACGTGGAAAGTATAGTGACTAGATAAGTCACTATAGTAGAATAGATTCTAGTCACTATAGTGGAAAGGGAGAAAAATAAGATACAGGGAAAATATAAACCAGTAGTTTTCTTCTTCTTTTTATGAAAATAAATCCTGAAATTAAATACTAGTAAAATTATAATCTGTCAAATGATGATTATTTAGTTTTCTAGATAGTAAAAAGAATAAACGATTAAGGCAAGTTTCCCAACAAAGTAATTTCTTTCTAAAATTAAATACTGAGTTGTCTCGTTGAAGGAGCTCATAAATTGAAAAACTAAAACCCATTCTGGGGGGTAAAGTCATTCTGGAAACAGGACTAGTGAACGGAACTTGTACAATTTTATTTTCACTAGTAAATTTATTTTATTTTATATTCTTGTAAGCGTATTGTTACTGAGTTATTGGCAACAATGTTTTTTGTAAATAGAAATTGATTTTCAAAATAAAGAGATAGTTAGTTTGAATTTATTTACAAGAAATAATGCCGGATACATCTTGTTTTTAAGTTTTTCGAGTCTATACCCGATATCTACAACGTAATAGATAGCGCATCATTAAGGGGAAAGATTCCTAACATTGAAAAGTCGTACAGATGAACCTGTTGGACCAAAGATCAAATATCCCTCTCTCAAAGAAAAAGTCCCTAATCCATAGTGCCACTCCCTAAGTCCCACCCGAGTGAAAGGGATTGGCTAATATGACGGCAAAGGAGGAGCTACAATTGACGTCACTGGATGAAATCTGACGCCCCTTTTGAATTTTTCATCTCTATGTGAAGAGCCAACCTAGTCTTATTCTACTAACCTTGGCAGGAACCCAGGAACCCAGGCAGGGACACCTTCATTATATATAGAGAGATAGGTCTATTTTGTTCATTACAATTAATCCAGTCAATTTGTGATTAAAAAACATTTGTTTCATTTTTTCAAACATCATCTACGGTATCTACGGGCGTGTTTGTGCTACCTGGGTACGGCACGCAAGCCTTCTTTTTCCTGCTCGATACATGAAAGATATTACCCAAATATAGATATTAATGATGTTAAAACGTTTATGTGGTACTAAAAAAGTAAAACAACCGTAAAAATATAGATTTTTGTTTTGAAATTATATAATTCAAACACAATAATATAGTATACAATATATTCTGAACCTACGTGATCAAATATTAGGTAAATTAAAAATTTCGGTCTTTTGGAAATTTTGAAAAAGCCTCTAAAGTGAGAATTTTTACCCCCCGCCACCTACCTTAACTATTTCGAGGTAAGAAAAATAACAAATTATTATGATAAGTGATTGAAAGGTTTTTGAGAGAATGAAAAACGAGGAATCCAAAGTTTACTGTGTAACTGAAGTGAGAGAATAAGGGAGAGTGGGGCACTTTGGGCCATGGCCCACCTCGGGACACTCCACTTTTGAGACGCAATTTTATAGTTATGATCTCGAGCTTATAGGTACAAGTAAATGGCATTAAATACACACTAGAATACAATAAAAGTATTTTCGAATCTTTGGTGCGTATGGATAATTATTTATATAAGTTTTCTTGTTTTGCGAGGTGCAAAGTTACAATCACTTGTAGTTTGAAAGTATTTTTTATAAAAGAAGTGTATTTATGTTATTATAATTATGTTTAAAATATGATACGTGTACCCATTAATATTTTAGAAATGAAAAATATTTTTTTGCTTAACCTAAAAGAGTAATTAAGTTTAATATTCAAAGCGTCAAGTGGGGCACTTTGGGACACTCATGTGTGTGGCACCTTGAGATATGTCCAAAGATACCCCAAATGACTAAAATTTTTTCATGACTAAAATTTTTTTTAAATTAAAAAATTTAAAAAAAGAATCTGGAAGAAACGAAAAAAATCAGTGATTCATGTCATGACAAAAATGTGGAAATCAGTGAAAAGTTTTGGATGTTAAATATGAGTGATGTCCAATTTTAGATTGTTAAACATATATTTTTCATTAATTAGTGTTATTTTTGTATTTCAAAATAATATTTATAATTTTTATGCTATTATTGAAAGTGCTCCAAGGTGGAGCACCTTGGGACACAAATCTTGTTTTTTTTTTAAATTTCTTATTATAAATTCCACAAAAGAGATAATTGGTCGGAAATTTCTTTATTAGATGCGTATATTCTTTATTAGATGAAGATTAGATGATTATTATTAGTATATTCTTTATTAGATGAAGTATATTTAATATATTAGCTGTGTTTGAATAAATATAACGGTATAAAAAAAATTAAAAATTAATTTCAAAAAAAGTGTCCCAAGATGCCCCCCTCTCTCCTATTCTTCATTTACAGAACTTTAAGAAAAAAAGTTTCTTTTTTCAATTCTAAGTATATCTTTAGAATGAAAAACAAACAAACACTGAACGCTTATAAATTCAAAATTAGCTTTGTTTTGCAAATGCAAGTGAAGCAGCTTTTGTTCGAAAAGAAAAACAAAGAAAAGTTCCTGGAGTAAAGAAAATAGGCTCAGTTTGGAAACTTTGCACTCAATTTCGCTTTTGGATGGCTTCGGAGTTGTAGGTTAGATTTGTAACGTATAAACAGTGGGAAAGCTATTCATGCGTTGTTTTTTGTTTGTGGATCGGTGAACACGTTTTGTTCATCGTTGTTTTTTCGGTATTGGGATGAGATCTGGGAATTTTACGAGACATTTAAAGGTATTAACTTAATTTGAAAGAAGTTTTTAATAACAAAATGTGTTGCGAAAATATCTTTGAGAAAAACTTAAACCACATAATGTACCTTCAAAACTTAAAATGTTCAATTTGTTTCAGTTTTTTTCGGCCGATATTTTGAGTAGGAGTATTAAAATCCTGTGATTTTATTTCTTGAAAATTAAAATATATTAAAAACAATTGGCGACAGTATTTCATAGAATTTAGTTGCTTAGTTTCCGTTTTGATTATTATTGGATCAAAATTCAACACAGAATTTAATCCTTTTCGTAACTAGTGTGTGGTGTCGTGTCATGAGTAATCTTTTCAGATTTTATAGCTTCAAGTATAGTTTAAAAAGGAAACCTAATCACATCTAGTTTTAGAACAAAGAACAAGAATTTAAATTTTAATTAAGTTGTAATTCATATGCATATTTTGAATAGTCTTTAACTTTAATAAGGACTTACACACTATCTCCCGATAGATGGCACTAGATAATCCTCACTTAACGCATGGAATTATTTAATGAATAGATAAAAAGACAAAACTCTTATTATAGAATCTGAATTAAGTATACCAAAAGAGTTTTGTATATTTTTGAGAACTTTAAAAATATTCGATAAGCGTAAATTGTAAATTTCTTATGATTAATTTATTTACACCGAAGAATTCTTAACATGTTTGGATCAATTAATTAGAAGAAACTGAAATTAAATTTAAAGGATGAATATGAATTCATAACTTCATCTAAAAGCATCTCCCATAAAATAAATATTATAACTCAATGCTGCTTATTATATCTCTTCATCACATAATTATCGATACATTTGTTTAAAATTAAAAGAAATGCGCATTATGAAAATTATATTTATATCTTAATATTAATTAGAATGTTTACTTATATTTCAAAGTATAGAATCATAATAAGTAAGATAGGGTAATTGTAGAACAAAGCAACATTTTCGAATATTCGTTTCTAAAATCAAATTAATGATTAAATTACTTGTCTTCCGAGTTCTCATTTGATAAAAACCAAACTCACTCTTGGAGATTTTAATGAGCGGAACGTATTCGAAAAATTTAAAAACGATAAGATATATCTAAACAGGATTAATCATTATAACTTTACGTAGATGGAATGAAGCAAAAATATTCTTCAGCGATGTTCTCTAAAACTGAAGCTTCGTTTATTGCATACATAATTTAATTATAAACAAGCTCTTTCTTAATTTTCCCTGCAATAAGCGGAATGAGTATTGTCACATTATTCTTTTGAAGTATTAAAACAAATTGTAATTTAAGTAAATATTTATAACGACACTTAGGGGATTCGAGGTAATGATATTTAGAATTTCAGTAATGAATTTCTCATCCATTGAAATGTGTAAGTCGATTACACTTAATTTTGAATTATTTAAAATTTCAGATTTACAAAGGTGAGTTCTTAAACATCTACCTCATATACACCTCAAAAATTTGAATTTTTTTTTCAAAGAAAGATTTTAAAATAGAAATAAATATAAAAATAAATTTAGGATAATCTTGGGTTTTTTCTATGCTTTTTAAATTTTACCCAGAACTCCATTTTTAAATTCTATATTAGTTATTAGTAAATTTCTCTATAAAACTAAGTTTGTATCGAAATATTTCAATGTTTTAAATTTACTGTGAAGAAAACGATTCCATAATAATACACAATAGTATAAAAAAAATCTACGCCTGATATTAGGAGGTATTCAGCATTCTGATCTACACCTCACCATGCTGTATTAATTAAAGTGGTATAACGTGCAGGCCATTCATTATTGATCTGCTTAGGGTAACGAGGAGTGACAAAAGGTTTCATTTAGCACAGGCGTTCTACCATGATTGGTCAAGTGAGTCAATAAAAGCTATTTGAGGGATACAAGCAACAATACAAACCACGTGTCATGTTCCATCAGTTATGAGAGCACAATTTTCCCTCAATATGACCGATGGTCTTTTAATGATGTTCTTTTTGTCTTCCTAAGAATGGGCAAAAGTGATGTCAAATATTTTCCTACTTTCATGCGATATCTTGTTCTAAAAGTGGTCCTAATGAGTTTAACGGATGATTGCGAATTTATAGGTTTACAATAAGATGTTAAACGTTAGAATCGTCATTCTTTTCGTTTATGGTTATCGTACAAAACAAGTTATTTTGAGACATTTTATAGTTAAAACTAATAGTTCAGTACTTAATTTCAATCACATAAATTATGCATTGAAGTTTTCAAAAACAATTTTGCGGAGTTTTTTTAGAACCGAAAAAGTGCAATTTTCTCTTGCTAATATCTTCTTGAATATTTAAGATATATTAATGGAACTTTTTTCGTTAGGTTTTTACATGATATTGCAAGCAATTTATAAATGAAGTTTTTTTCATCTCTTTTATTTTTTAACCATTTAAAAAATTCTTATTTAGCCGCTAGGGGTGCTCTAAGTCGAATTCAGCATAGTTACTTTACAATAAGCACACCTTACTGTTACTTCCTCTACTATAAGAGAGGTTGTCTCCAAATAAAAGCTGTTAAATGGACTTTTAAAACACCCTGCATATGAATTTAATTCTCAATATATATTTTTGGATTAATTACTCCATTGACATTCATTACGCTGACTTAATAACTTCATTCTTTTTTTTATCAATTTATCTAATCCTTTCCATTTTTAACTTTCGGATGTAAATTGAGAAAAAAAACTTTTAATTGATTTTTTTACTTATTTACCCAAAAGTTAATATGGAAATAAATACAACATTCGTATTTGATACCTTATACTTATACTAATAATTTTTGGCTTAAATCATATTTTTAGGAATTATTGTTTCCAATCTCCAAAGAGCATTCTAAATTTCCAGCTCAAAGTTTGTTGTTATAAAATGAATATTCGATCTTGTATACAGTTTTCCCCCGTTTCTTTTTCAAACTTGTCAATTGATTGTTTTGCCAATTGAGGAAAATATATTTCTTTTAACCAACCGATTCATATAAAAAAAAGGTTTAGATAAACTTGAAGAAAAGGTCTTATCGAGTTTAGACCCCGTAGTTATTTAGTTAAGGTGCTTTCTTAAAACAATATCAAGGATCTTTAAATACTTATTTTTCGGTTTCTTACTAAAGATATCGTAACAAAGATCTTTTCAAAGCTGTCACAGTCAAGTTGAATAGAAGAGAGGGTAATTGGATATGATGAAAACCTATTTCCTTACCCACAAATTCAACTGAAACACCTATTTCTAACCTTAAAAATAAACTTGCCCGAAAACACCACCGTGCACTCGTTTTTCGCCAAAACCATCAGTACGCATTCAGAGAGGCACCCACCATGCTGACTCAACTGAGCAAATCAGCTGTCTCCCCCCCCCTCCTCTCCGAACCCAAACAGCGGCGCTCTTTTAAATGGAATCGTCCGCCGTTGTAAACTGCATCGGGGACGCTCCACTGCTCACGCGCACTGGCCGATGGTCAGGGGGGTCCCCGACTCCAGAGGCACCTCCCTAGGGGGCAATCTCGCATTATTGGGCCACCGAGGACAAATTCGATTGGTCAATGCTCATGTTTTTTGCTGCGTTGAAGGGATCTCGGGAGACAACCGGACAACCGGTGGACAACTCTCCCCCTCCCCTCAATTTTAGGGAGTCCAATTTTATGACCTTAAAGCGGGGTCCGTTTACTTCTTGAAAGCTCAAGTTTATTTTGTTCCTCTCCCCTGCATTGCGGAGAAGCCACTTATACTTTTACGGTTCTTTTTATTGCGCACGTATGTTGCGCTGGCTTCTTAAGCATACATTTTATATCGACGGAGAGGGCTTTATTAGTGGGAAGGCAATGGAGTTATGGGGGTATTCGGTTTTTGTTGAAACAAAATGTAGGCTCTGGTGTTCTTGTCATCAAACTTTCGAAATTCCGGCAGGTAGCCGTAAAATTAGGAGGCTTTAAAGAAAATGTTTCCTCTTTAGAGACAAAATAAAAGGTTTAACTTTAACTTCAAGGTAATGTTTTAAAAGGATATTTTTCTTCAAGTAAATGAGCGTGAAAGTGATTTGTTTTGTAAAATAATGTAGATTTTTGGATCAGGTATTTTTAGTTTGGTTTATAATTTTAAGTAAAATATTAATATTAATGAAACATATTGGTTTAAGTAAATCGAATTTAAATGGTAAACTTATAAGATAGTGAAATGTAGGTACTACATAAAAACAATGAACGAAGGTTAATAGTTGAGTTATTGAAAATTTACTTTTTATAAATGTAGTTTTGTAGTAAATTTTATAAACTCAATTAAAACAATTGAAGGGAATGAAAAGTTTTTATTTGTTGGAAGTTTTATTTTTAGCATTCTTTTCTCGATTTAGTTTAGTTTTGTGCATGTGAAAGAAATTTAATTTTAATTTTCTATGTTCATAACATTAACAACAAATAAAAACGCATCAACTCAACCTCTATATTTAATAGGAAGATAAAATATCTCTCTCTATAATGCTAAATGATGATATTCATTGGTATAATATTATTCTGTCTAAGTATAGAGCATTTTCAATCACATGGCTTGGACCTAACAACGGCCTTAGCAACAGAAATGTTACAGTTTTTTGCCCTACAGAGGTTAACAGTTACAGAAAATGACTGGCCGTGGAATTCTTCTATTGGAGTATTTGCAATCACGTGACCCTATACTTAAAAACCGCCTTAGCAACATATACCTCGTTACCTAGCAACCGCCCTAGCAACAGTTAAAAGCCCTACAAAGGTTAACAGTTAAAAGAAATTAGCTGGTCGTGACGTCACCTGAAAACACTCTATTGTAAGTAAAACATAATTTCAATGTTACTCTAAATTTAAATTCAATTATTCAATTACGGTGATTAGTTTAGGCTTTCATCACATGAATTAAAAATCTTATTAAGTTAATACATTATTACCGTATCTTATTTTATAAATACGTAAAATGGTAATAAATTGAAAATTCCTAAATATAGAATCTTTATATTTAATTTCGAAATCTTAAAACTTAATTGTTAAATAAATGTAAATTTCAATCTAAAATTTAGTGGTGAAATTTTTATATTCGGTGTGAGCCAGGATTCATAGATCTAAGTGCAAGGTTATTTCAGGAACATTTCAAAAGTCTCGAAATTTAATCCAAACCACTACTACAGTGAGAAGCAACTTTTATTTCTGGTTGTTTAAGAGTTAAACCAAGACCCTCTATATAATGGCCTCACAACTCGGGTGGGTGACGTCACACTTTCCGCCACCTTTGACGTCACATGCAAAACGACGCCATGATTTATATGTAACACTGAACAAGGAATATTCGTGTTTTTGTTATTAACATTAATGGAACGATGTAAAAACAAACGCCGTGATATTAATTTTTAATGGCTATCGCTATTTAAACCACAGTTTAATAAGTAGAAATCTGAAATAAGCATAAAGTATTAAAAATGCCTTTTAATTTAACAAAATTGATGGAACAACAAACAAAAACGTGATGCCATCTGAGAAAAATGTAAAAATACAAATCAGAAGAATTAACTAGAACTTAGTGCTACTAGTGCATTTCCCGCAACAATAAATATAATGCTTGATTCTCATCAGTTTAATCTTATAATAAATTAAAGAATTTAGTTTAATTAAATAAATTGTTTACTGTTGGAAGAATTCGAAAATTCAATTATTTGTTTTAATTTTTAATAGATTTTACTTTTTATTTTACTAGTGAATTTTTTTTAATTTCTTAGATAAACTTGATATTGTGAGAAAAACCTACATGACATGCATTCATTATTTGCAAACTGAACTAAAAGCCATGTTAGTCCTAAGGCGAAAAAACTGAATGAAAATACAAAAAACCTGTACAAAAGGGACAAAATTTTGATTCTAAACGAAAGATTTTGAGTTTCCAGAACAGTACTATCAGCCTTGAAGGCATACATAACGCGAGGAGTTAAGAAAGTAAGTTTTTATGCTCCATAGACTTAACATGGGAAATGTAGCAATTTTCCGCCACCTTTGACGTCACAGTGACGTAGTTGTCAGGCTTTGTATATAGAGGGTGTTGGTTAAACTGCCTCAGTTTCATTTGCTTAAACACTAGAGATATAAAAGTACAAATAGAAAGACTTGAAAGACTTACGATAAGATATTTACCTCGGACGATTTGCAACTGCTTCGCCACCTCTTCCCGATAGGCTATTTCCTTTCTGACTTGCTCCTCGAATGTGTCTGCAAAGATACCGATAGCCCCATTTGTGAAAATACTTTAACACAATAAATTTCAATATAGTAGTATAGCGTTTGATTTGGTGTAATCAATGCATTTTTATACAGAAATCCACTAAAATCATCTGTAATTGTAAGGTTTACTTTACTGTATACTATCTCTTCTAAAGGAAAAGTACGTTCTACAGGGCGAATTTTTGAGTGTGAAGTTTGTTTCTTTGCATACTAATTCTTATAAAGGCAAAACTGGTTTTACAGGCACTTGATGTAGAACAAAAAAGCAAATATAAGTGTAAACAATTTTTAAGGTGAAGATCCCTGAATATTTTATAAAAGTTTTGAATGTTGCTCTTCATTAAAAAATAAATATTTCCCAAAATTATGCTTATTTTTAGAAGTAAGGAAATGAAGACTAAAAGTACTGGGTAAACCAATAGTCTTTCCCCCTTTATAAAAATCAATACCACCCAAAAAAAAACCCAGAAAAAAATTATTATTAAAAGGATTATTACTTAATTTTTTTAAATTTAAATTTTTTTTAAAAATAATTTAAAATTGGTTTAATTCTACACTCCTGCACTTGAAAGACGTTTTACTGAGCTATATTTTTGTGCTGATTACAGTTACTTCATCAAAAATAGTGTGAAATAGTTATTTTAAAATTTAAATTTTTCTACTGACGAATCCTAGTCACACTACTTTTGATGAAATAATTATAATCAGTACTACTGTTAAAGCTAAGATCCGGAGCATGCGTATAAACATTCATACAATGTCGAAGTTACTTCTGAAGTTATAGAGGACGCCACGAGGGGAGGGGGTGTTATAACATTTGTTCTAGGGGCCACCCAAGGAGATTTCAAGGAACGGCATGTTTTCGTCTCTATTTTTTATTGATATTTAGTCGTGGCACCATCGATCTAAAATATTTTGAACGGTGGATTTTCAAAAAATTGTGTACGAAAATTTTTGAGTTTTCCAGAAGAATGCAACAAACGGCGTATTTTTTTTTGTTATTGATTTTTATAATGAAGGCAAGACTTTTGGTTCACCATGTATTATGGCTGGTATTTCTTAAATAAATATATACTAGTTTATATAAATATATTAAAAAAATTACTTTAATTTTTAAATTTGACAAAAGTACCCTGAAACTATGTAAACCAGGGGATAGCTATTTTTCCTTGATGAACTATTAAAAAGCCGAATTTATACATTCCATATCAATAATTTGAATAAGGTATAGGTAGTTATAGAAAAGCTTTACTTCTCACATTTACCACCATTTACTAAAGGGGTAAAAAATACAGGAGTTTTTATGTAAATATACTATTTCAGAGGAAAATTTTTTAACAAGTAGTTGGAATAATAATCATATATGAACGTGAATGATAAAGTTACTCATCAGTAAGACCTTGAATGACAACAAGAAATATGCCTCCTACTTATGTTATTATGTATGAAATATTAACGTGATAGGTAAACACCAAGGAAAAAGTAATTTAGCAGAAATTTCATTTAGGAAAGTATCAACAAAATCACAGGTCAATACCATGGTTTTAACCGAATTGGACTGAAACGGTTCTCCCAGGCTCTCCTTCTTCTTGTTCACTAAAAGAACCTGCTCGAATAACTTTAAGAGTATTTTCTCATGACTCAAGGCTTTAAAATATAAAGTAAAGATAAACGCTTATGTAGAGACCCCTAACCCTCAGGAGATCACAAAACTTTAAAGAAATTGGTTCAACCGGGTATTCGCCTGATCTCTTTGTGATAAATGATTCAAACTGAATCGCTTCGGTAGAGAAGAGATGAATTCTTTATTCTTAAAAACTCACGAAAGTAGTCAAGGGATTTTACTGCACTTTATTTTATTACGCTTAAGAAACGAATAACTCTACGAATTAGTTGTTTAAAAATCTTTAAAAATATATCATACCTAAAGCAATGATTACAGAACGTCCTTTGTTAAGATTTTAAGTTATTCAAAAGTTTTCCAAACTTGCATATTTTAAAGGAACTCTCTGATGAATTTTGATGTAATAGGATTACGCAGAATGGATTTTAACAGAGTATTAAGAAGGAGGTTTTATGCATCAGAGATTTCATAAATTTCTTTCACTCTTGCTGTTTGATAGTAATTGACACCTAAGTAAATATCCACAATTGCTCCCAAGATTAGTTTTAGAATTTAAAACCTGTCTAGACATTTTTGTCTATATTTTAATTTTTCCAACTCTTGCATGAGTCAACTTCAACTCAATTTCGTTTAACTACATTTTCGAAATGTAGTATTAAATAGGTACTATAAAATTTATCATTAATCATAAGTCAAATCAATTAAACTTCAAAATCCCTTAAAAACAACTTTCTTTTATATTTATTAAAAGTTTGCTGAAATACGTATTTGAGGTACATTCAAGTTAGTTAAAAGTAACTAGTTTCAACATACAAAATTATAAGTATTATAATCTTTTTGAAAACACAATGAGTTTACCTCTTATTGCTTGATATTCTCGTTCAGCTCTCCTACGTGCCTCTGCTTCTTGTAATAGAACTTCTTTTAACTCGTCTGCGTAAATAAAGAAAACCCTTATGTATTACCCAATGATATCTATCTTATCATGAGCATAAATGATTAAATAGAAGGATATGTAGGGCATGATAATCATAGCGCTTTTTCTTTGGCGTAGAATGAAAATTACAAATGCTATTTTCTTTCTTAACGCAAAAGGAACAAGGATGAAGTATTGCAGTTAATTATTTAGTGATCCATGATTAATATTTTAGAGAAATTATAAGCATTCAATGAAATGCAATTATTGTCAAGATTAAACTTAGCATTTTTTTCTGAGAATTATTTAGGTTGTTTTGAGAAGATGACTGACGTCTAAGAAGTTTCAACTCATATTTTTGAAAAACAATTGACATATGTTTGAAATTTTTTCCTTTGAGAAAGAAAAATACATATTTGAAATTAATGTAATATTTAAAGCAAAGTGTTAACATTAATATTATTTAAACAGATAAAACAATTCTTCAAAGATAAGGTCAAATAATTCAACTCATTCTTTCATTATGAAGTTTGAGTTACAATACAAGCTTAGATTAATTTCATGACCTTAACTTGAAAACAACATTTGAATCGTCAGTTTAAAAAAGGAATAAGTCCAAAAACCAAGTTTTGAGAAAATTGGGGGGAAAACCCCACCTGTATAATAAGTAATGGAATTTTCATTGTTATAAACACCAAATTTTACTGAAAATTTAGGATATGTTTAGAGTACAGAATAGCCATCGAAAAAAATTAAATGTATTCAAAAATGTTTTAGAGTTGAAAAAAGTTGACGGACTTATTCCTTTTTCAACCTTATGAAATTTCAGGTGAAAAAAAACCTTATAAACCACTTTAATTGACAATTAAATTATATTTCTGTTTAGTTCATAGCAAAAATGTGAGAGATATAATCTTAGCAATTTCAAAATCATGGAACAAATCAAATTTTCATGAAATCAGTATACAACTTGAATATTAAAATCTTCAAAACTGGAAGGAAGATTTTCCCTGAGCTTTCAAAGTTTTGCCGGTTAAGAACCAATACCTTGAGGTTACACCTTGAGGATTTTTCAAATGAATGTCGACAACTGACCTCGCAAACCTTCCTGACAAATTATACAAACTAAACCCCATAATTTCAATATCGCAGGAGCGAGGAAGTTCACAACCCCTCCACTTTTGTCCGCAACCATCCCTCGATAGGGTTACCGCTTGCATAATCGGGTCTTCATTTCCATCCATTCGCTCATTAATAGAACAGAAGGGCAAGTCGTCGTTACAGGCGCGCGAACTCGCGTCCACAGCGTGTTAAAGCAGATTTATCTCCCGTATCGGGTGTCAGGCCCTAACCCGCCTAATGACGGAGGCTCACTGCCGTAATGAGGATCCATCCATCAGGCGGCACTCTAAGTGTAAATCGCCGGGGCTGAGAGTACTTGAACGCGGGTCTTTTCCCTCCCCGCGTTCATAAATAAGGTATGAACCGAGCGATTGATAAATCCACCGGTGGTGGTGGAGGATTTCCAATTACGACCGAAATACCCGCGTAATGGTGCTTTTTAATTTGACGGAGAAAAATTACCCCGAGGCGCCCCACGTGCGTGAAGTTTCTCTCTGAATGGAATTACTTTGAGAGACTGATTCATTTTAATGGGGGATTTTTTTTTCCTGTCTTTCTTTTGTCTGTGTGTTTGGTTTGGGCATTGATTTTTTTCCCTAGTGGGAGTATTACTAGCTCAAAGGACAGACCGGGTGTCTTCTGAGAATTAAAGTGACAGTCAACCTATTTTTATCAAGAATTTACAATTTCTAACAAAAACTGTATTTTTACAAATAGTTCCCAGTTTTAACATTTTTGATAAATGAAAAGAGTACACTAACCCCAGAAAAAAACAATATACAGACAGAAAAACTCAGGTCATACTCATTTATAATATTCATTGAGTTATGAGCTTGCGTTCCTAATTAAAAATCTGTAGTATTCCCACAAAACATAAATGGACTTATGTGTACGTATGTAGGTACTATAATTTTATTTTTCTCTATAGATTACTAAAAACTGTTTACATGAAATGAATCTATAATTTATGTATTTAACTTTCTTTTTTAGAGCATATTTAAATATATATAAACATTATTTATCAATAAATCAGAAATATGAATCTTCTTAAATCTGAACATTTTTAATCTGCCCAATTTGTGAAGTTATTAAAAGCTTATTAGTGATAGATTACTAAAAGGGCAAATTTTTCCCTACAGTACTCAAAAATTTAAAACTTGATTTTAATAAATGTTTTATTTATTTTTAACTGTTTGATGTTTAATCATAAAATGTTCTCATATATTTTCACTACATTTTTTGAAATTCCATTTCAAAAAACTTAAATTAAAAAATACTTAAAAATATATTGCAGCTATAATATTTACTTTTAATAACTATACTTTTAATAATATTACTTACTTACTTTACGTTATACTTTTTAATAATATTCCAAAACATAAAAGGTTGATTTATTTTTAAACTACCATTATTAATATAAAATTTAATTATTTTGAATTTGTAATATACTAATTAATGAGATAAGTTATTATTTTTTACTTAATTTAGATTTTAAATACAACTGTTTTTGAGAAGATTTCAATTTGTTAAAATATTATAATTTAAAAAAAAATCATTATATCAAAACAATTTATTTTCTCTTCTCTAAATAGTTTTGCCGGTTTTCTTTTTAAATTAAGGTTTCAACGAAGATAAAATCTTTGAATTATAATTCCGTACTTATTTGAAAGGAATGTAACAGATAGATCCTGTCTCTCATTATTCAAATTATAACTTCCCATAATAAAAATACTGAGTATTCAAATCACAATTCATGTGTTTACTATGATCTCATACATTTTTATATTTTTTCGACACACGAAGTACAAAGCAATGCGGGAAGGGCATACTACGTGATTTCATTTATACATTTCCATATCTTAATTACTTTCTTTTCTTCCCTATCAACGAGATCGAGTTTTTGTCATCTGAGAAACCAATTTAAAAAGTACGGTAACGTTTAAAAGAGAAGGTTTGGAAATTTTGAAAATGTCAGAAAATTAATTTTAAAGAGCTTGAGGGATTGAAAAATATTTACTGTATCCATGCTTCGTAAATAACAAGAGGACTTCCAGACCTCTGGTTAGAGGAGTTTCATTAAAAATTTTCACTTATTCTTTTTGGATGATTTTTAATATTGAATCTAAAATCTTCTATTTCTTAAATCATAATCAATTCTATTTTTGATGTATTTTTAAATAAAAAAATTTGGAATGATCTAAAAATGTATTCATTTTGTAAAAACCAACTTATAAAATTTTTATCACGTAATGAAAATATTTTTTTCCATTATTAACGTTGTTAAAAAATTTTAATCAACACATAATGCAACTAAATATGACAAATAATAAAAATTTTAAAATAATAGTTAATAAAACCATACATTTTGAAAATTAAAACAACGAATATCGACTAAAACGTTTTTTAGTGGAGACGTCTTCAGTCAGAAAGTTTGCTTTACTGCATAATATATTATATGTAGGAAAAAACTGTTCTACAGGCTAGCTTGTGTACTGCGGTAAAATTAAGACACTTATGTGCGAAATTCGTAATTATTTTCACGGTGTTAAATAAATTTCTCGGAAAAAATGTGATTTGATTCAACAAGAGATATTCTTACTAGATTTTATAAGTAAAAAAACACTTGACAATTTAATTTTTAACAAGGACGCAGTTGTGGAAATGTTTTTTAAAAGAGAAGATAAGGGTAAAATGAAACGGAACTTGATTTTTAAGATGCAAAGAAGTTGTTTAGTATTTAAAAAGTTAATGCCACTCTGTTTCGTGAAGTAATCTTAAATAAAATTTAGAAATCTTAAAATAAATATATCCGGAAACCAAAACTAAATAATAAATAACAAATTAAAATAACAAAACAACAAACAACAAATAAACAAAAATAAATAACAAATTAAAATAAAAATTATTTAATTTTTTTCATATACTTGACGCATAGGTAATTCCATCTCAGTTTTTAACACTACTTAAAGATTCTAGATTTAGGGGAAGGAATTTTATTCTATTGATTAAAAATATACAGATGTATTATATGAAACAGATATAAAATAAAATGGGAGTTAGAGGGACAAAGTTGGAGCCAAAACAAAAGTTAGTAAGCTTAATAAAGTAACACACAGATTTTAAATTAAAAACGTATTAATAAAATAACCTTCTAAATTTGTTCGAATAAATTTCAATTGTAACGCATTATTAAAAAATAATATTAAGTACATATTTTATTAAATAAAAAGAACTTGCACTATAATTGGTTCCGAGTATTTGAATTAGAACTGCTGTCAAAAATAGAGAGAGGAACTTAAATGTTGGGTTTTATAGGATGCATAACAGCATAATTAATCATTAATTTATATTTAATAGAAACTAGAATAAATGAAAAAAATATTCACACCTTTGTTCGTACCTTTACTGAGAGTTGAATATCTTTGTGGATCAATGATAGGCGGTTCTTCTAAGTTTCCCCCTGAAAAGGAGAAATTAGCGTGTATAGCCCAAAATTTAATAGTACTTAGATAATTTGCTGTAGTTTTATATAAAATTTAATAAATACATTACAAGTTTTAATAAAAAAAACCCAAAGTTATTATTAGTTAAACATTTTATAAATCGATTAATACTCAATGCAAATCAATGTGAATCAACAGAAAGAATTTCCGTAAATAAGGCAGTGATGGTTAAATTTACCTCGACTAAAATAATTCTTCCATTAGAACCCATTACTTAAGTTACTTGTTCCATTATAAATAAAAGTAAATATTTGAACAACTATAAAAATGACCGAAAGGATTGATATTTTCAAATGTTTTTATAAATATGTGGATACACCAAGTCTATAAAGCATTATTTGTCTTTCCATTTTTCCTTATTGTAAAAGTCTAGTGCATTGTTTACATTTGCATTTCGGTTTTATCTCTACAAGTAAAACTGAGAAGGTAATTCATTCACCATATTGGACAGGCTATTGCGAATAACGGTAAGTACACCAAATGCTACACAACGATGTTTTTGCGAAGGTAATATTTACCAAGCGTTTTATCAGGCATTAAGTAAACCATCAAACGATCATTCTTCTCTTCAAACAAGGCACTTTTTACTCACGTGCTACCCACCTGCCTCCATTACAATAGACCGGTAAAGGTAATGTGGCATGAAAATATGTGTTTAAAGTAATTTCGTATCATGTTCAGAGATGAAACAAGTGATTTTTTTGCGGTCGGTGGAGACCCTGCTCGTGTTTCCATAGAAACGGAAAGAACGAAACAATTATCGTGGCTCTTAACCATTGGAGATGTTCGAAAAGACAAGCGATTTCAAAGCGTGATCATGATGTCTTCGATGCCATATTTATGACAGTTGGTTGTAGAGGGCGGGAAACTTGAGGTTAGATTAATGATTTGTTCTTTTTGAAGGGTAAAACTGCATGAAGCTCTACTCTTTCTCGGCCAGAAGTTTCATTATTTGTCGAAACATCCTTGTTATGGAAGTGGAGGAACCAGGTCAGCTATTTTCGATGGTTTAACGGTATTTGCTATCTACTATGAATAAATTACTGGAAATGATTTGTGGGTCAAATGATTTTGAATCGCTATAGAAACGAACTAAAGCGGTTTGACTCAATTTAAAACACGGAAAAGAGTGGAGTAAAAGTGCAATGAAATTTACTTACATTAGTTTTCTGAGGGCTTTTGAAAACTTTATTCTGTGTATAAAAGCGCAATTCTTCGTTGCCTTGTAATTATTAACATAATCTGCGGACTTATTATTTTTTCTAGTGTTTTTGTAACCTCTCATCTATTATCAAATTTCTTCCTAGTTAAAGTCACTGTTAGCCTTGAATAACTAATTAATTGATTTGTGAAAATTTTCATCCATTTAAAATGTCTTGGTATTTTGGTAAACTTGGTAATTTTCTGCCTTTAAATCTTAAAAATAAATAAATATCTAGCTAAATTACATTGTCAAACAAATACCAATTTATTTAAAAGCTTTACGAAAGTGGTCAATAAAAGTAAATATCTAATTTTTAAAAAATGTGTAATAATATGTATAATCCAATGTTTAATAATATCTAACCTTTAATTCTAACCCAAAAATTTAACATCAACTAACCTCAAAGAAAAAAAGATTTAAAGGATAAAACCTAATTTCGGATTCAGAGCATCAAGGTCTCTTAACAATTTAGGTAATAATTAGGTATATATTACAATATATGTCCATTAAAAACAGATATTTTAAGGAACTGCATACGTACTAAGCAAAAACTCTACTTAAATCGTAATTTTTATAAAATTTTATTTTACATCTTGCTGGTTCTTTAAAACAATGGTACTTCTCTGAAACTAATTTCTACATAAGCCCCTGTGGAACGGAGTAAATCAACCTGCCCCTTCACGAAAACACACCTCACTCTCCTTCGACACCTCTCCCATCCCAACGCTAAGCTCCTCGTCTGAGGCCTCTCGATTTAATTTTCCGTCCAGCAGGATTATCCTCCGGAGCGAAACCACTTAGCTACCGCTGAGAGGCACATTGCTGCGGTCGGGTTTAAAGTCATTTTCGGTGTAATCCCCGGAATTCCGAAGAGAGGGGAGCGCCCCCTTCTAATCCCCTTACAAATCCACCGCAGGGGTTGCCGGCCGCTCGCCAACGGGTGACAGGTGGCTTCCTGTTGAGGGAAGGGGCTCGACCCGTTTAGTTACACACAATGATACAATGATACATTTTTTAGAAACAGTGTTGAGTGTACAAACTATTTAAAAAAAAAAACAGGATTGGTCGTTTACTAAATTTTTATTTTTTTAAAATTAAGTTAATGCATTGAAGAAATTTCATATTTAAATAACATATATCCCTTTCAGTTTTTAGCGTAATTAAGATCTTATCTAAATATTTATATGAAAAAAAGGGATGTTTTAACTATACAAATCAAGTTTCATGAAATAGCGGCTAGTGTTATCAGGCTGCTTTGTTTTTAAGATTTTAACTTTGAACCTTTTTAGATAAAAATGGTTCTCGTATAAGAAAATTTAAAAATAATTTGACTACATTTAGAAAAACATGTAACCTTCTAAGGGACGTGCTTTGGTGATACATCACCTTTTATTCATAAAGCACCAAATTATTTCAATGTAACGATAAAGTTCTTCTTAATCAATTTATTTTAGAGTTAAGTGAATCGAAATAAATGTTTCTATTTGCTTGTGTTTTTAGGTAAATCAGTACTAAATTTAAATAAGAGGGAATACAGACTAATTTTTTTCAGAAATATATAGGAAGCAATACTTTTAAAAAACCTGCAAGAAGGAAAATTTAAGGTAGAGAAAATGCGTTTCCACAATCGGTTGTAAATGTTTAAGAACTTAAAATTGTTATGTTATATAACAACCTACATTTTTCATTTTAGTTCCAATAAAAAGCAAAAGAAACATTACAGTTCAAAAACTAGTCTTTTCCTTAAAACCACACGCGAGATTAGATAAATTTTGAAATATTAAAGGCTTGGCAAAGTTCCCCTCTCTATAAAGATGACCTGAAAAATATTCTCCGCGTTCCCCTGGGGTGCTGAGTGTCGCCAAGCGGCTCCCCTCCTCTCGGGTCGTTTTGATGTAAATGCGAAGTTGTGATTTAGAAGTGCGTCGGACACTTGAATTACTTATCGCTCTGTTAGCACAATGCCCGGATTTCCCCATTCACCCGAGTATTTGGACAACGATGTCTAATGCGAGTAGGAGGACCGGCGAGGGGCGGTCTGGAAAGTGCGCGATTTTAGACTGGACCACCGTTTGCGATACCCTTTTTAGGTTTTCGCATGGAAATATTATCTTCCGTATATTTGCGATAATTATAAATTAATGTGTTTCTTGTCCTCAGTTGGAGAGGGTGAAATTCTTGATTCCATTTTATGCATGGCGAGTTCGAGCCTAAAAATTAGTTGTTATGTTGTAGGAAGGGTGTGACGCTGGATTATTTGTTTAGTTTTTGTATTAGTTGTTTATATACTGTTAATAATTACATTAATAGACAAGAAAAAAGTTTAGAAAGGTAATATGTTTAGAAAAGATAAAGAATAAACATAGTCCAATAGTCTGAAGACTATGTTACACTACCTACTCATAAGTAAAAATTTTAGTTTTTTTTAGAAGAGTTTCAATTATAGGGTATTTTGTGCGTTAAGGAAGGCTTTAACGGTAGAATATTTCTAACGATAGAATTTAAATAATCTTTTCATTTAAAAACTTACATCGATCAAATGTTCAAAGTTAATTAAATTACAAGATAATAGAGAAATAACTTTTAGGTTTTTAATAACTAGCTTATTAAAATTAAAACTATTTACCTATATAATTACTAATTTTAGTTTATTAATATTATTCTTACTACTGATTAAAGATGTTTGGCTTAATTTGTATGTTGGGAGATGAAATTAAAATTCATAACAACATGTATGTTAATAAAATGTATCAATAATTTGATTATTTCAAATTATTGAAAATTCGGGTTATTAAAGGATGCATTACTATCATTACTATGATACTATATGAATCTATATGATACTATGATACATTACTATAGAAGGCATTACTATGGATATTTATCTTGTGCTGGACTATTTTTTCTATTTCTCAAGTATTGGCAAATATTAGAAATTCAATACTTTTAACTACTATTACTAGATATCAAGTACTACAGATATCATATACTTGAGTTAAGAGTACTTAAAGTACTAATTAAACCAAGAACTCTATTTTTTTTTAGTTTAAATATTTAATACATTTTAAATCTTTCAAGATACACAACAAAAATAAAAGTATTTTTTTAAGTAATAATAAAAGTAAAGTACTTTTATTTTTTACAAAAATAAAAATTACTTTTATTTTTTACAAAAATAAAAGTAATAAAAGTATTAAAAAAGTATTAAACCCGAAAAAGTAGATATATTTCCTTTTATAAAAGAAAACCCATCTTTCAACAGAGGCAACCCAAACTTAGTACCCGGCCCCGGCAGTCGCAGTTACACGGTCTTAAGCAAAACCGGGCGCCGGGGCTGGGCAGCGGCGACGGGGGCTCCTCCTGTGATTAGCGGGCGCTAATCCCAAATCCGCTTTGCGAGAACGACGGCGATTGAAATCGGCCGGGGCCGCCGGATCGGAAAGTGGCGAGTCCGGCTTCATTTGGCTTTGCCGGATGGCGTACTTAACCGGAGGTGAATAAATTATCGAAGGGGGGATTGGGCGGGATTTGTCCTTCATTTACAAGCGGACCGTGCTAAGGCGGGAGCGGTTTGCGGCTTTAAGTCGGGATGCGGCTTGATTTGCGTGTGATTGGGAGTTCGGAAAGCTCATGATTTGGTTCGTATGCGGTTTCCGATTGAGTGGTTTTTATTAATGTTGGAGGAGGATTGCTTATGGCAGGGGTTCGCAAACTATGCTCTGCATATTATCTTCAAGTGCTAATTTTGCTTGATATTTGTTTCAATTCTTCTCTTAAAATTCCAAACCTTAAATATATCTACCTAAAGGTTCTCCGTTGTGATTTTTTCGACAAAAAAGTGCACTGTGACGATTTTTTACCTGAAGAAATGCTCCGAGAATAAATATTTTTTAATCACAGGTTTAGAGGACAGATGGGGTTTAGTTTTCAAAAATTGCTTGTTACTGTTGTTGTTATTGTACGAAATAAAATCATGATATATTCCAAATTTTAACCGTATAATGTGTAATATAAGTAAAATATAGTAACAAAACCAAACAAATAGAGGAAAAGTGACCAATTTTGAGATATTGTCTTATATTACGGCCTCTAGTATATACATTTCATTTTAGGTAGACGAATTATTTTGTAGTTAAAAATGACTTTATTCTCTGTTTCACATTTAGGTCGAAATATTTTTAGCTCTATGTAAATCACGAAACAACAATTGATTAATTTGTAATTTAATCTATTAATTTAAATTCACGTAGAAAACAAGAGGAACTTTAATTTAGGGTAAGGTTTTTTTCCTTTACATATTTAAGTTTAAATGCTACACAGGGATATTTATCTCGTAAGAAAACAGTTACACTAATTGTTTTGGTTTAAAGTATAATTTATACTTTCAAAAACATTAGACTCTCATTTTAAAGGTTATTATAAGGATGTTGAAAATACACTTTATAATAAAAATCAAAATAAATAATCTCAGTAATTATCTATAAAAAAAGGTTACCAGTTTGTCATTATAAGTTAAAATAAAAAAACGGTACTTAATAAAATAGATGGAAATAATGTTTAATAACTCACAAAGACTTTCATTGGTATTTTGTTCTTTAAAGGCCAGGGTACGCCTTAATTATTCTGGTAACTTAAAATTGACTACTACTTAAAACTTGAATTCGGGTATTCAAAACATAGCTATAAAATATAAGCTTAGAAAAGGTATAAGGAGATGTTGAAACATATATTTTATTAACAAAATGTCCCTCTAAACAGAAGCTAAAAAACTAAAAACTTTGGTAAGTGTTTGACTTTAACATAATTTGTTAGGTATAAACGATTTTAAGAAGAAAGCTTTTCTTACCATTTTTGCTGTCAGGGCTATCCGCAACTTCAACCTTCTCCTAGAAAAAAAAAAGAAATTTTATTACTTTTGGCAGTAAAAGAGTTTAGTGAATTTCAATTGTCAACTAAAAATTTTACAGACTTTGAAATTGAATTGAAATTGAAATGAACTAATAACATAATTTTTACTTAATCATGCATTTTTGTAACGAATACCAATTGTAAAAAAAAATAAATTTGCTACAGTTAGATGCAAAACTATTGAATAAGTTTTTTATGTATGCTGAATAAATAAAATAACCACCTAACTTTTCTCGTATAACCACACATAAATATGCTGTGATGTTATATTGCGTGAAAATGTTTGTTTAGATTCAAATGATCGTTTACCTAAGTAAGCTCTCTTCAAGCTTCAGAGCAAGGCAAATAAAAAATGTTTATACCCATTCCGTTATCCTTTGTTTATCGAAAATAAATCATAATAGAAGAGCAAAACAATAAATGTTTTTATACCCGTTATAGGTGTTTTTCATTTAAGTGCAATGTTGAACAATGGCATGTTTGTTTTTGAGTTCGGGATGTAACAAATTGAATTATTTAAAAAACTCAATAAAAACGTGAACAAACAATGCATAGAAAAACATAGTATGTAAGAGAATCTATAAAAGATTACTCAAAATAATGGAAGCAAAAACAGCGACAAAAGAACCTATTTTTTTACGAGTTTTTGTACTTCATAAAATACAATAGGTTTTTACCCTATCAGAGAAGGCATCTCTTTAGGTAAAACAATGGAACTTACTGTGATAATTTTAAACTTATTTTTTACTATAATTTTTATTAAACCGCGCTTTATTCGTTTAATTTCTAGTTTTGTTTATTAGAAACTTCAGATGCTTGATATATTACATAGATTAGATAAAAGTTTTTATGTTTGAAATAATTTAAAAATGCTCATCAAGGGGTATTAATGAATCTTAATGTTTTTCTATTCGTTTCAAACCATTTGAAAATAATAATTATTTTTATTGCATATTTTATCATAAACTTGCTTTACGCGTTAAAGCATGTTTCTTTTGAGTTTTGATCTGCATCTTTTTTTTTGTTTGTCTTCAAATCCCATTTTTCTTCTTAATAAGGTTAATAACAAAATAAAACAATAGAAAGGTTAACAGTTTTAAGAGGTTAAAAAAAGAATATAATTAGTTAAAAGCAGTCTTTAGATTCATAGATAAAGTAATTTAAAATAGGATTGAAAGAACCAAACCCTGAAACTCCACCAAAGTGTTTTCACCTTTTAAAAGAACTTTGATGAAGATTCAGCATTCCTGTAAGAAATTTTTGAACCAACTTGTATCTTAAGTCTTATAGTTTTTTTTTAAATAATAAGTGTGTTGTTTTGAAGAAAAAAAAGACTGAAGATAAAATAGAAAACAGGGCATTTATAATAGTGGAAAAGCAATAAGAATAATGTAATTGAGATCTATCTGGATTTATAAAATACTTAACACAAATTTTCGAATGTTTGTGATTGGGTCTCCCTATCAAATCAGAGTACACGGTATTAAATTTGCATGCGGTGTGGGTTTAATACGGTCAACACCTCGTCTACAATATTTTTTTCTCTTTAAGATGCTCACACCTGTATTCACTTTAGATGTTCACTATCACTGCATCATAATGTAAAACAATTCCAAAGCAACCCGTCCGTTTTTAATCGTTCTCACTAAGCTTAACAATCCCATGAATGCGTATACGATCCGCTGTTTGAGTCCAGAGAACAGAAACCGCGTGTATAGAGCTGTATGCACTGGCTAATCATGCGCTGCAAACAGTTAATTCCCTGTTTAGCTCGGCACCCTTTCAAAGGTGGCACTCGCTTCAAAAGCATTGGTTTAACACCCGAAATCCATCCACGAATCTGCTAATTACGATCGCAGTTCACAAAGGGCGTCGGTTTCTAATCAAAACTATGCGTTTTGTAGAGTGGTGGTTTACTAACACAGGCCCGAATCGCATACATATATTAACAACAAAACGGATGATGTCACCTCGCATTATGATTGTCGTGGTAGTTTGTCTCTGCTTTAAAATGCATGCGGCGAATTGTGGAGGTTACTTAACTGGACGGCATGTATAAATGACCGATGAAATGTCCATAGAAGTCAATCGTTTTCTACGATTCAACGTTAGTTCATGCATATACCAATTCAAACACGTGGGGGTTATTTACCATTATTAAACTTTCTGATCTTGTCATAACTAAATTTTATGCAATTTTAGTGCACATTTACATTATCCTTGGAATCACGCTTGGAAAATGTCAAATAATGTTAGTGTGGAATCTAGAATGAATAATGGATATTAAATAAAGAGTTAATTTCGAAACATCATTATACTGCCACAAATAACCTATAATAGATAGTGTATATAAAAGGTGTTTCAACAAATTCGGCCAAACTCATGCACAGAATCCTTGCGTTGATTACATAAAAATTTCCAAATAACCATCCTCTACGACGATTTTTTTTATTTCGAAAAATATGTCATATCGGATATAAACTTGATTTTTTCATTCCACGTCATTTCATAATTTTAACATCTTAGCCTTAAACCTATCCAAATAACTATGTCTACTTTTTCCATAAACATTTTTTTAACGTAAACCAAATATGACATCGCACCTTTTTCTGTCGCGATTTTCTCAAAAGCTGTATGCAATGTGTTGTGTTGTGCGTTTTTGTTAAACTCTGTACTTTTTACAGGCAATTCAAAAATGACGGAAAAAATTTTACACTAAATGTTTTCCAAAAATTCTTAATAACTGTAGAAGTTTATACAGTCAAAACTAATTTTTATTGACGTTAATGAAGAATAAAAGGAAAAATTAGAAATGAGTAAACTATTTACTAAGAAAAAAAAATGGAAATTGTAGGAATTCAATAATCTTCAGAAAATAAGACAAAGTCTGGGTCCATAGTTTTTTCTTCTATTGAGATAAATATAAATTCTTTTAGAGAAAAAATAAAACGCAATAAAATTATAAACAGAGATTAATAGAGAGTTAAATGAGCGTTTTAAATAGAATTACCTACAGTTCCATTCCAACTTTATTCTTAAAATTATTTTCCTTTTATGAAGGATGTCCCATTATTTTGGAGTAAACTTTAATCGGAAATTTTACTGCGGAATTATAAATAGCTTTTTCATATGATAACGATAATGCATAATTTGGTGGTTTCAAAAACCTTTGAAAATAGAGAATGAATGTCGATTCTTTAAATACTTTTATATCCTCATTTTTTTCTTTTATTTTTAATACCATAAAGAAAAGTTTGAGACTGGAAAGTAAAGGATGAATTGAATGTTATCTTAATAATATTTTAGTACTTTAAATTGAGATTTTATTTCAAACTAAAAGGTTGATAGTATACCTAATTACTGACATAATTAACTTCGTTTTGTATGTTTCTTTTATTTTCAGCTGGTAATTTAGGAAATTAGGAAGATAATTTTTGCTCATAATAGTGGCGTAGAAACAGAATCATTTAAATCTCTTTATTCTGGTATTTAATAATTTTTATTAAAATTAGAACTTATAAATACTTTCATGAACTTATACATACCCTTTATTGATTGGATTCAACACCTACAAGCGGCTTTTTTTATTTATTCTGTAAGATTTTTGCCTTTCAAAAACTGGCATATTTTACATGCCTATGTGATGCCTTTCACATCCATATATGCATGCAGATTTCAGCCTTTTTACGTCAAACGCACTCTGCAGTCATAAGCATACCCGATTCGTGTTGACGAAGAAAAATCGAGCGTGTCGCCTTAATTACGCTCCTCGGAATCCCATCTGAGCGACTCAAAAGGAAGTCATCTGAACACGGACCCGAGACTTCTTTAAGGCGTACTGCTGCTATAAATACATAAATACACAGGCCGCCCGCTCGTGAAAGAAAGTCAAAATTCTTTACCCGAGAAAGATCCATCTCACAAGAAGAGACTCTGCAAAGAGAGAATTTAATTTATTGTTGGCGACAGCGTCGGCGACAAAAAGATTTAAGCAACGGCCTCCATCTTTCTCCACAATCAAAGCCCAATGGTGTATGCCTTCAGTGACGCCAGGGGGGGGAGGAGGGAGGAGAGCTTCGAGGGCCCTCACGCACCGATTAAGAGAAAATATTTGTGTTCGAGCTTCGAAGAACACTAAACCTGTCTTGAGCTGTAATGGAAAACCTTTTAGTAGGAGTAATTGACATTCTGCATTTCCTACCCTCTCTCCAAGAAAAAGCATTGTCGGTGATTTTAACACGGCGGCGGCTGGGTTAGGGGAAGGCAAACATTGCAGCGAAAAGTCCATGGCACATAATAGGGCTCGTACACACGCGGGAGATCTCCCTCGTATGATTTACACTTTTTTTGTGTCGCTGCTGCCCGGGTACTTTTTTGCCTCTTCTCTCTCTCTCTCTCTCTCTCTCTCTCTCTCTCTCTGAAAGGGGAGGGTGGCACAAAACAGCGAGGAGGGGGAGGAAAAAACACTTCAAAACGGTGAGAAAAATTCAGAGGGTTTTTTTTTCGTCAGTCTTTCTCAAAGGAAGGGGATCTCTGACTCGGATGAAAAAAAAAAGCTCAAAGTGGTGCATTTTTACGCAGGCGATAAAGTTTAAGGAAACTGAAAAAGCGGCGATGAAAAAAAAGCGGGCAAAGAAGAAGAGAAAAAAAACCTGCCCGACTTGGCCGGCACAATAGACTCCCTAAAGCGTGAATGCGAAGAAGGTTGCCCGGCGCAAGTTTAACCTTACATTGGGCTTTAGTTACACGACGGAGTGTGGCTGGTCCCCAGGCGTGCCGAAGGCGGCGACTTCATTTAAATTTCGCTTCCTATTAATATTTATTTAAGACTTGAATGAGGGAAGACAGCGCGGATGACCTCGGGGGGATGCAGCGGGCGGCGAGGGGTCCCAGGGGGGCACTCCACAAACAGCGCGCCTCCAAATTACCCGGGTTCGGCGGACTGCCATTAAGTTAAAGATACCCGAATTAACACGCGCCGGAATTTATTCGATAAGTCCAAGTTTGCCCGAGTCCGAGTCAAACCGTCGACGCTCAACCCTTCCACTACATATTTATAAGGCGGAAATATTAGGGGTCACAAAGGGGGACGGGTAAACAGGGCGTGAATGGCCGGGCCCGCCCTTTTCGGGGCATTGTCTGAGGATCCGATCTGCGTATAAAGGGCGGCGGCGGCATTATGGCCGGAAATATGCGGAAGCAGTTTCGGGTATCGGGGCGATTTTTCCATGGAAAACATTCCGGCAGAGTTTGTTTTGGCGATTAGAGAGACGGGGTTACATGTTTCCCGGAATTGGAGCGTGATTACCCTTTTTGCACATCAATGGGGCGAAGTTTAACGGAGTTGATGAACAACTCAAAGAATCTGGGATTTTTCTTGTGGTGGCAATTAGGATTTTTATCGGAGATGAATACTTAGCAAAGTAAATGAAGTGGTGCAGTGGGAAGGCTGATGGATTTAATTACTTTTCATTTTTGCATTTAATGGTCCCTAAGGGATGTATGAGAAATTTGTGAGGATTAGCTATTTAGAACTGTTTTATTTTTCGTATTATCTACTCTTTATAAAGTTGCTAAAGAAATCACTCAAACATGCAATTTTGCTTTTGAAAAAGTATTTGGAAACTTATCTGTTAGCAAAACAGCATGTGTGTAGTATAATCATCATAATGAATCTATTTAGTAATGAAAACTATAAATTACTCTTAAAATAAATGAAATTATAATAAAAAAAAATAAATTTTAACTTATGCATTGCATAATATGTATTAATGAAAATAATCAATATCTATGTTTATTTTAATTTGACTCATAAGTTTTTAAATTGACTTGAGAATTTTTTTTCTCTCCTTCAATTTCTTCATTCTTTTAACATTAAATTTCAAATTCATAGACACAATTTTGATATAGACACAACTTATTCACTTAGACAGGACTCAAAACATTCCCCATCAGTAAGTACTGTTATCTATCTCTGCAAAAAATAGGAAAACAATCCAAAAAGGTTGTTATGTTCAATTTGTCGTAATTTCCCCCGTTTTTCCTCTATTCATTAGGTACTTAATGCCCAAATTATTTAGTTAGAGCATTCTTAACAATGTAGCTTACATTTATAACCAAATCACTTGAGGACAGCGTCCCCAAAAACCTCTGATCCTGCGATCGCGTGAATCCTATTACATCATCCCCCTCTCCGCCTGGCTCCAGTCCATCAGCGATGGATTATTCAAGGCGCAGCTCTAGCGTGGTGTTAGACAAATAGAAATTAATACAGGGTGGGGTGACAGGGGGTCGCTGGGCCGTCCGGCGCAATTAGTTTTTCGCTTCGCAGCGGCCGCAGCTCAGGTGGAACATGACGTAACGGGTGTCACCCCCCGGGCGGGGGAAATCACGGCGTAATGGGATGGGGCACGGCTTTTTCCCGAGGAAGAATGGGGTTCGCGTTCGGCGTTGATTTGATACCGGAGATGAGTGTCGATACCCTGTTTGAATAGGATTTAGAGGGAACTTGTGGCATTAAAAGCTGAAGATACGATTCCTGTTTTAAGGACAGTTTCCACTTTTTCGTTTGGTTTCGGTACGGAAATCCGGGTATACCGAATGACGAATTCCGAGCAGAAAAAAACGACGTCACCTTATTCGGTCAAGAACCAAAACCAAATGCAAAACTGAGCGTGCAGGTAATAAGTTTGGGGTCCTCACCGGATTGCAGTACCGCAACCTAGTGCATAAGTGGAAACGATCCCTTAGGAAAATGCAGACGTCAACATCAGTATTCGTAGCTGATGAGCATTCACGTTAAGGAAAATCATATCACAAATCATTAACTTATTACCGTTATAAGTCAGACCTCAGCTTTTCATCAAAGATTTGCCTTCATTGCACGTAACCATCCCTGAGGTTTACGATTTCATTGACATATCGGAGTTAAAATTCCGTTTTGCATCAAAATAGTATCTATGATAAGAGATGATAGGATAACACAGCGAATTGATTGTAAACTTTATTGAAACAAACTAACTATTTTCAAAGTGTAGCAGATAATAGAAAATAACGAATTCCATTGCTTTTTTATTGCAAAAAAAGAGCTAAAATTTTTAATTTATTAGAAAGCTTTCCTCTTAGTGCTACATTATTTCTATTAGTATTTTTCATTATTATATTCATCCCGCCTGCTTTGGTAGTCGGGAAAAAAAACTTAACAGGACATTTAAAATCGACAAATTTAAAATGTGCTCTTACACATTTAAAACAAGCATTGTGAATGGTATTTTTTTTTATTCCTAGTCCGCCCGAAATTCCCATTGAATCATAGTAAATTTGGGGTGGCTAGGACTGAAAGGGTTAAACATTATGCAAGTATAAGATATTCCATTGATTTTCATTCTTTTGTACCATGGGAAACCATCATCTTTGTCCAACAAATGTATAGACGCTTTTTTTGACTGTTGAATATTTTAATGGAAACATCAAGTTGTGTCATGTTTCAACTGAATTGATAAACAAGTTCTCGTTTAGTTGATTAGGTTTGATTCAAACGCATCAAATAGATCAAACATATACACAATGAACCCACGTGACAATCTTATCTATAATTATATGCTCCACACACAATACAGAAAATAATGAATAACTTTCGTTTTGGTAAAATCTCCTCTCTTACTTAATGGTTTTATGGCTTACTGATGCTTAACAATAGATGTTTACAGCTTGTTGAAATAACTGCTATTTGGTAAATTAGATTGCGTATGATCCTTAGATGTGTACTGACGGATTTATAATAGGGTTTTTTTTTATCCTCCAAAAAGGCTTTTTGAAAGAACTTGTTTTACAAATCACAATGGTACTTCATAAATTTACGTTAATTGAATCATACTTTTATAAATGAATAAAAATTGATATATTAATCCCTAATCAAGGTAAAAGTTTTCGATTTAACATTTTCCGTGCCTTTAATATTTTCAATAAAAAATCCTTTTTGTAAAGGAGGGTGTAAAGCTTATCATATCTGTCAATGGAAAGTAGATATTGATTTTTTCTAAATAGCATATTTATGTATATTAAAAATATTCTAAAACAGCATTCATGTTTAGAAAATGACTGTATGATGTAGTGTTCATTTTCTGTCATTCATGGAACTCATTTTATATGTTATTTGTATTTAAAGAGGCAGTTACTGGATGAAAATGTAACACAACATAATTTAGATATTTGAATGTGTGACGTAAGATAGTATTTGTGATTTCATTAAATACAATAGACTTTCTTTAAACTAGATCTCTACCCTAAACGGCCTAGTTAAATTCATTTTACTTACAAAATAAACTGATGACAGAATTATGCAGATATTTATCAAGTTTAAAGCATTTAAAATGAATATTTTTTACATTTGCAATAGATTTTCGTATTAAACAAGAGACTTCAGCGCCGTAATATTTCTTACAAAAGTGTCTATGTTTTGAAAATTCACAGACTTTTTTTTATAACTGAAACATTTGGAAATATTTCCCCTGGTTTATATAATACTTGAAAATGTTATTTTATTGTGTAAAAATGTGTTCTTGCTTTTGAAGTATTAGCTTTAACTTGGGAGGAGGCTTATAACAAGAGCTTCCTATTCCCATTTTCTCGAGTCTCTATACAAGTAAGTTTGTGTAGTTAAATATGTAACATTTTCCCCACACTTTGACCAGACATTTATGTCAGCCTAATATAAAAATAAACAAAATTTTCCAATGAATATGTTAATTAAGAAAATATTATAATTAAAAATTGCTGCATAAAAGTATCTGAAAGAAACTGGAAAAAATTAGCAATTTATGTCATGAAAAAATAAGGAAATGGTGAAACATTTTAAATGTAAAATATATTTGAGGACAAATTTAAGATGATAAATCATAGCTTTTAGTTAATCAGTGTTATTTTTGTACTTTTCAAAATAAAATTTATAATTTGGGCTACTGTTGAGACATAAAAGGTTTTTTAAACTTGTTATTTTTAATTCCCTAACAAAAATAATTGGTCAAAAAACTTTTTATTACATGCGCAAAGGATATGTTTAATATATTAACAGTGTTTGAATAAATATAATTGTTTAAAAACATTAAAAAAATTAATTTAATAAAAAGTATCCTAAGGTGTCCCACTCTTATTTTTTAAATCTTAAGACATTAAAGCAGGTGAAACATAATCATTCTAAATTTGTGTATGTTTTATTCTGTTTATAAAGCTTTTGAAGGGAGGAATTTTACTTATTTCTATGAAACTAAATTCATATCATTATTGGCTTCAAATGTGCGTTTAAAATATCTACCGAAACAATAATTGTTCAGTTGTTCCAAACACATGGTAAATGTCAAGCTAAAAGTATCTCGTATTATTCATATCCTCCAAAGATAATGAATTTGGAGTCATGGTGATCTCTGCTTTTCAATTCTGAAAATGTTCTTTAGAACCATAATTCCATTTGTGATTCACAACCCCGATTCGCATTATGAAACTCCGAACAAATTAAAAGCTCCGCGTCACATTCATTCAGAAACTCAGAAAACTTGCCCGACGAATTCTTTCGCACAATAATATCTCCCTCCCTTTGTACCCAATCTTTTCCCCGCTGTTAAACAGTCCGGCCTCGCCAACACGCGTTTAAGATTTTCTTCACTCCCAGCACTCGGAGGGATTGGTCACTTTGACAATCGAACCGACTCGTCCGACGCAAACGATAACGCCAATCCGAAACTCGGTTCTCTTTGTCCGTGGGGGGGGGAGATCCCCCCTCTTTCGAAACCCCGTCTTTGTCTGATGGAAATTTTACGCATCCGCATGCGATTCCGGGGGACTCTTTTGTCTCGCGGTTAATGAAGTCGCCCTGTGGGACAGGTGACGACGAAGGTGTGACGCGGTTCTCGTCTTAGGAGGCGGATTCCACTACTTGGTTTCCATTACCCATTCCGTCTCTTTGGTGATGATGGGCTTTTCTTTCGACTCTTTCACTCCTCATCGCTCCGAATATCCGCGGAATGAGATGCGATCGCGGCCGGGTCAGGATTTTTGAGGGTTGATGCGTTCGAAATGGAGAGTTCCCCCAGATCGAGTTCGTTTTCGAGCAAATAATCAAGGTGCAGTCGAGATTAAACTCGAACCAGCCGAGCGGGTAATTAAGTGGTGATTGAGGGGCAAAGTCGTTTTTTGAAAAGTTTTTAGTCGGAACAACGAACTAACTGTAAGGCGCGCTTCGAAATTGAATGGAGCAAACTCCCTGGAATATTATTTACTCGTTTATTTACATTCTGCAAAAAAGGGGATGATTTTGTTTTGGTTGAGAAAGACGCTTGATGTGTCAGTAATTAATTTCCACGCGAAAGATTTATCTGCGCATCACCCAAGCATCGATAACTTTAAACTGTACAAATAGCACTTTTCTGCTTCGTTTCCTCAAAAAAGCTAATGTTATTTTTTTACATACATTCAAGTTATTTACACGTAAGGGATCAAAGGGATTTTGAGGCAGATAATTGCGAAAGTAGTGCTCAATGGCGCTAATGGAAACTTAAGGTCAATATTACCTTTGTGAAGAGCGATAATAAATGTTGAACCATGTTTTAGTTTAAACTGGCTTTAAAGTGTGCTCAAGTAAGGTGAAGTGATTGAAGATGCTGGGTGGTTGAATAATATTTTGAAACCGGTTAAAAATCAAGGGTAATTCAAAGCAAGCATTGGCTCACAAAAAAAAGCGCAAATACATCCTTTTTCTAACTAAGTGGTTAGTAGTTACACGTACAAAATCTTCCTAAAAGGTGAGTTAGTAGCCTTCTTAAATAATTTTACAGTTAAGAGTTGTATTGCTAAACTATATGAGATTCATACGATTTCTATAGAATCACTTTTAATTATTTAAAAAAAAACACGTAGTTTCATACCTTAAATTTCCTGTATTTAAGATATCAATAACTTCCTCTTATAAATAAAAGTACCTACAATGTTAAAAACCAAATACATGTTTAAAAATGCAGTTAAACTTGAAAAAACTGAAATCTGAGAAGTGTCCCTAATTATATGGCTACCCACTACCCACTGTAAATATTAAAAGTTCTTCAGTCCATTAAAATAGAAAAGTATCGCGGGTAACTAGTATGAATGAAAAAAAGTTACAAAATTATCACATTTTAGTACTATCTAAAGCGTATTGTTTGTAAATTACGTGTAAATGAGAAAGCAAAGCTTGCAAAGTATAAAGATTTAGTACTAGTATTCCTTCACCTAATCAATATTTGCATTTTCCACACAATTAATTAATAAAAATATTATAATAATTTCAATATTTGTTATTCCTTAAATTTGAAACCACAAATTTCAGTTGAAAAACTTTATCATTGTAAGAATTAACACATATTATATTACACCTATTATAAAAATGGCTAAAACTACCCCAATCATAAAAAAGTACATTAGTCTATTACTCGTATGAAATTAATATTGAGGTAATAGTTTTTGGATTTATTTAAGTAAGAAGTATGGCAAAAATAAAATTAAATAAACTACTCACAGGATGGAAAATATTTTTAGAGTGCGTTAATTTTATACTGAAATTAAATTTTCACATGTTTTAGATTTGAATAAAAAATCATTATATTATTAAATACTAAGAAAATATATTCAATATCTGAGTGATAAATACAAACCCTATCTATGATTTTTGTTTACATTTTAGAAATATATTTACTCCATTTATCTCCATCAAACCAATATTATACCTCTGAACTTATTTTACAGATAAAGTATCACAGTGTACGGGAATATATAAAATGAAACTCAAGTATTTCAGATAAAAACGTATGACTTCTTTGGAAAGGCCCCTGAAGCTTCTATTTTTCGAAACCTACTGCAAGACCTCACCTCAGAGCAATCGAATTTCTATTAAAGCAAAACACGGCACTTAAAATATATCCATCTCCGACCCTACTCTTAATAGACAGCGGTTCGGGGAGGGAAGCGAAACGAAAAGAGCCCTAATTTAAAGGACTTCCCGGGACCCCATCTTGATTAATAACGGCGAAAGGTCGCAAGAAATTCACTCCGGTCCCTCCAGTGGTTCCCCACAAATAAAGAGATCAATGGTTCGAGGGGAGAATCCATCAAGCAGAAAAACCAAAAGATGGGGAATCTGTGCAAGAGGAACCATCAATATTCATGATAAAGAGTTGCCTGTCACTGGACATGAGAGGTGTTCTTTTTTTATACATATATAACCGTGCACACACCTTGTGGGCTGCTGTATTATCCGGTAGCTGCAGTGATTAAATAGGGCTGATCGGGAAATCCAATTTCGGATTTAAAGTTAATGATGTTCGTGGGAGGCCTCGCTTTGTTATGTGCGTGAAAAAGGGAAGAACAAAGGGAATGTGGCAGGTTTTTTTTTTTCAAAAAACCGGCTGGATGGAGTTAGCTCTCTGGCAGGTTAAGTGTAATTTAATTACTAAATTAAATAGAATGAGTTTTAAAATAACTTATGCGAAACATTACAAAGAAAGAGTGGGGTTTTTTCTGAGTGAGATTCGGTTTTTAAAGCTGTTTGCTTATTTTGGATTTAAGCTGAGTTGTAATGCAAGTGAGGTAAAAAAAAACCTTCTGAAACAGGAATTGAGCAGAGATTTGCTTTTGTTTCAACTTCTTTTTTTTTGTTTTACCTCATTAATTTTTTACCGTAAACCTTTCCTTTTTGCATGACTTAAGCACACATTCACGTTGCGCCGAATTGGTATGGATAATGGTTGATGGACTTTGAAACCTGTTAATCAATGTTAAACTTATATTTTTTTGTGTAGTTCTATGTTCAACACTATAGTTTAAACATGTAAATGAGTTAAAAGGTAAAAAATGTATTTATTTTAGGTCTTATACAATTAGAATAAAATAGGTATATATCTAGTAGTAACCAAAAATACTAAGAATACATATGCAATAAGCTATGCACTGATATAATAAAAGTTTTTAAAAGTGAATTATTCCTTAAAGTCCCATTACCAAGTAAAAGATGTAAAAAAGTAATGAGTTTTTAATAATACAATTTGATATGTCTCACTATTCAATTCAATTCTTCATTCAAAATTTATACGCAAATTGAAATTAACAATTGTACTCTTGTTTTAAAACTTATTAGGTAAAACATTTTATTGTTGAATTATCTTTTGAGAAGAGGTATATTCATCTTATGCTTTTATAATCTTTCTTCATTAAAGCTCTTAATTTTATTTCTGAGTTAAAATTTTTGAATTTAAATTATCCTAGGTTTTGTTTTATCTGGTAGATAGCAACGGGTTATTTTACGTTAGGGAGTCTGAAGAAAAAACATTATTCCATAAGGAAACCACACCAGGATAATTTATTATACAAATTGAAACAACTCAATAATGCAATATTAAGTTACTTTTTTATGAACGTAATTAAAAGGCATAGGTAATACATCAAGCTTTGGTGTTATTCTATGCACCTTCGTATCATAAAACTTCTCCAACTTCATTTTAAATGGACAAGTTCTAATCAAGTGGTATGCACCATTGAGTTCCTGCAGTTTTGTGAAGGATCGAACATTTAGTATGCAAAAGGGTCATATTTAGAGAAGCTTCAGTCCTGTTTTATTAATTCATCACACTGTGATTTACAATCTATTACAAACTAGCTCAAAACACTTCATTAGCTTGTCGTTTAAAGAATAGATGTTTCTTTGAGATAGATGAATAGTTTTTTAAAGATATCTTTTAGACAAATGTTAAAAAACTACATTTTTTTTTAAAATTGAATACGAAATACATTAGATTAATATATTTTCATGATATGACCGGTTTTAAATAAGATTATATATCATGATAGGTTCAAAATAAATTAAAGTTAAAATATGAAGATTAAAAAAAAAGAGTAGCAACTTTATTATTTTTAATAATAATAATTGGTGGATTACATTAGAGTTTGTTTTAAAAAGTAACAGGGATATGTTTTTCTCAAGAAAGTATCATCCAATTAACTTTCTAATGGTTAGTAGTTTAAAAAATATAATGAAAATGAAATTTTCACTTAAAATTTTTACATAACATTCACAGTTTGATATCATTCAATACTGGAAAGGAATGAGAGCCAGGATGTTAATTGCAAGGGTGTCAATGAGAGCAAGGGTGTCATAAATGTAATTCTTTTAGGTATTTTTTAAACTTGATTTTATTTGAAATTGATAAATGTTTGAAAACTAATAAAGATTAACTTTTATTCAGTTAAAAAGGAACAAAACGTTCGTTAAAAAAATTAAATTTAATATGCAAAGAATGACCAAATAAAACATTACTTCAACATATTGGTATATTAAATACTAGTCTAAAGTGTAATGAAATTACTTTTGGGAAATAATTACATTTTTATTATCTAAGCGAGTAAATTAAAGAATAAAAATATTCCGGTTGAGATTCTTATGATAGAGACAGAATTTCCGATAGAATTAGGAAGAGAAAATTATTAAAGTAGTTATATACACTTCTCTTTTTATTTCTCATATGGAATCGCTCGTTTTAGCAGCTCAGAACTTTAAACGAAATGATTGAATCTTTTGTCTAATTAAAATTCAGAAAAAGTATATGGCAACTCGGGAATTTCAATACTGAGTATTTTAGTAGTACGGATTCCTAGAAAAATAGCTTTAAATATATTTCGATCTTTCTTTTTTAAAGAGAAATATCCATTTCATACGCTTGTAAAGATCTACTAAAAAGAGGAGGTTTATAATTTTATGAAAGATAGCATTTTTCTTCCTTTCATTTTCTGATTGCCAAAGCTTAAAACCCCGGAATGCTTTTGAAATTTAAAAAGTGATTTTTCGTTTTGTTTGTACGATAAATACAATCATTCGTTTATTTTGTAGAGGAAAGGTTAACATTTTTCTTCTAAAATTTGATTCGAGATATTAAATCGATTTCAGTTATGCTAAAGAGTGTCAACAAAAGTTGTTCGCATTATTAATTTTAACAAATTGAGCTTAAAGATTAATAAACTCTGAAATTATATTTAATTGAGTTAAATACTACAACAATGGCAACTTTGGGTTTTTCATAATGTTAGGATGATTTAGACAAAATACCTTTCATATTATTGCTTTGCAGTTTTTAAAAAGACGAGAAATGAATTAATGTTCTGAAAATATATTATACCAAGCAATATCTATGAAAATTAAGAAGAAATATAGCTTAAAATTATTCCACGTTCTTTTTAAAAAAAGTCACGGACCGTCGAAAAATTACTTCTCACTTTTAGGGGAAACGAGAGGGTTTTAGTACACTACACACCTTTGTGTCATCACACTTTAAAAAGTTTTTTTTATAGCTACTTCAATATGAATTATTTTCCCTAATTTCTATTGCTGATTCAAATGAAATCAAGCAAATTCTCATTCTTAGGAAAAGAATATAGTCATTTTCCGGAATGAATTTCACGACTATTAAGTACCGAACTTTTTGGACATGCGATCCATTTCCATTAAAACAACAGGTGCAGTTCCTTAAAAATGAAAATTATGTCATGAAAATTCTTAAAACCTTAGAACAGTTACCCTATTATACCTAAATCCGTATTTTCGAATCCAGTCATTACGGCTACTGCCGTCATAAGCGTAAAAAGCTATTACCCCTTTTTTAGTTTAGCAATGTCTTTATGAGTGTCAATAACCTGACACCATTCCTAAATAAAGTCAATATGGTATTAAAAAAATAATAGAAAATTAATAAAGATATGTCCTGCCTCAAAAATGTCTCAAATACTAAGGTAGGCCTCTATATTTGTCCCGATAAAATATGAATGATTTTAATTGCAGTAGATTGTGAAAATTAAATGTAAAAGATCCATCTTGTGTAAATCTTTATGATTTGGCGATTAATTCTTCAATAAAAAAGGTTAAACTGCTTAAAAGTTCAAAAATACAAAAATTAGATCATTAGTGTCCCTTTCTACTTTTCAGTTTTTTATAACTTCTCTAAATGTTATGAACAAGCAGTAGTGAATTTCGAACAATCTTTTGACTAGCGATATCTGCCTAGATTGATTTCCTTTTCCACACAGCAAGTTAAGCAAACTTAACTCGGCCCGTATCACAATCAAAGTCGTGTTGATGCCCTACTACGTGAATCTCATAGTTTCAGTTTATTTTTTAAATAGGGAGCTGTAACTCACCGCCTTCCTGGAGCACTCTGCGCTGGTGTCCGGGAGCTCCGCCTCTCCGTCGTTGCTGATGTCGGTGACGTCCACTTCGTCGCCGGAGGAGCCGCAGCAGCTGCCGCAGCGGCCGCCGCCGCCGAAGGCGGTGGTCGTGTCGGCGTCGGAGTCGATGCGCGGCGGCGAGCGCCGCCCCACCGGCCGGAAGGCGGAGGTGTGAGCCGCCGGCCGCAGCGGGCTGCCGGGGCTGTCGTGGTCCGGGAACGACAGCGACGTGCCTTCGCTCGCCGAGGAGAGGGGCCGGCCTGCGGGAAATCGATGCGGTCAGACGGGCAAATGTGTGCTTTCTTCTAGTATTTGAACACAATATTTTGGTAGCTTTTACTGTAGTTTTTTAAAAAGTAAATTTATGGTAAAAGTAAAAGGGATTGGTCATACTCAGAAGAATAAACGTAAGCAAGATGAGTTAAAAAACATGGAATGACGTTGAAATTTGCAAATTTTACTCCCCGACGTCTTTTTATGCCCTTGTCTCTTATTATTCTCACATTTAGCCAATTAATTGTCAATTTTGCCCTATTTTTTCAACTTGTAGGAAGAAAATCTTTTTACTATATCGTGATTGTAAAACAATTTGCTTCTTGAACAATTAGAAAGATCTAAGTGTACAATTGAACGCATTGATGATTTTTCCCGAGTTAATTTTTGATTAAGATGTATTATATATTTTATAGATGTACTCTAATAAGAGAGCCGCAGAGCCATATTAGTTTACTTTTCTGTCTATTATCTGCATTACTTATCGCAGATTTCTTTCCTTTCTCTATGAAGTTTATTACAAGATAATTTTATCTATGTCAAGTCGGGTATACCAAAATGTAATGTAACTTACTTCAATGATTTATAGTATGAATAAAGAAATGTCAAACTCTTGTATTTTTCGGTTTTGTAAACAATAATTTTGGTCTATGTTATTTGTTAATTGGGAAATAAAACTTTTTTAGAAATTTAAAATGTAAGTTACAAATCAATTTGTATAATTATTTTCTTACTTTCTACCATTTCACAGATTGACTGGATTAGAGCAATTATTTATAAAGTGGACAAATTCTCAACAAATATACCATTGTTAGTAAATTTTTTCTACATAATCCACTGAAAAACTGAAATTTTTAATATTTAACAGAATAGAACAGTAGGGGAGAGTGGGGCACCTTAGGACACTCGAATTGTCGAACGCAATTTTATAATTATGAACTCGTGCTTCTAGGTACTCATAAATCAGACTAAAATCTACTCCTCAACGTGTTTTGGAATATTTGGTGCGTCTTAAAAATTTACTTCACTTTTCTTGTTTTTTCATGGTCTGAAGTAAGATTCATCTGTAGTTTGAAAAGCCTTTTTGAAGTAAAATAAATATATTTATGTTATTATAATTATGCTTAGACTAAAGTACGTGTATTCATTAATATTTTAGAAAAGAAAACGAAAATTTATTGCTAAACCCAAAAGAGTAATTAAGATTAATACCCAAAGTGTCAAGGTGGGGCACCTTGGGACATGTTAAAAGATACCCCAAAATTTTCAAGAATAAAACAGAATTGTTTTTTATTAAAAAATTAAATAATTTAAGAATTTAGAGGATTATAATTTAGAAATTGGTGCAAAAAAAGTTTCTGGGAGGAAAAAAAACAGTGATTTACGTCATGACAAAAATGAGTAAATCAGTGAAAAATTTTGAATATAAAATATTATTGATGGCTAATTTAAGATTCTTAAGCATAGTTTTATCATAATTTAATGTGTTGTTTTTATATTTTTCAAAATAACATAAGTTTTTATGTTATTATTGGAAGTGTCCCAAGGTGGGCCACTAGTGGGGCACCTTGGGACATTAAAAGATGTTTTTTAAATTTGTTATTATAAATTCACTAAAAGAGATAATTGGTTGGAAAAATTTTTATTAGATGCGCAAAGAACTATATTTAATATATTAGCAGCGTTTGAGTAAATATAACGGTATAAATAAGTTAGAAAAATAATTGAGTAAAAAGTGTCCCAGGGTTCCCCACTCTCCCCTATAGAAGAAAAGTGGGAATAATAGTTATACATTTTTAAAAGATTTTTTTTTACTAAAATATTTCAGCTAATGGTTCAATCTATAAACTATAGTATACTTGAAATTACCAATGAAATTTGATACTTAAAATTTTACAAAAAAAAAAAAAAGAGTTATTAGATTATTTATGCCATAAAATAATACAGGAAAATCGCATAGTTTTTTCTTCAAAGATTTACATTGATTGGCTATTTAAATAAATTAAATGGAACCCCTTTCCTTTACTCTTTGATGAAATTGAGAAATTTTGTTCAAGTTGCGATTTTGGGTTTCGCAAGAAATTCTCTTTTATTTTAAAATCTTCTCTTTATGAAAAAGACCATTCAAAGCCCATAATAGAGTTTTAATTTCTTGCGTGTGTCTAGTGTGTGTTTAGTGATAATTTTAATTTAACAGTTTAAACTATTTTAAAAGCTGTAATGATTAAATTATTCACAAACGTCTGTAAAAAAAAAGTATTGGAGAAACATTGCATCTCTTTTTTACTAAGAGCATCTAGCTATAATAAATTTATCGATGAAAATCTTTACTGAGTGCTGTATTTTCTTTACTGATGTAATATTTTAATTTTGAGTAATGTAAGTAGAGACTAGAGAAAGGTGTGTTGGACTTTTACACATTGGACATTTACAATGCATTCAAACAATTACATTCTAAAAGTCTCAGTTTCGTAATGTACAATGTTCTGTTATAGTAAACCTTATAAGTTGGTTGAGGATTAATACAGTGCTATTGGGATTCCTGGTACACAGAATATGGGATTCTTAATACGTTATTGAAAGGAGTGTATGAAATTGTGCACTTGATTCCCTTTTATGCCTAAGCTTCGTATGTTTTCTTTGTCTTACTTGAGAAAAATGCTTAATTTTTTTTTAATTTTAGTGGATTGAGTGAAGGGAATGTGCCACCATGACGCAGTACCTGTGTCAGCCAACGTCGTGGTGTCGGCCAAACTGTAGGGCAGCGTGGTCTCTGGGACACTCCTCGCCTCCCTGAGCTCCACCGCCGCCGCAGAGGGGACCATCCCTCCAGGCCTCGGCCACAGCACCCCTCCGTAGGGCAGCGGGAAGGGCTGCTTCCCCGCCCACATGTACTCCGCGAAAGTCTGCCGGATGTCGGCGGGCGAGAGCGACTTCCCGCCGGCCGCCAGGCCGAAGGGCGCCGCCGCCTGCGGCACGAAGGGCGCGGCGGGCGCCAGCGAGAAGCCCTTGTTGGGCAGCGGCACCACCGGGAAGTAGGGCGCCTTGGAGGGCGGCTGCTCCGGGGGGTCCGGGCGAGGAGGCGGGTTGCGGGGGCGCTTGGCGCCGCCTTCGGCGCTGCTGCGCGACATGCTGGCGCAGCTGAGGATCCGCTTGCGCGATCCCCCGTTGAACATGGCCTTGACGTCCTCCCACGCGTACACCACCTCGTCCGGAGGGGCGCCGCTCAGCTTGATGTGCCGCCGCCACGAGTTGAAGTTGGCGGCGTCCGGCTGCACGTACTTGGAGTCCGGGAGGCGGTGCGAGTGGAAGATGAACTTGTTGGGCGAGAAGAAGAGGCCGCAGAAGGTGCACTTGATGCACTTGGCGCGCGAGCTGTTGTAGCGGGAGGGCACGAAGGAGCCGCGGCAGCCCCAGGCGCACTGGTGGGCCACGTCGAAGGCGAAGTTGTCCGGGAGCTTGGGGGGCCGCGCGTCCGCCAGAAAGCTCTTGCAGAGCCGCTCCGCCTCGCGCTTGGTGATGAGGCCGCAGCGGCGCGAGGACACGGGCATGGCGCCCGCTCTCCGCAGCAGCTCCAGCTGCACGGGCGTGCACTGCACGCACGTGATGCCCAGGGCCACGCGCCGGTTGTGGATCTCGTTGTAGCTGAAGCTCTTGAGCAGCGTGTTGGAGATCTGCGCGAGGCAGAGGCGCTCGTAGCCGTCGATGACCAGCGCCACGATGGGCACTCCGTACAGCATGACGGAGCGCACCTCGTTGTTGCGGAAGCCGGACAGCGGAGGCCCGTTGAACAGGATCGCGTGATCCGTCGTCGTGGAACTGGGCAGCGCCTGCGATTTCGGGGCACGAGGGTCCTGCAAGAAAAACATCAAGTTATGAAACAACATCCTTTTTACCAGCGACATCCTACTCACAATGTAGCCAAATGCTTGTTTATAAAACGTTAAGTCATGAACCTGTGTCTAAATTCTCTAAATTTCAAGAAATTTTTGTAGAGTGACGTTTTATTTATCAGCTATACTTTAATAAATTATGTGATGATATGAATGACTGAATTGAAATGGTTTAATATGAACGTATGATGTGGTGTAAATTGATTTATTATAAATAGTGTTTTAAATTTAATCTGCTCATCAACATAAACCTATCATAAAGTTTAACATCTCCTCTAGTAATTTCTGTTTAAAAAAATAACTTTTTTCTCGATGCTTAGACTTTATCTAAAAGCAGTATTACGACCATTTTCTAACACCGTGGAGACTTATGTTAGTTTATAAGTTATCTAGACTTAGTTTATCTGGACTTATCAGAAGATCATAGAAGATGATCCCAGAATCATAACAAAAACTAAATTGAGTAATGTTGATATTTTTACGGAGAAACTATCATTCACACTGAATATATAAACATCAGCATGTCTGTAAAAAGTTCAGATTTTGGGAAGGAATGAAAAACATAAATTTAAGTAAGTCTCCTTAAAGGCAGACTGTTTCAAATTTCATTCGACAATCAGTTCAATGAAATCGGTGAAAAACGTTTCATCTTTTATAAATGTTCAGCGGATTATTTAACCCCAAATTAATTACTATGAAACACGAATATCACTTATTAAAACATGTAAACATAAATAACGACGTCCCATTTAATAAACATCGATTTAAAGAAGAAAAATCTAATTTATTAGATAGTTAACAGATATTCATAATCTTTTCAATATATTTTTAAAATTTTCTACAAAAAGCTTTGCTAATGATTTTTTAGATTCCTTGTAATTAATTAATCTTGTTGAATTGAAATCCTAATTAAATGGCTTCAAATTATTAAAATCCCGTCTAAGCGTGTATTATTTAAATTTTGAATAGGATTGTAATAGCGAATAAAGCAAAGTACATTATGAGTGTGTTGAATTTTAAAATTTATCCTCCTGCTAGATTTTTTTGTCTAGACATTTCGAATAAATAAACTTCCTAAAAAATACGCGTGTAATATTTTACGTTCCTTGGGCAATCCGACCAAAAGTCCTAACAAGACTCTTCCGAAAATGGAGTCTTAATTATTTTCAGAAAAACTATAATTCGCTGTGGCAACACTTTATAGCGTTGCGTGGCGACCAGAACGAAGAAGAGAAGAACGGACGAGTATTAATTAAATGCGCTTCGTTCAGTTTTTCGAGCATTAAAAGTGATTAAGGATCGTCCATTGGCGGCGCTGCAACCGATTAACATCGACTGCATCTAATTACGAGCATTCCGGAAGTTGGGAATGGTTGTTTATGGTTAAAAAGAATTAATACGCGACACTAATCGCTTGCGCTTCCAACAATTAAAGCGAAGTGAAGAGGGTTTCACTTCCTTAAACCGAAAACTTTTCTCTTGGCTTTCCGCCAGCCAGTCCTTTTGTTACTCTTTTAATTCCCCTTATGTCTCAAGGGGGGAGTCTCCCCGAAAGTTTGCTCCACTCAAAAATTGTTTTACCCTGCGAAATCAGCGTATCATAATGGAGGAGCAAGCAGAAGTAAAATACTTGGCTTCTTTATCGGAATTTGTGTGCTCGGATGGGAAGGTAAACCTTGCAGTAGCGGCGGGCTTTCACCAGCTTTGTTCTAGGCTCGTTCCTTTAATTATTGTTTCTAATTTCGCTCTCCGCACTAAAAGAGTGCCGGGACTCTGTGGAGAACGGTCGGAATTTATGCATGGAGCGGGAGCAGTTTCTGTACCTAACAAATATCCGAAGAGTGAGAATTAAGAAAAATTCGGACGGAACGAACTGCTTTTGTTAGGTGATCTATTCTTGAGAAAACTAGGGAAAGGTTTAATTGGGTTGTCTGTTTTAAGGAATCTATTAAGACTTAAGTTTAAATTCGTTACAAGTACTAAATTTTTCAACTATAAATGATACGACATTTTTTGTTTGGTTTGAAAACGTTGTTGATAGTATACTTGTATTTTAAACCAATAAATGTATCTTACATACTTAAAGGGAAAGCACAATAGAGGGACACTAATCTATTTAACTATAAAGTTGTTAAAGAATGAAATGTTATGGTTTATTTGGGTAATACTTCCCTACATTTATGATTGGGTTAAAGAAAGTATTAGTTACATTGCTAAAAGAATCTTTAATAGTTAAAACCTTTTTATCTGGGGTTATAATTTTAATTCATTTTGATACTGTGTACTTAGTTTTCAGGAAAAATAACTGGGATCTTTCCTTAGCAGATTTATTTTTCATTTAGATTTTAATAAAATTATCTCGTATTTATTATTTCTAATTCTATAAGTGGGTTTTTGTAACATAAGTGTTAAAATTGTGACACTAAAGAAATGAATTGAGTTTATTCCGAACATTTGGTACTAATTTTATTTCACCAAAAATATTGATTTTCAATTAAATTAGAAATAAAATGTTCTTTTCAATTGTCACAATTATATTATAAAAATTTTGCTTCAAGGATTATACGCTCTTCTTAAAACTCTGTCATTAAATAGCCTTTCTCTTGCTCTTTACCAGTTATAGTCATAAGTCCAAGCTTCCAAATTCAAAAATATATCATCCTTTTAGCTATATGAGGTATGGCGGCTAAATAAGAAAGTTAAAAAAAATAATTAAAAAACCAAAGGACATTGAACAAAAAATTTAAGATAAAATTGTTGTCAATTTCATAAAAGACGAACAGAAAAAGCTTCAAGAAAATATCTTAAATATTCGAGGGGTATATAAGTGCCATTTTCACTTGCTATAATATCTTCTGGAATATTGAAGATATTTTCATGAAATTTTTTCTGTGCATTTTTTATGATTTGCCAACAATTTTTATTGAAATTTTTGTTCTGTTTCCTTTGGTTTTTAGTTATTTTTTTAACACTCTTATTTTGCCGCTAGGGGTGCTGCAAGTCATCTTTATTGATTCTCCATGGTCTCTTACCTAGAGGTACACTTTACTTCCATGACTCTAGAACATATTGGTTCTAAATAAAAGCCGTGAAACGGACTTTTATAACACCCTGTATAAACGAACCGTTCAGTGAAATAGAGAAAGTAATTACTCTGCATATCAGAAAGCTTTCCAATTTATTCCACATATAATAACTTATATCTCCTCTCTCAAACGAATAGTTTCAACAATAGTAGAACGTTAAACATGTTTCCAGATATCCTCAGACTTTACATACGTAGCTAATTCAAATAAAGAAGTTAAATTTAACGTCGTATTTGAAAGATGAATGCCTATTCGAAACCACACAGCAGACAATAGGGAAATAGTATCCAAATGCAAGATCCCATGCTCTCTTAAATGAAGTTAACCCACGTTACTTATTCTCTTGGGTTTTCTGCAAAAGGTATTTATTATAAAGGCTTTCAAATATTTGAATAATTATACTTGCAATTAAATGTCAGACAGAACTGAATTGAATTAATCTAAACCATTAAAGAAAGGGAAATTGATATTAAATATAAAACCGATATTCTGATGGAGTTTTTCATTTAATTATTTTATGAAGTAAAAATTGAAAAAATAAAAAGTTCATAAAAAGAACCAAGTTTACAGTCAGATATCAAAAGTCTCAATTTATAGATCTAATGACTTATAAAGTAATGGTACAATTTTAAATTTCAAAGGGACACTTTGTACTCAATTTCAATTTAGAATATTGTAATGATATGAATGCATATTTGAAAACTTGTATAATGTTATTCGATTTAGCTATCTTTCAAAACATAATAAGAAATATTCAAAGCCACGGAATGAGGACCCGTTTACTATTCCTAGAAGTGTCCATTCAATAACGTCTGAAAAGATCCCGATTTCAGAAAGAAAGAACTATTTTATATGGAAAATCAAGAAATAAATTTCAAAGCACTGAAAAGGTAATTCATCGTGAAAACTCGAAATTATGCACTGAAAAAATTAATCTAGGAGGAGAGCTTTTATTCCACCTTGGCCCTTGAGGATCGCAAAATTTTGCTTATTCCGTTGTTATCCATTTTCCGGAGCATCCTTTTTATGGCCGATAATGCGTAAAGGAAATTCAATATTTCCAATATATTTACATTTTGTGTATTCCTTTTCTAATGCGAAAACAGGCAACGGACGCCTTTGATGATATTTAGAGATTAGTTTTCCCCTCGATTGAATTCAGAGAACTTTAGAAAAAGGAGTTTCCGGAACCGGGGGAGAGCCGGATACTAAAAAAAAGAGGAGCGAACCTTCATTTGAATTTCTTTACAATAAAGTTTAAAAAGTGAGTCTCTGTAGCGAAAAAAAAAACCTCCCTCGTAAATCCCGATAAACGGAATGCAGATTTTTCTCCCCTAGCTTTAAAAACTTCGGAGGGAAGAACCTTATTTTTTCCCCGTATTCCAGATACAGAGGCCAGAGAAAAAAAACCGGAATGTTCTATAAACTTTTATATTTATCTGATTAAACCGACAAAAGGAGGGAGGAGCAGAGAGAGGAAAAAACAGAATCCTACCAAGGTAGCAGCAGAAAAAATAAGTGAAAAAAAAACCTAGGGACAACACACCGATTCGCTATCTGTGATGATAATCAGAATGTCTTCCTCCTCCTCTGCGTGGTCATTCGGCTGAGCAAAGGGGATTACTCCGCTTCAGAAAATAGTGCACCGCGGACGTATACGTCAAATCCCCTTTTCTTGATAGACTTCTCGAAAATCCATGCTATTTCCCTCGTAGCTTAATCTTTCCTCCTTTTTTTCTTTCGTTTTTTCTCCATCATTCCTCCCCCTTGGGTTTTTCTTTCGGTTGAAAATAAGGGGTCCGGGGATCATATTGAACCATTTGCTGGGCTTTACTCATTATCGTGGAAGTTCCATTCCAATAAAGTGGTTTCAATTTCTTTTATTGTTGCAAGGAGTTCCCCCCTCCCTCTTACGTACTTTCTTTACCCCATTGTCCATTAACAACTCCCGGACATTGTGCTTGCCCTTTTTCCGGGAAATTATTTTCTTTCTTTCTCTGTTGCTCTGCTTTGCGTTTTATTTTAATGGCTGGCGGTTCAAACTTTTCTCTCATTAATGTGATTGTGGAAGGGCAGTTGAAGAACTTCAATCGTTGTCAACGCCGAAGAGCTTAGTCTTGGTCTAATTTAATGCCTTGCTTTTGTTGGACGGCGATAACAATAGAAGTTTCGGTACATTTGGGTAATGAATTATAGGACAAAAGAAAGGTCGACCGAAGAACGCCTATTCTCTGATGAAAAAAGGATTTCTCTCAAAGAGACCGATTCCAAGCAGCTGTTTTTTGTTACTTGGAAAGTGGTGGATTTTCTTTTCGGAAAAGGATGTTGTAGTTCAATTTCAGATGTCTGTAAATCTCTTTGTGGACTTATTTGCTTTCACGAGGTTTATATGTATAAGAGACTGCTCTCGATATAAGAAATGGAAGAAAGTTCTAATAAATACACACGAGATGATAGAATTCTGTTGCGGAATATAAAGATGAAAACTTTTTTTGTGGTAAAATAAATCTTTTTAAACTTCGAATTGGAAGTGTATTTTTTTTTTATTTTTTGCATTACTCTAATTAATATAAAAAGTAATGGTTTTGAAGAAAGAAAATTAAATATAGTTTTTAATCTTTGCTGTGAAAAAAAAATTATCAATTAATAAATGAAAACTCAGCAGGAAAGTTATGCATGCAAATATTTATCCAAAATATTGTTAAGTATGAATACAAAAATATTAATATTTAAAAAATAAAATTAATAAATTATTCTATTCCATTATATTATACAATAATATAATATGTACCTATAAAATTAGTATGTTCTGTACCTATAAAATAGAAAATTCGGTTAGTAAACCGTTCAGATTTCAAATATATATATTTAATATTCTATTAATTATAATGAAATTGTTCAGTGAAGAAAAACTCTACTATCTGTAGCTATTTATTTTTCCAGATAAAAAATATGCTTTATCTAAAAACATTCAATGAAAAGTATAAAGTTAAAAAAAAAACATATGTGTCATAAAATGTGTATACAAAAAGTAGCTAAATGCAATGAAATAATGCAAATGCTTAAAATTTGCTTATTTTTAGCAAATTAATAATGTAATGAAAGAACCAAAAACGTCTCTATAAAAAGTACAATTTAAGTATTTCATTGTAGTTTTTTGATAAGTAGATACTTTATTCAAAATAAAAGAGGTAGTTATATTTATGTATTTCTAATACTGTCCCAGCCAAAAAAAATTCTACGGTTCTTTGCATAAGTGATATCTGTATAATTATAAAGAGGGATTGTAATAATAAAAGGGAGCGACTTATATTGTAATTCTTATATCGTAATAATTAGTATAATGTACAAGTTTTATTTTAACCAGGTTAAATTACATTTTCAAAACCGCGTGCTTGAATACGAACAATGCAAATGGTGAGTTTCATAAAATAAGAATAGAAGGTTTCAAGAATAGAAAAAAGGGGTTTTGCTGTATGATTGACTTTCTTAGTACACTTTTTAGGACGATAGAAAATTGTTTGGAAGATTGATTTTAAAGATTTAATTTATAGTGTTTCAATTTAGAATTTGGGTTTAATACAAAGTTCAATTGGCAAGTTTTTCAGATTTAAAATATTTTCTATGAGACAAGACCCTCTTATTCAGATATATTTCTCGAATTCAGAAATAGGGAAGAGTCTGCCAAAGCGAGTGGGGCTCGTATGTTGTCGGATGGAACCCAAGTGTCAAAGTATGTGTAGTGTATGGCGTGATTGACTGAACCCTCCCGAGGTTCGATCAACTCCGATAGAACATCGGATTTGTAATATTGGGTAACCGGGCACAAAAAAAAAATGGTAATTTGGTTAAAAAAAAAACTTAACCAAAAACACGAATCTGCTATGTATAAGAATAGCAGATTCGTGTTTTGGAGTGGTGGTAACGATATCTTCCTTCTGAATAGTCGAAAACTAGTACATTTATCATACTGTTGATAATTAGGTATATTACTTTGACACAATCTAACTTTAAAATACTATGAAAGATACGGCGGTTTTTTTATTTTTGAGGTTTTAACCCCCTCCCCTAAAAATAAGAAAGGGGCTTTCGGGCAAGAGGGTAGGTATCCGCAATAGAAAATAGCATGAAAAGAATTTTTTATGAGAGTCTGGTAAGTTACTAAGGTCTCAAAGTAAGGTCTCTAAGGTAACTAAGGGGTCGAGAGGTTACACCTTCCCTAACTTTTTAAGGATATTCCATTTTATTCAAAGGATTTTATTTATTTTATTCAAAGGATCCTTTTGTGTGAAAGATTTGAAAAAAAATCAGCAAAAGATTAAAATTTAGTAACCTTTACATTCCCTATCTTCGTACTTTATAAATATTTTACTTTTCATAATTTGAAAAATTTTGTTTTACGGGATGAAATCTTTTAAAGTATCTTTTACCCTTTAAAGATAGACGCTTAAAACTTCCGTCTTCTTTTACTCAAAAGGAGTTTCCGTAATTGTACCATCAAAAGCACAAAGTTACAAAAAAGGGGGAATTTTAAACACCTTATTTTTTCTTAAAATTGTAAAAATTTTCATACTTTTTTACATTAAGGCCTAATAATTTCACATTCTTTCGAAAAACCTCTATTTTCTGTATTATATTTCAAATTCAGTAAAAATGTTTGTTTTATTTAGAATATCCTATGATTCCAAAAGAATGATATCATAAAGTCTCTTCACCTTTTAATACTTTCAAGTTAAGTATAGTATTAACTGAATTTAAAACAAAAAAAATATGTTGCCATTTATACATATTATATGATGATATTTTATATGATGTTATTTACTATATTAAAAATAAATTTTTGATAAAGAAATTATTAAAAACCATATTTTATTAAAAATTACTAATAAAGGAGATTTTTTTCATCTTATAAATAATGTACATAATTATAATTTTTTTGGTAATTTAGCAAATTTTATTAAAACGTTCAAATCGTTTGCTTCTTTCAATTTAAAAAAAAAAGGATTTTGAAAATAATTAATTTTAACGGTTAAAAAAAAATGTTTATGCCCATTTTTTTATATTAAAAAATCTTGTCCTGCGCCTGTCCGAGCCAGCGTGTCTGTCAATGTTTCCAGTAAGTTGTATTTAGCTTATTAGAATCATTAGGTCATAAAAAATACATTATTATACTTATTTTATTTCCCCAATACTCATAATTTAATACTCTATTAAGCATTTACGGATTTTAATTCATTGACTTTTCTTTACAAGAAAGCTTCACTTGAACACTAACTGACATCATGTTTAGGGCCTAATAAAATAAAAAAAAATCATCAAGAAAAAATTTTCAAAATGAAAAGAGATAAAAAAAGTATTTAATTTAGTAATATTGATTGTTTTAATTAAGATGCGTCTGTAAATAATTTGTTGATTGGTTATTATGGTGCATGCGTTGGTCGACTAGTAGTGTAAGGTGTTCCTGTACCGTAGCGAATACAGTGAATGCTAAATCTTCCTAAATCTTTAATCAAAATGTTTTCCTTAAAAGATTTCTAGCACGTCTATTAATAACTATTGTTAATCAACATTCTGAAAAAAAAATACACTAATGAGTCTCTTAAATTCAATATGGTATCTAGTAACTCGTTAGGATACTTTGTGTTTTATGATTCATATTTTTGTTGCAACCCAGACTTGTTGAACAATACCTTTTAAGCTTACTGAAAATAATAAGAGACAAAACATACATGAAACTCAATGTTTACAATTAATTTCGATTATAAAACTAAAAATTATAAATTTCAGACAAAATGTGTGAAATTTTAGTATAAAGTAACATATCTGTAAGTTTTTAGAAGACATTAAGGACATTTTGATTCCAGAAATGTGTCATTCGGTTTAGTAATTAAGAAGTTTTTTATCTGGAAACCGTTCACCTAAAACGTTTTTTTAGAATAGAGAGATTTTTAGATTCTTTTAAAAGGTAACATGGAATGATAAAATGCATGAGTAGCTAAATGTTTAAATTAAATGAAATTACCTCTGACAATTACCCCATCTGACTTCATTAATATTATAAAAAATAAAGTATCGTAAATGTTTCAAAATATTAGATATTAGACATTTTAAAAAATACGTTATACTAACATTTTCTTCCCCTCAAAAATTTTTTTCGACTAAATTAAAAAACAAGTAAACTAATTTTTCAAAAATAAGTAGATTGTGATGGTGAAGACAACTTTACAATGCTCTTTCCTGTAAAACTCAATTTTCAGCAAGAAGAGTTTTATGAAGGTAAAACAAACTTTACAGTGCTAATTTTATTTAGGATGGCATAGGGACTTGAGAGTTGAGGGTATTACAATTTCAATACAAATAATTAAAACATTTTAAATTTTACATACTTACATCCTTTTTAACACAATATAAAAACTAAAGTATCACTTTTTTTACAAAAGATATTTGTTATCATATCAATTTAACAAGAAATTTAAAGGGAACGGGAAATAAAAGAGGTTGACAAATACTTTTGCAGTCGTTAATGTATAATCAAAAGCAATTTATAGATTTTTAGCTGTAGAAAAGTATTGACTACTGTTTATGAGTGGCCAAGTTAGTGATTTTACCAGTGATATTCACTATAAATAGATAAAATTAAAATCCAAAAATCATAATAAAAATGTTATATTTCATATCGTATACCATTAAATTTAAAACTGTGTCTAGATAGCGCGGATCTTTAATATTTAAGTAAATGTTATTTCTCTCTAATTTTACCTTAAGAACAATCACATCCTCCCAATATCAGCTTCATCTCAAAAGTTCCAGTAAAACCACATTTTTATCAAGGCTGCCTATATTATACAATAGTATCCCATATTATACAATAGTATCCCATATTATACAATAGTATCCCATATTGTACAATAGTATCCCATATTATACAATAGTATCCCATATTATACTATTATTCTGTCCATGAGAATTTTCTAATTTCTAATTAATTATTGTAAAATAACGGAATGAATATTTACATTCCTCACTACCATCACAATCATGAAAATTACATAACAGTCATCGGTACTGTATTGGCTTTAAACGCGTTGTTTTTAATTTGCTAAATGTTTTCTCATTCAATTGATTATATCTCATGTGAAAAGAAATGGTTCGGTACCTAAATATATCCAAATTTACTTTTCGGAATTTTATTTTTAAAAAAACTATTCACGACCATAAAGAGTTTTTGAAAACAAACCCTTATCCAGTTTTAGGGACTGGCATCATTCTGAAAATCCTTTCTCATGTAAAAGTATCACGCCCAGAATACCCTCAATATTTAGTAGTTAAAGAGACATCATAATCAGTACACGTATAACCAACCGGCTCTCACATTAAGCCATCGCGTTACCAACGTCGACTACTGATACCGCATATCTGTTACAGCAGTCCCATTATCTATTTAGAATAACAATGGGTTAAAAAATTAGCTCACAAGGCGGCGGCGTAATTCATCCCATCCCATCAGATAAGGCAAAAAGCCCCCAATAACTCAATCCCGTTTAATTTTCTTGAGCTCCCGGTCGGGCGGAGTCGCGGCATAATCAATCCGTCGCATGAAAACTTAATTGTCGCCCCCGACTAACGAGATGCGGTGTATGGCCGCATTATTTACGGCAGCATTTTAATCAAGATCGCCGTCCGTGATTATGACCAGATAGTCTCGCGGTTGATGAAGCGGCGAGGGCCCGCGCGCGACAGTTGACGCGGAAGGCTTTGAGTAATGATCCCCGGTCCATTCCCTTAATGGAGACGACGCAATTAAAAGTGCTGATCCGCGGTGATAGCCACTGACCGTGTGCGTTTAAGAAAAACTCAGAATGGGCCTTTGCTTCTACATAAAAAGGATATTGATGCTTTTAATCGCAGATGGGTTCTATGAAAAGTTATAATTTCTGGAAGATGGGTTGGAAGTTATGGTTTCACCTTTAAATAAAGTCACACAGAGGAAAATCCATAGCCATCTTAACCAAGCTGGCCAGGATACTTCGCCTCGATGAGTCATTCTCAGAGTCTAACTATTCTCAAGGTCATTCTTCAAGGTGACGAAAATCAAATATGCACGCAGTTCTTCTGTTTTCCCCCGCTCCTCAACCAAGACTCTGAGAATGAGTCATCCTTTTAGCTGTCCCGGCCTGCTTGTTCTAGACTAGATGGCTATTATCCAAATCGCTATTTTCAAATCCCATCTTATGGTAGAGGGCAGCACTGCAAATATCGAACATAGTTGTTATTGATAGATGGGTAGGCAGTACCATTTTGGTGATCCCCAGCTGTGTTTGAATGTGACGTGTTCATTCAATCTGTCCTTTCGGAGGGCTGTTAGAAGATCAAGCTTCTTTTCTCCACCTCTTGTGACGTGAAAAAAGAGTCCCGGCGCCTCCAGAACACCTATCAGGAGGCGTACAAATGGTTTTTCGATTTCCATCGTCACCAAGGGCCTTGGACTTTCTGTTTTGGTACTCTGTGTAGAGTTAGATGGGATTTGAAAATTGCTAGAAGTGATTTGATGATTACTTCATGTAATTGATGTTCTTCCTTGAAAGCGTGGAAAAAAAAGTTAGTGAAGTTGTTCTGAAGTCGTGGTTGGAAGTTTGGGTTGACATAGTTTAGGTCGACTTTGGAAGCTATAACAGGATTTAATTTTTACTATTACAATCGATTGCTTGACAAGATAAATTTTTGGAAAATTGTAAGAGCACAGGTAAAAAAATTGTCGTTTCCTAGATAAATCATTGATTAATTTAAATATTTTAAAGAACGGTGGTAATCATTTGAATATTAAAGAAACCTAGTTAGAATGGAGATGTAATTAAACTTGTAAATAAGAAAGAGTATGAGCAACAGCATATTTGATCAAAGTATTAGGTTGCTTTGTATAAAATTGTATCTTAAGCTATTGCACTTAGTACGAGTATAAAGTTAAATGTAGATTATTAGTTTGAATTTTAATAATGTGATAATATCTAGAAATGTAAATGTGGATAACTTAAAGAACTTTTTTCAGTCTACGCAAAAAAAGTTCAATAATTAAAAGTTTTCTGAATTATGAAGGTTATTTTTAAACATGCCCAAACTTTATGAACAAAATTATTTAAAAGATACCCCAAAATTTTCAAGAATAAAACAAAATTGTTTTTTTATTAAAAAATTAAATAATTTAAGAATTTAAAGGATTATAACTTAAAAATTGGAGCAAAAGAGTTTCTGTCAGGAAACAAAAAATAAGTGATTTACGTCATGACAAAAATAAGGAAATCAGTGAAAAATTTTGAATGTAAAATATTATTGATGGCCAATTTAGGATTCTAAAGCATAGCTTTATCATAATTTAATGTGTTATTTTTATATTTTTCAAAATAACAAGTTTTTATGTTATTATTGGAAGTGTCCCAAGGTGGGCCACTAGTGGGGCACCTTGGGACATTAAAAGAGGTTTTTTTAAATTTGTTATGATGAATTACCTAAAAGAGATAATTGGTTGGAAGCATTTTTATTAGATGCGCAAAGGACTATATTTAATATATTACCTGCGTTTGAATAAATATAATGGTATAAATAAGCTAGAAAAATAATTTAGTAAAAAGTGTCCCTAGGTGCCCCACTCTCCTATATTCAACATAGATAAATTTCTAATCAATATGATTTTAATATTTTCATATATAAATCAATAGCTTGGGAAGTAGAAACAGAAATACTAAGGTTCGCCTTTTAGCATTCCGATGAACTTCATTTGTTATTATCTAACCAGAAGCTTTCTTAATTATTAATTCTTGGTCTAAATAAAAATGTATTTTAAAATGTGATACTTCCTATCAATCAAAATTTATATACCTACAACCTACAATCATAAAATTATATAGAATCCTAGGTGCTTATTAAAAACCTAAAAAAATTCATTTAAAAGGACAAGTGTAATCATAATCAGACATCCCTTTTGCTTGAAAGTTAAGTGACCTTGGTGAACCATTCTATCACCCAAATCTTTAGGTATCTAACATACTTCAATAAATTCACCGTTAACTAGTACTTAATTAGACCCGTCCTTCACAGGAGCAGTCATTCTCTATTACCCTTATAAATCACCCTCAATCTAAATACGCCCGTTTCCAAAAGTTACCAACCCGAATCGAATGACCATCGCTATTTCACTGTAACCGCACCGGACAGCCAATGTCCGGCTCTTAAATATCTCTGCGAATAGTGTAATTTGCAGCAGCAGCAGCTTAAAGCGAGCCTGCCGAAATCATCATAACCCGAAGTCACGCCCGATGAAGCGAACTAACCGGGACCCTTTTTACCACCATTATTTCACCTCGAAATGACACTCGGAGCTTCTGCAAACTGTTTCTGTGTCTGTCCATTAATCCACGGAATACAAATACCTGTAATTATCCGTAACAGCTTACAAGGGGGAAAACACGAGTTCTTTTGGGTTTGAATGTTTCATGACCGGGCCATTCGTCCTCGGTCGCATTAGGTCCCCTAATGAAATGTTTCGTACTTCCTTATCGGGTGCTTTTTCATGCTGTGGGACAGATGTGGTGTGCTCCTTGTTAATTCCCCCTGCTGATAAATGGACAGATAGAGGAATGGCGCTCCTTTGGGTTATTTATAACATCCGTTACTCAATGGAGGATTAAAAGAATGGGACGACAACCGTTATTTTGAGCTCATTGAACGGGATTGGGCTTTTTGGAACAAGGCTGTTCAGTAATCGGGGGACTGTGAGCGTAGGATTTTTGTCTAGGCGTAAACTGGGTTGATGAATTAAGGATCTTGGAAAATTTACTGTCGTACTTGAAGAAAGAATGTAAAATTCTCAATACGTAAGTAATACCTATACTTTTAGAATAATATAGGTACTGATTGAAAACATACTTTTATAATATCGGTTAAAAAAGCAGAAATGATTGTAAAAACAAAAATTAATATTAATTAAGTAATTAAGAAAGATTTAATGTACAATTTATATAACATGTAAAGTAGTATATTCACCTTTACAAGGGTAAAGAAATAGATTAGGAGAGAGAAGGACTCTCAGTAAACATACGACAAATTTATGTATTGAATATAGTAGTTTGATAGCATTAATATCTAAGAAAAGTACAATTTTTGTACTTTCACAAACTTTAATACAGAGTTATTAGTCTAACATTGTTAAAGTCTCCAAGAGGAAAAATTTATAGGCAATACAACTTTGGAGGTTTTTCTTTTTATCAGTTCATAAAATAAAGTGATGTTGACAATTCCTAATTATTAAAAAAATTAAAGAGGTAAAAAGCGAAAAAAAAATATGTAAGCCAATAAATAAGTGTAAGTTGTTTAGCAAATATATTTTAATCTAAATTTAAAAACAAATTAAATCAATCCAACCAACATCGTTTTTATTTTCAACAGCACCAGTTTTTCAATGTAGCAAGTATCTCTTGAATATTCATATTTTTGATGAGGCTAGTTAAAAATGAATATTCATAGTTTTTAAACTTTCAAGGAAGTAATCCACTTAAAGCAAATATTTGGAATATTTATTTCTTTCAGGTGTTTTCTGTTCTTAGTAGAGAAGAAAATATTTGCCTCTTTTTATGTTCTTTTACTTCTTATGACTTTAAACATGTTTCACAAAAAGGTATTTAAAGTTATGAATGATTTTTGAAAAGATTCCTAATCACAGTACTTAAGAGTAATACTTGTATACATATATTTTTTACTTTTTTTAGATATTTTAAACCATATTTAAAATAAACTCTCTAATTTATTATAAACTTTTATGACGTCCATATTAATAATTTTATTTGGCATTGATGCTTTCAGTGAAAGTAAATTCCTTTAAAATATAAATTTAGAATATTATAAATTTTCTAAACTATAAAACCCCACGTAAAATCCTATTTGTAGTACCTAAAAAAAATGGTAAAATGAAAAGAAAAATAATTAATTGAAAGGTCTAAGTGATGAACTCGTATTTTTTTTAATTTTATAAAACTGTGTAAAATCAAGACTTCATTAGAAATTATATCAAATAAATAGAAATTATATCTAGGGTAACTTGCTTTAAATTATATCATATTGGAATAGAACAATAAAAAAGAAAGATTTGACACAGTCAAGGTACTTATAATTAATCTTAGTGTTCTTATAACCTATTTATTTATTAATTATGTGTTTTACGCTATCGTCACTTTATTAATAAAGAACCTTATAAGCAGAAACTCTGGTTTTATTTTTCAGATAAATCTTGCCCTAAGTAATTAAAAATTAACAAAGTATCTTTTTAGTGTCTAAATGGTGTAAATGATTTTATATAACTTTACATTAACCAAATCAGAATACACTGAAAGTGTAAGAGAGAGAAAAAGACATAAGGGGTTGTGTATTAACTCCAGTAAAGAGGCACTTGTTTATAGTTGTTTTTTGGGAAAAGGTGAGGCAGTTGGCAATTAAAAGAAATCATACGTACAATAAACCTATCACACTCATTCAAATCACAAATTCACAAAAAATATAGTTACAAACCTCAAATTAACATCTATTCTCGAACAACACGCAAGGTATGAGTATATTTATATAATTTTAAGAAAAATATCCTATGTCTCAAATAACCACAGATGTTTCTATTTTATTTTTTTATTTTTATTTTTTTTTTTTTTTTTCGAATTGCTTTTTAGGGTAGTTTAAAACATGTTGATGCGTTAGCGAGGCACATTTATACATTGCCATTTAGTCCACACAAACACTTCATTTATAAGTATCGTAGACCCAAGTAGAAAATTACATTTTGTACTTTTATAAAAAGAAAGATACCAAACCATCAAAAATAACACTGATACCTGCAAGAAAAAACCCCCTAAATCCGAATATGAGAACTCCGTTTTCCCCATCACCCTAAGTTTTTATAAAACGCTTCATACCTTTTTAACACATTTTGACGATTTTATGACTATGAATTTGATTTGGAGAGAAAAAAAAACAATTTTTGTCTTTCTTCTCAATGGGCCAAAGAAGATGAAAAGTTTAAAAAAAAACATTAGGAGTAGAAGAAGGATTTTTCATAATTTAGGGGTGATTTCGCCGCTTAAATTTCGAAAACAATCTCTAAAATGATAATTCCTCTTTAGACCCTCAGAAGAAATTTAAAGTTAAGGCTTTTTAATCCTCCAAATCAAATGCAGGGAGGAAAATGTGTAGTAGGGAGGTTTTTCCCGAAAACTGAGGGGGTTGGAGGAAAACGGGGAATTCGAAGGATAATACTTTACATGGGGTGAATCCATCAGAATTGTTTCTGAAATATTTTTCGTGCTGACCAGTTAATTGAAACTTCTTCACATGCTTAATACTTTGCTTCATTGAAAGCTAAAACACGAACAAATTTTCAAATAGTTAAAACACATCTTCAATACTTATACATTATATACATTGTTGCTTTATTTACTAAAAAGCTAGAAATTGTCAAATTTGCATTGTGGATGGAATTAACCACATACTTCAAAAATTACTTCAGTTCAAAATTCATTCTTAAATATACAAAAATCCGGAAAAAAAGTTTGGTTATCTTTAGGATTAATCTACAATTTTTTAATAAAAATTGTTGAGCAATAGGGAGAAACACTTGTGGTAATGTTTAATTTATTTCTGAATAATTTGATTGTAACTGTTCTCTTAATATTTCCAAAACTTAAGTTTTGTCCCCAGAAGGGGCAGAAGACATGCTATATTAGATAATTTCTTTTACTTTTTGAAACAGAATACATTTAGTACTTAGGCATACCGTTCTTACTTATAGAAAAAATCTTTACCTCGCCACTCCTCGCACTAAAAAGCCCCTTTTTCAACAAATGCAATATCTGCAATCAGCGCGTAACTGTCAATTTCGGGAGAAAAGGAACTAGATAGCTTGATTAAATCCTTATAAATTATTTAAGTCATTCTGTTTTATTTTTAATTTAGCGGAAAAGATGGTAAGAGTACGCATAAAAATGAGTATTTTGAGCTATAACATTGAGAATTTAACCCTTTCAATCCGAAGTCGCCCTAGATTACCATTGAATCCAATGTAGAATTTGGGGCGCTATGTCTGAATGGGTTAAAAGCCAGATCCTCAAAATTTTACTGAACATAAGTTTTTTTTAAATTAAACATAAAGGTGCAAATCAAGGCAATATAAATACGCTAAAAATCACAAAGAAAATAAAAAATTGAAAGCATGCTCTTATCTGAGTGAGAATGATGAGAGGCAAAGAATACGCGCCTTTAAAAATTAGCACAAGTCACAAATAGTAAATGCTTAACAGCCTTCTTAATTGTAAAATTCTTCCCTCATATCACCTGTCCTTATATTTAATCCCCTTTGATTCAATTTTCTTAAAAAAAAATCGCACTGTGTTACTTTTTCAGGATTTTACATGTGCTAGTTTTCAGCTTCATGTGAGTAACTCTCTCGACATAAATTTTTGCTACTTGCATAGCTATTGCTCAACTATTTTGTTTATGCGTAAGTCTTAACCACAGAAGCATCACTTCTCTTAATTTACCATTAATTTCCCTAATAAACATTCCACTAAATTCTAACGATGGCACGTTGTTCAGAAAGAAGCATAGTATAATACATCAAAATTATATTTACTTAGAAAACGATAATGAGTTGCTTACACAAATTAAAAAATTCTCACAAAAAATGAGATGCTAACACAGCGAAACCATATTTTACCCTATAAATAGAATATAGGATGGAAATATTATATAATTACCGAAGATCTTTTCAAGAGTGACCAACTACAATGTCCTTGCACAGATTATTTAACCTAATCGATTCCGAATTCTTGGAACGAATCTCAAATTTTAAAGCTACTCAAAAAGGAGAGATTTAACAAACTGCAATAACTGGAGGGGAATTATCCTCTTATCTGTACCAGCAAAAAATTTTACCATGAACAGAATAAAAAATAGCATTGAAAACAGACCAAGAATGAATAGAACATACTGACTTTAGAGGAGGAAGAAGTACTATCAACCACATTTTCATCTTAAGAAACATTGTCGAAAAAAGCATTGACATCATCTACTTTGCAAAGATATTCTACAGCATAAACAGAGACTCCTTTTAAAAATTTTAAAAATCTATGGGATACCACAAAAAATAATCAACATAATGAAAGCTCTTTACCTTGGAAGTATAGTGGTAGTATTTTGGTTAATAGAACAGCTACGGAAAAGTAACTATCAAAACTGTAAGTAAGAATCAAAACTGGAGTGAAGCTAGGTTGCATAGTGTCTGGATTACTTTTCAATGTGACAATTGACTATATAATTAGGAAGACACTTAATTTAATTAAGAAGAAATTTCAAATCCGGTCGGGTTTCAGTTTCTGGACAGTCACCTTGACGACATTGTGCGCTTATTATCAAGGTTAGAGGACATGATATCAAACACAAAAATACTGGAAGAAAATTGACTGGATTAAAAATAAATTAAGCCAAGACAAAGTAAAGGGAACTTAACAGCAATAGAAGTGAAAATATTTTTATAAATGGAAAAGCAATTGAAGAAACTTATTCTCTTGGGTATCTTGGAGCTAATGTATCACCCGAAGGAGGAACTGTTAGAGATATTGGTGCCAAAATAAGAAAAGCACAATTTAATTTACCTTCAAAATGCTACATAAAATATTGAGCTCGGGGAACATCAATTTAAATCTTAAATTTCATATTTTTAGAGCTACTGTTAAAGCAGTCCTACTAAAAAATTTTTTTAAACATGGAAACTTAGCAATAAGCATACCCTACAGGTGCTTTCCAGACTAAATGTCTAAGAAAAATCCTTAAAATCTAGTATCCTAACAAAATATAAAATATTGAATTACACAAAATATTTAACATTAAACCCACAACAACAATAATAAGAAAACGTAGATGGAAGTGGATAGGGCACATTTTGCGGATGCCTTCAGCAGACCCTACCCACATAGCCCTAACTGGGAAAGAGAGGCATGCCAAAATACTCCTGGCGGCAGATGATTATTGAGGAAAGAAACTCTTGGGTGGCTGAGCTGGGGGAGCACAAGGTCAGAAGCGTTGGATATCGGCGGGGATGGAGGGTGGTGATGCTGGCGGCCTCATACACTTACACAACATAGGCGTAAAGAGATTTAAGTCAAGTTCAGTCAAATATTATATAATAATAACTACAATCTTTTAAGATATAGTTCGGGATACATGGGTTTATATGATCACACTCTCACCTGCAATAAGAAAAAAAAAACAGCTGCGTAATCTTACTCGACTGATCACTATCCCTCTCCTCTCCCCTACCAATTTACTCCACAAACATATTTTTTAACTGGAGTGATGTTTATTCGTTAGGAAACTAATCACTCTCTTCAGAAATATAAAAATTGATCAAATCTCCAGTTTTAAGTACGTAAGATAAATTAATTTTAAAACATTGAATAAAGAATTCTCTGTTTATGAAACAAGAAAAATTATTTTCTTTTAACTTATATTTGATTATTTTTTTATTAAATTAACCCATGTAAATTAACTTATAGTAGTAATTAAATAAAGTGTTTATTTATATTTACTATGTGAAAATTAAAAACATTTTGCAGCATCAAATTTGCCAATACGAATCAAATATTCTTAGCTTCAATGAAAGATAGTTTTCCTACAAAATTTATAAATCAAAAGAATCACTTAAAAGAAATAAATGTTACTCGATATTAATTTACAATACTTAAAATTAATGCTTAGATTAAATTGAATTGTGAAATGTTTATTTTATTTTATGAAATAAAATTTAATTTTAATTAAAGTTTGATTCTTTTGGTTAAAATGAAACATATCCTACCCATTGGTGTTAATTGGTGTCAATTAAATAGTAAAGCATAGGTAAAAAGAAGTACAGGAGATCATTGTAAAGTATTTGGTGACTGGTAACTTTGGTTGGAAAAAGCTTTCTTAATGAGGTTGTTCTTCTAAGTCTTTTGTAAAAGAACGATAATTGTTAAGAAAGTTGAAGTAACAGAGAATACAAATAACGGTTTGTAATATTTGTGTTCGTGAAGTAAGGAATGCTAGAAGAATATGCTATACCACTTTTATTTATTATGGTATGCAATATTAGAGTCAGTTATATTTAGGGAAAATTAATTAAATGCAAACTTTGTTAGATCGCTCATACAGGTAACATTTTAAGTAAAATAATGTAATGTAATTTGTTCGTGATTATCTAGGAGTTGAAACTTCAACAGCGATTTTTTTTTTACTTCGACAGATTTTAATAAAAGTTATTGCTCAACACTTAACTTCTCATAAAAGTGTACTACATGAATTTTAAAAGTTATAGATATTGTACTAAAGATTAAAAACAATTGTCAAAATATGTTTGGTACCTGTTAAATTAGATTAAGTGAGAACCAATACCAATGCTTAAGAGAAGAATTACCCTCTAACTAGAATTTACCTACTTTGATTATTTAAATGTTATGAATCAGAGTTAAGAAAACTGTGCTATAGTTCATGAGTGTTGAATTAGATTTACATTTAAAAGTCAAATTGATTAATATTTTAGTAATTTAAGTTTTAAATGAACTGAAAGTCTTACCGCTGTAACATCAGGGGCTGGAGGCGGTGAATCTTCTCTATCGGTTTCCGAGGACACGTGGCCCATCCCAGGGGATCTGCTCAGGCTGATCATACTTGGAGGTTTCGCTTTGAAACGGTCGGTTGAAGCTTATAATACCACTAATATAGTTCTCAAATACTTTAACTTACACTCTTCATCTGTTCGTTCGTCTGCAGTATAATTTGACTCTCAATGGTATCGGCTGCAGATGAATACAGTCCTGTTAAGTTACAGTCCAAAATGGATTTTCTGGTGTCCCGTTGGGTACTTATGGCTAAACATTCTGAATAAATATATACACTCGAGCACTAATTATGCTGAACACGATCAAAAGAGGTTTTTCACTTTCAAGTTCAATTTACAAAATGAAGATAAACTGTTCTTCACCGGAGAGAAGTTCAAAAAGAGTAAATTTCAGTCTTCAAAACTGAGATGGTTCAGTCTTTAGGGAACAAGTGAGGAATTTTGCTGGAACTCACCAGCTTGATGAAAGATCAGAATTTTCTTGATAAACGATGAAGGAGATAGTTTTCTCTCTATTTACAGTGATATCTCCTTTATTTTAACGGCTCTTACGAGTATAAGTCGAGTCCTTCTTTGGAAAAAGGAAATTAGCAGGTTGATTCTTTTCACACCCCCAAATCAGGAGCCGTCCGCGTGCTCTCTGGCTCACGTGCGGCGGCGAGCGGTGCTCGGGACAGATTGAGCAATCCGTCCCCCTCTCATTAAAGGGGGAGTCAGTTCCGCAGTCAATCCTCCCCTTCCTTAAACTTCTCTCCCCTCCTGTGGTTACATGAGCTGGGGGGATCGGTAAAAATTGGCTATCTCCGCCAGCTCCAAGCCCAATCAAATCATATCCCGACGTAATCAGAACTGCGGAGGATTATTGAAAAGTCATGCGGCGAATGCGCTTGCGTCGCGGTGGAAGGAAGAGATGTGATTGGTCGGGAGCGATCCGAGGAGGGGTTTCTGGGAGGCGGTCTCATTGGTCGGTGGAGTGCGTTGAGGTTTAATAGATTAAGTTTTCAGATAAAGGGTTTTCTTGCCGGATGGGTCTGTATTGTATTTTGTTTTTGTTTTGAGTGGGGAGATACTCTAACTCTAAATGATCATCTGGCTGTATAAGGCTCGATACATTTGTATCATCTTTGTTCTTTTTTCTCTCAAAGCCTGCATTGTTTTTATAAAAGGTCATTGGAGTGATGGAAAATGTCTAAAAGTAATTTTGTTAAGGATTTTACTTGTATGAAGGGGCAAAAATATTTTATGTCTATCACTATTTATGATATTTTTGAAGTTTGAAATGCATAAAAATGATTAATACTAAAAAGCAAAGTAGAAAAAAAATAAAAAGTATTATTAAAAGGTGTAATTCTGACTGGAAAGTCTATTTCAATGTTTTTTCTTTTCCTGAGCAAAGGTAAAGGACAATTTTTGAAAAAATATTCAAAGATTTATTCAAAACCCAATATTTCCCACTTTAATAATTTCATTAATAACTAACCTATCTCGGAAAAATATATTTCGTTTCTAGTACTGCAATATATGAAGTTGAAAACCTTTTTATTGCTTTCCGTACAATACTTAATTTTGGCAGCGTGTCTGTAAAACCTGTTTCTTTGCGATAGGAGTTTTATAGCAAAGAAACAAACTTTACACTTAGTTAGTTATAAGAGGCATTAATGTTTCAGTTAGACATATGCTAGTTTAAGTAGTTATTTTTGTACAACTACAGATTTAAGGAATGAATGTTGGGTTAATTTCTTCAAAAGACATAATTTTTAGAACCCAACACAAAAATAAATGTGTTGATTGATACCTACACCAGATAGGGAAAATAAAAGAAGACCACTGCTAAGCTTTAAGTTTTATAAATTTAATTCTGATTACTGTTCCGTTTATGCACACTGTAACTTGACAAATTTTCCGTTGACTAGACGTATTTTACCACCCTAAAATTAGTTTAAGAACTTTCAAAACTAGTTAGTATTTCTATTTATAGGTTAGTAAATGCGACCCTACAAAAATATGTAGATATAATATTTTAACAGAAAAAATATACTATGCATAGATAGGATTCAAGAATAGATATCGTTGGCTTACAGTCGAAAGGCATCAGTGCCTTTCGACTGTAAGCCGACGATATTAACCATCACAGCTTAACCGCTCATTCCTGCAAGTTACTTTCACAGTGGTGTCTGTTTCGAATCTGTAAAACCTTCTTCCTTACGGTTAGACTATTAACGCCACAAAAACAACTTTACACTATTTTATCATGCATAGTAGGAAAAAAGTTTTAATACAGTAGGTATATTAAGTTTAAAAAGTTATAAGTATTTTGTAGACTATACCTGTATTCAAATGTAAAATTGCTGATTAATATCTTGCAATAAGAAACTAAACTTAAAATTAAAAAAATACCCTATTAGGATTTTTAATTTTTACTTGCCTTAGATTTCCATGCATGATCATAATATTTTTAGAAATAAGTAGTAGGTATAAGGTTATTTTCCTTTAAATTTAAATTATTATTTTCAATTTTTGGTACTTGAATAAGCTCAAATAAAAAATTTTAATCAACGTTCGCTCAATTTCTCATGAAACTGCTTATAAAACCAGCTGAAAACACACGTCATTCAACTTTGTAATGAAGTTTTTCGCAAGTCGATCTTTTCCTCATCTTTTCTATTATTTTGTGTGAACCTTTACACTGCAAAAAATAACTTTTTATGTAATTTAACTGTACCGGGGATCAAAATTTAACTAAAACATAATTTCCCTAGAACTAACAAGCTAAACATATGACTAAATTATAAATATAACGCATACATTTAGCGTCAAACCTTTATTCCAAACAGCATAAAAAAACCTTCAATCATGGTGCTTAATGTAGTATTAGATTACACACCTACTCAGCTGTCCACAGCCGGTTAATTACTTACACAACTCAAAACTGGGAGAGAGAAGTTTAAAATCTGAACTTTCTCACCAATGTTACATCTGCTGCCCGACACTCCAGGCACGTGTCTCCACTAAGTGCACGCGGAGCGTTTTCCGATCGAGAGGCTCTTGCAACCACAGCGGCACGGGTCGCGGGAATCCCCGCTCAATAAGGGGGGGGGGAGTGCTTCAAGTCCCTCTTTCATGGAATTCTTTGAATTGGATTGAAAAACGTTTTGTAAACCCGGCACCTTTAAATTTGGTTCAAAAACGTGAGAAAATGTGGTTTTTGTGTCAATAGTGGGTGTGTTTTTAGTAAACTGTTTCGCTTGAATTTTCCATGTTACGGCTGATTAAAACTAAATGACTATTTCAAACCCATCTATAGACAGACCTGATGTTTAATATAAAACTGTGAGAATCAGAAGTAAAGGTGAAAATATCAAAGAGAGATAAATTTTATAGTATTCTTTAAAACAAAATTTCAAACACAATTTGCAGTGCAAAGCAATGCAGAAAATGCGATCACAAAATTATAGAATAAAATAATTATAATTATTTTAATCCATTATTTAGGTTCAAATTTTTCTTTTATTTTTCAATATCACTAATAATTATTAGTGATATTAAAAAATAAAAAATGGAAACCTTTATTAAAATTATTGATTTTATGGTAAAACTAACTTTTGTTCCTTTTTTACTTTGTCTGATAAAATAATATATTATTTTAATTTTTTAAGTTTTAAAATTAAAATTTCTTTTCATAATTTCTTTTTGGTTTATTTTCTTATCCTGATTTATTTATTTCTGATTTCTTGATTTATTCCTCTTGAAGTTTTTAACGTATATCAAGATTAAAATAAGTTATAACACATAAAAAAAAAATTTTTCCTTTTTGCTTCCTTACAAGGAGTACCTATATAATTTTGGTTCCTTATAAATATTAAACTGTAATGAAAATATATTAGGTATAAAGTTTTTCCAAAATTCCCAGTGCCAGGTTTTTAATTTTCAATTGAAATTTTGTTTAATATTTAAATAGTGAGAATCCTTACTAAGGCTACACAGAACCATAAAAACTACCAAAATGTCGAGAACCAAAAACGTTTTTGCATTTTTCTATGCCTCATACTGTAAGGAAGCTATGGTCAAAGTTTCAGACCTGAACTCCATTTAGTTTTGAAGACATCTGAAGTTTTCTGAGCGATGTCAGGCTCAAATTTCTATGTCTCAAAAACGTAAAAGGCATTTTTCTCATACTTTTTTGGGGAATAATTATTGGTTTCTATTCCCAACGTTTTTTTACTGCTCAAAATAGAGTATTGGCATTTTTTGTACATAATATACTTAAAAATATATATCCTTAAAAAGTTAGCTTGTATTGTGTATCCTATTAAGATAGTTATTTTTTTTTAATTTTAAAGCGCACAGATTAAGAATTATTAAGCTTTTTTAATACCCTGTTATGTTATTGTTGCCCATCCCCGAGATCTAGCAGGGCTAGATCAAGTCCATCAAGTCATGAAGAAGAAGATACCCTGTTATGAAAACCATTTTTGAGGTCAAACAAAGAAAACAATTGTTCCTACTAAAAGCATTTAATGAGTAGTAAGCAAAAATGTTAAAACAACCAAAAACATTTTCTAAAAATTAAAATTGGCAGTTTTATAAGATTTTTTAAAACTTTAAAAATAGATAGGTTTTTTAAATTTTAAAAATACGGTTTATCCGACCCAATTTTTGTAAATATGTTTATAAACATTCTTTTCAACAAAAACAGCTATTTACACTGTGTAAAATTGCATTACAAATTGTTTTCAAAATAGGGTATGTGTTGGCCTTAAACTTAGAAGAGAAGAATCAAGGCATGAAGTCCATCACTTGGTACTTTCTTACTACATAATTTTCTTTTCTTTTCACTTACTCACATATAGTGTACATAAACAATTTCATAACACCAATGAAAGTTTGTAGAAAATCTACAATTTTATTGAATCGTTACAGAATATCAAGAGGGGGTAATTTTTTTTTATAATTTAACAACTCTCACATTCAGAAAAGCCTCTCGGAACCCCGACCCACCATCCCCAATCGATACCTGACCTCCCACGAGAGGGAAAAAGTTACAAGGGATCAGAGTAAAAAAAAACACGCAAAAAACAGGAAACGGCCACTCCAAGTGGGTGACCATTAATGCAATTAGCCATTAAAGAGTTAGAGAGGAATTCTATTAACCCATTTAAACTGGCAGCGGACAGTCTGCCTAAGTGTTTCGGTACATAAGCCAGTACGGACCTGAGGGACCCACGGGCCCTACAGTAATCGCGGGGGCCTGTAATTAATGGCCCTCGTTAGGGAAGGTTAATGGGGCCCCCAGGGCCCCATCGCAGCAGCTGCAGCCCCCCTCGGGAAGAGATGTGGCTGGTAACTGTTGATTGGCCGACTCACTGACCAACAAATGAAATGCTTTTAACGAGATTACTGCCGGACAACGAAGAGAATTACAGACGGACTTAGGGCGGCCTCTGGGGTAACAAGCAAGGTATACAACTTTCTTGTTTGCTGGGGGACCGAGGGAAGTTTGCATTCTGACCGTTGTTCTTTGGGAAGGACTTTCTGTTCTTGTTTGGGTATTTAATTATTTGGCTTTTTTGGGGATCTCTTGCTCCGGGTTATATGACCAAGAGGGACCGAGTTAATTGATGGTTTTAGTTTTTAAGATTAGGTTATGTTGGATTCTGTTTAAATTATATATAAAGAGTTATCTATTTTTAAAGGTTTGTTAACTTTTCTTATTTTTATTTTGTTAATAACAGTGTGATAAATGAAAAATCTTTATGATTTTATCGACAAATCTTATGGACGACATAAAAGGAAACACTAATAATTTCTTGGATATCTGAAATTTTCATTTGTCATCTCAAATAATTAATATGGTGCTCAAGTTTGTAAGGTATTCTTCTTTGTTAAGAATTTTTCTTTTCAAAATACAGCTTTAAACTTAAAAGAATGGAAGAATATTTTTCTTTTTTTTTTATTTATACTTATCAAAACAAAAATTTACAAAAAACAGAGAAAAAAAAACAATATATGATTCGCCTAGGGGACATTAGAATGTCCCGTAAGGTAAAATTGAAAAGGTGAAATATAAATAAATGCCACAATAAAATTGTATAAAACAGACTGTTTTTAATACATTCGTTCAAAAATAATTCAACAACTGATATGGAAAAAGGTAAAAACAAAATTATTTCAGAAAGAAAGAGATTATTCCATCCTAGAAAAATATGATGTGTAAATAAGAAAATTGTGCGATTAACAAACTATTTATTATTTTCATCCGTAAAATAAAACGCGTATTACAATAACTCAGATCATAACTTCCAGAAAACTTTTATAAAAGTATCTATTAGTAATAATCTTTTTGAAACACCGTCCAAATCAAAGTTTTAGAAGTCCTTAAACACCAATCTATCAAATCTACAACTTCACATATCAATCGGATCTTTATCCACAAGTTGATTAATATGGGAGAAAGCAAACCAAAAGCAGAATATGCTGTTTAACTAAGAGTTCAGAGCCCAGTTTAAATTTCCAATATCTTCAATACAACAGCATAAAAAAAAAGATTAAACTCAAGGGTTCAGAAGTGAATCACCCCATCACCCATCTCGCGTTACTCCATCTGCCTTTCTTATCCACGGCCAATCGAGCCTCATTAAGGTAATACATATAAAAGCCGCAAGCGATCTGTCAATCCGGCATTGTCCTGCCCGTGATTTACGCGACCGGACAAAGGGCCGGACACAATGATGTCGTCACAAAGCGGCCCCTCCCACCGTCCGGAAGTTAAAAGTCGGGGGTTGATGATGAAGCGGGGTCGTTAGAAATCTGTGGTAGTTGATACGGGGCGGCAAATTGGCATATGGTCTCGATACCAATTAGTGTGGCGGCGGATTATACGCAAGGCTTGTTTGCGAGGGTTTGGCAGCGATTTCGGGCGCCAAGATGGATTGCTCTTTTGTGCGCCTTTTTGGGCCCGGGTTTGGTAAACAGAGACATCTGACGGGGGCTGGCCTGAACTGGAGGGGTGATGATGGTTCGAAAAAAATTATGAAATGATGAGTTATGAATATTTTTTGACCCTGAATTATTTGATAAAGATTGATTAGGCTTGTTAGTGAAAAAAAGTGAGCGTTATTTACTCTCAAACCTTTTAAGATTCAGTGATATGCATTTATCACTTTATACTTATAAAGTATTTTAATCATATAATTCTTCAATACGCAAATATATTTTAGAAAAGTCGGTTTAACATTTGCATTTACTCAGCAATGAAGATGTTTTGTAATTAAAAAAACTAAACGATATGGTGCCTAAAACTATATGGATGTAGTGTAGATAACATCTTGACCGAGAATACTTAAGAAAGCTAAACACTCCAGCTACACTCTTTTGGTATGTATAAAATCAACATGGTTGTTAGACATTTTTCAGCAGATGATCAAGTATTGTACCTTGGACCTAAGGAGAGTATTCCACCTTGGACCTAAGGAGAGTATAGTACCTTGGACTATCCAAAATACACTTAACTACCTTGAGTTACTAATATAAATCACTATATTAACTTTTACTGCATTGGTATTTTCATTTTAAAAGTAGAGGTGGATTTAATTTCATGACTAACACTAATTTTAAGGGAAATCTATAATTTTGTGACAAAAACAATGCTTTAAAACTTTTATACTGAAAAGTGCTCCAACTAAATCTATTAATCTTATACATCTGGGTGGTTCAATGAGCATTTGTTCCTTGAGTTTTTCACAAACATTTTATTAAGTTTAGAGGTGCAATTAAAGTTTTTTGACATAGGTCCAAGGTACAACACCCTTTGGACCTTGCTGTACTTTGGACCTATTTTCAGTTTTTTTTTCTTTCATTAATTTACGTGTTGAAATACTTCAATTAAAATTCCGAAAAAATATATGTTGTGTATGAAAGACTAAAGTATCGAGGGGAAATTGTTTCATTAATTTACTTTCAATAAATAAAAAGTTACAGGGTGAAACAGTACAAAAAGTTCCGAGGTAGGTCCGAGGCCTTCCCCTATAATAATAAAATCAATGAGAAAAAATTGGAAAAAATAAGTTTTCAATTTTTAAGAAAAGTGAGCTAGTTAGAAACTCAATACCCATCTCCTGAAATTTATGTTATGAATATTTTTAGCAGGATATCATGATAAAGGATTATGTGTAAGAATTTTCCTTTCAGTCTTTTCTACTTTGTTCTAACTGTATTTTTGAAATCATAACCTATAAAGCTATTCATTTATATAAGATATTTTTACTGCAAAACTTTAATTACTTAATAAGAGAATAAATATGTAATTTATGTAAGTAGATATGTGAAAAATTTAGGTAAAGAATCACTAATATTACTTCTTAAATCAGATAAAAACTTAGTTTGAAAATTTTACTGATAGTATTAAACAAAATATCTTTCAACTGGTTTAAAGAGCTTATAAAAATACATAAAAATTTGACTAACATTATAGAATACTATTAAATAAAAACGTATTTCATACAGAAATCCATCTTTTTAAAACTTATCCAACTTCTATCATATAAGTTAAAACTGGGGAATTCTTAAAATCTTTGAATTTTAAGTTTAATAGTGTGTAATTAAATATTTAATAATAATTAAATTTAGAACACCTTAAAATACTATATTTAAGTCCTAAACCTGCGATCAAAATCAAGAAAAGAAACTAGAAGGTATTTTTGAACTGTTCAAATGAGCCCCAACTTTTTGTGTTTAAATGTGCCCCATCTAACCATCTCAAACTTTAAGAGTAAAAAATAGATATTTATATAATTGAAATTCTGAAATTAATTTTTTTTAGACTTACCTTTATTGATACCTCAATAGAATGCTTAATGCCTTAAAAACTTTCTTGATTGAATTTTCACACGAATAAAAAGAGAAGGAAATTTGCTTTGGACCTTCCAAAGCAAGCGATTTTCAAACTCTAAGGATTCCAATGGGCCTAATGCTCTGAAAATTCAGGCAAAGGATGGTACTAACACAGCTACAACTTGGTATTTTTTTCCAGGTTTAAAAAAATTGAATTTAACATAGAGATATGTGGTTTTTTCTAATGTACCCCATGTGCGAATGTACCCCCCTTTCCCCTATTTGAAGTACTTAGGAAAACATTCTTCATAGTGGAGTCAAAACTAAAATCTATATTTTACATTATTGCATTTAAATATTATTTGCACATTTATAAATACTATTTTTTTAATTTAGCATAAATAATACTTTAAACTATTGTTATTTTAAACACCTTAATATCATTAATGGTAAATTTAAATATTTTTTCCTTAATAATTCCTTATACAATTCGTAACAGAATAAACTGATATTTTTACTGAAACAAGTTTTTAGTAACTTTCATGTTTATTTTATCTTAAGATCTTCTTAACGAAACAGTGTGAAAATAATTTCAATATACCTACTTTCCATGGGAAACTCTACATTTCTTGCGTAAGTGTCGAGTTGACAATGGAAATTACCGCTTAAGTAAAGTTTTATACGACAAAACAAGTTGCCATTTAAGCTAACCATAAAACCTATGAAATTTGGAAAGCTAAATCTCCACCTTGTACATCCAAAACCATTAATCAAATACACGTATATCTCCATTAGTACCCCGTGAAACAGAACGCTGGACACAAGGGGGAGTCTATTTCATTACCTGGACATTTGCCCTGATTCACCCGTCGGAAGGGCGACTTAATTTCGGAAGGGGAAATAGGAAACGTCCCTCGGAAGTGCCCTTCCGGGTGGCACGTGACCCTGCCGTCCAATCAAGCGCCGCGCTGATCGGGTATCGAAGGAGATGCTTTAATTCAACACCTGAATGGTTTTACGGCTGTTTGATCGCACTGTTGTGAGGAGGTGATCCTCGAGTAACGATGATTGGGAGGAATGACAATGAAGTGTCGCGTTTGTTTTTGAAAGGGTAGGTCTGGATTAAGGAAGGGGAAACAGGGTAGTTGTGCTGGGGTTTGAAAGATTGGTGAATTTGATTGGGAAACCTTGTACAACCCCAGATAGCAATGTAGGGCTGTTACAGCCCTGCCGTAGCCTTGCGGCGTAATCCCGTGTAAGGCTGTCGCAGGGTTGTCACGACAGCCCTGTTTACCCTGTGACAGGGTAAAACCGACCTCTGCTAGTTGACGCTTTGTAGGGCTTTGGCAGGGCTGGAACGAAAGCCCTGCGACAGGGCTGGAATGAAAGCCCTGCGACAACGTCGTCACGTCTAGGTCTTTTAAATTGGCTATTAAACTTTATTTAAAACTTAATATAGTGTTATAAATTAGGTTTGTTGTAGGGTATTCCAAATTTTCTCCATAGTTCTAGGTTTAATATTGCAGTTCATATTTTTCCTGAGTTTTTTTAATTATGTGATGACACAAAGTTTTCCCCGAAATATTGCACTATATATATATTATACAGTGGTACATATTTTCAGGAATAATTTTGTATCACATAATTCAACAAAGAAACTAAAAAATACGAAATGCAATACTTAACCGTTAACTCTGGTAATATTTTATCCCTACATTTTACTAATCTAATATTAAATACTTTGCTCTCATTAAATAACTCCTTTTTGAATATTTAATTGATACATTTTATGGTATAAAAAAACTTTAAATATTTTACATTTTTAAACTTCTTTATAAAAGTTAAGAAGAAGTTTTCAAACAACCAGTGAAGGAGATACCGAGGGAATTTTTGTTAGAAATTCTTTAAAACAAAATGCAAGAAAACAATATTGTACTGCTATTTGGGATAACATGGTTCTGAGGAAGAAGTAAAAATTAATTATAAAACTCCCTTAAATAAACAAAATATACTCAGAATCCCCATAGATCAGAGAAAGACATAAACATAAGAAAATTTTTAATTAAAAATACGCAGAATATTATCAAGAATTTTATTTTAACACACAATGCAAGAAAAAGTATTACACTGACAATAACACAAACTAGACTAATATAGCTTCTGGATTGACATAGAGTACAGAGAGAAATAAGCATAAAAAATCCGTTAAATATACAAAATATACTAATAACAGGATCCCATATAGATCAGAGGTCAGGTAAATTTAAATTAGAAATACACTCAAGGTTCTCATTCTTAGAATTCAAATTATGGCCACATAAAAAGTAATTTTTACTGAATTAAAATGCTAAGACTGCATACCATGCAGGAACTTTGCCAACTTAAGTTATAGAACAGTATTTGCTATTCCATAGAAAACTGGGTTAGAGAAACATTTTCAATACAAGTATATTTTAAAAGTTAAAATTGACAAGAGATTGTTCTTGCTTAAAATACCACATGAGTAAATTTTACAATTAAGAATATCTACATAAGGAGCCATCAAAGCATACTGGTTCTACTCATAGACTCAAATCATACTAAGAATACTCATGAAATGAAGGGAAATATTGAACTATATGGAAGTTCATTTGCACGTTTATAAATAAAATGACAGTAAAAAGAGAGGGAAAATTATCCCCCATCAACTTTTAAATTAGCAAACATTTGTTTAAGTAAAAAAAAGAAACAGACAAATCAGAACTATACTCAAAAGAACTGTGAGAAAGGAATTAATGAAATAATACATTTATATTAAATATTAATTAGAAATATTGCACAATATAAGATGAATTTAACCTGTTCTATAATTACAAAATTTAAATTTGTTATTTCCATCTCTGTCAGAAAATTCTGTTGTCTCTGAAAAAAAGAGGAAAAATATTATGAAAATCTTCAACATATTAAACTATTTGAGCAATGAATAAATAAATATTCGGTAAAAATATCTTTCTTGAGTGCCAGAAATTAACATTTTGGAGAAAAAAATCCTTCTCAGATATCAAATATACAGTCACCATTTATATTAACTCATTCTAGCTGTCTTCAAAACAAGCCCCATTTTGTGTATTACATTAATGATTCTCAACCTGTGGTCTGTTGGACGTTTTTAAGTGGTCCCTAAATTATAGAACTTTTCGCCTAATAATAGAAAACAGCTGATACAGGAGATGATTATAGATTAACTGATATTCATTTTATGTACATTTAATCCAAAATTTAAGAAAGTGGAACATTTTTTGATGAAGTCATACATAAAATTACCTTAGAGCAATCCTAAATTTGGCTTCTATAAACCAATCACTGACAGCATCTCTTATTACGTTTCTTTAGTATCTTTGAAGATCTGTAAACAGACTTCTGAAAAGAAAAATATAAAGAAACAGAAAGCTGTTGTTCTAAAAAAAGGAAAACACAATAAATTGTTTTGTTTAAGAACATAAAACAAAAATAATTTTCCCACGGAAAATCATTCAGGAAGAATATAAAAACATCCTAATTTCAGTGCGAATTCTTTTTTTTTCTCACACATGTTCTGAAGAAAAAGACTATCGTTAGTAGTATAATCAAATTATAATTTAATTTTATTAATATTATTTTTGAAATAAAATGAAACTACTAATATTTGAAATACTAATATTGGAACATGGGATCATAACAAAGCATAGCATAATTAATAGCATTCAGAAATTTTCCAATTATCCACAACTTTGAATAATATATACGATAAACTTAACTAGTTACACAATTTAAGGCAAAATGAAAAGAAGATGTTTCATAACTCTAAAAGAACATTTAAAACTTACCTTGTTTTTGATCTTGAAATGAAAATATCTTCACACACATAATTTAACTTGCACACAGGAATGGTAATAAAATGGCGATGTTGATGTGGAGTTTGGATGGACTTATTGGGGTCACGTGGTATGTCACGTGGGCTTAAATTGGCTTGGCTGTCACAGCCCTTTCCTGAAAGCCCTTCAACAGGGTTGTGGGGACAGCCCTTTCATAGCCCTGCGTCAAGCGCTGCTGTAGGGCTTTTCGGTATACCTTGTTTGGTCAGCCACGGAACAGCCCTTTTCTTGCACTGCTTAAAGGCTTTTCGGCAAACCCTTTTTAGGCAGCCCAATGACAGTGAAAAAAAAGGGCTAACCGCAAGGTTACATGCTATCTGGGACCAATTTATCGTGTTGTTGATTGGATAGAAACTAACTTTTTCTTTTGGTATGCATAGGATATGTTTTAGAAAAACTAGGGGGAAATGTTATTTTTATAAATACATAATTGACATAATAACGCATCAGTAATCTACAAAATTATGAAGCTGAGAAACCTGTGATTTAGCAGAAACATTTCTCTTTGGTAGTAAGATGAATGCTTATGCCAAACTACATGGATGAAATAAATATTTGAAGTAATAATAAAACCACAGAATAAATATGTTTAGATATTAAAGCAAGCTGTTTAAGTCCTAGGATTTCTCTTCTTTTTTTGTGAAAAAAAAATTATAATCATAATCATCCTAGGGAAAACGGTTGTACCTTCGGACAAAAATAACGATTTTTTTTCTAAGGCAGATAAAATCACCTTTCGGCCATTTAAAGTGTCCAACCTGTAGTAACAATCTTAGTAAATAGGGTAATTTTATTAGGTCAAATTTTAAAAATTGGAATTTTAATAATTTTTAATAACTTAATAAAATTTATGCCCATAGGTACAATAACCTGTTCTCCTTACAAAAGGATTTTGGAAAAAATTTTTGGTTGAAAAAGGTAAAAATGAAACATTTTTATTGATGTATTACATTTTACATGTAATAAATTGGAAATCGATTTTTTGAAGTAAAGTACTTTTAGAGCTTAAATAATCATTTAAAAGAACTTTATTGACACATGTCTTAATTTCCTACTGAAAATACATAAATCAGACAGAATTTCCAAATCGAAATTTGAAGTTAATAGCTTATTGATCATGATGATTGATCTGATCATTTCACTGATCCAAATTAATAACCTGCAAAACTCATATAAAACCGTAAAAAATTCGACTTTTGCAAATCTTCTTCGGTAGATATTTTAATTTTGTCGTCATCATATTGGAATATGATAATGGTGTTATAGATTTTATACTACATTTACATTAAATGTAAAGTAGAATCAAAAATTTAAAAAGTAGTTTAGATCACAAAATCTTGGATTTTTCATCATAAAATTACTAAAATATAAATCGCCCACAAACACATAGATCAGATGTAGTTTAATGTGCATTAAGATTTATTCACATTAATAAACCCGATTTAAAAACGCCAATTAGCTACATAAATAGTTTATATAACGTGCCCAAAGGTACAACACTTATGGTTTCGGTACAACTAAGGTGTTTTGGAATTCTAATTTCTATAAAAGTAAAAGGATTGAAGTACGTAGTAAACCTAAATGTATCGGTTTTTCCCATCACTAGTTTTAAGCCAGTTTAAATCAAGGATTTTGTGGTACTTCCATTTTTTCACTTTTCCACAAAAATTTAATTTAATTCTTATGAACGGTAAAGGTAGCTAGTAGCTTTTAAATAGGTGGAGGTTTTTATAATCAAGCTGTATAATAATTTGCTTGCTACAAATAGGAAGTTATTTATTTCCAATTTAAAATGTTCTATCCATTGTTCGTAGTTTGCTTTCTTATGAATTTTTCATTGAATTACGTGAAAATGCAGTCTTTTTTTTATATGAAAGAAAAAAGGTCCATTAATAGTTGGAAGTGTGGCGTAAAAGTGATATAGTGAAAATGGAAAATTAAATAATGCGGACATCCACTAGAAAAATTTTGAAATTATGATTTTACGAAAGAAGACATTAAAAAATTGAAATAATCAGAAAAAGGTTGACACCTAGATAAAATGACATAATTGAGATAAAATATTGCAAAAATAGTCGGAGTTATATATAAATACATTTTTATACCTGGTTTTATTGAAAATGTTTTCAATAAATAAAACCCCCAACGATTCAAAGGTCGTAGGTAAAAAAAAACTTACTCATGGTATGTTAATTTCAGTTCAATTTTTGGTTTACATCTTTTATTAATTCAAGAGGAATTAGTTAAAAAAATAAATGTTAAACAATGCTTCTATTCGATCTGTGTCATTTGCTAATTATCTTTATGCTTTATACTAATCTGAATAAAATCTATCAACTTAAAAGAATGCTAATTCTTTTATAAAAGTATTCTTTTCATACAATTGATTCTTTCACTTCCCTCGCAGGTTCTCACTCAAATTTATTTATGGTTGTTTGTTTCTGACTTATGGCTTTCAATCATCTTGCAAACAAATAGAGATCTTTGTTTCTATATCTTTAATCGCATTTGTTTGTCATATGTATCCCACCTTTCAGCTTCGAATTGCCTAAAAAGTAACCTCAGGGACATCGAAATCATGAAGACAAAGGAATTCCCATTACCCCGTAACTACGCTCCGCTTTACCCGCACAGCATTTAATAATGCAGATACCTTTTAAACAATTCAATGTGGCTGAGAAGTTTGAATGGTTCAATAGACGTACAGTTCCTCCGTGTAAACAATGGCAAAATGGAAACCAAAAACACCTTATTCGTCGTAGATATAATTGCTTGCTCTGCCTAAAAACGCTGCGAACTCTCGTCGAACTTGAGATTTTGAGGTTCATCACGGTAAACGGGAGTATTTATTGAGAGTTTTATTCCTCTGAGATGAACTAATATTACGGTAATTTCTCAAAAATTAATTTTATAAGTGTTCTGTTTTTTCCTGTTTATTATTTCTTAACATTTTTCGTATTAGTGACTAATAATGATATGGTTTCACCTTTGTCTGTATTTTTAAAGCTTGAGTTTATTAATTAAACAAATAATTTGTGATTCGTTTAACACAATAGTAAATGAGAAAGAACAAAGCAGAATTAGCGGCGTTGTTATTTTAAGAGCTTAATATGTATGTGAATGCACAAGTTATTGAAACCTTTAATATGTTGTAGAACAATGTGAGTACTCTTCAATGATATTTCGTTAATTTCTTGTCATTTGTCATTAAAAGAATTAAATGAGTGGAACACCTTATTCGCCACATATTCTCAGTTCAGTGTAATCTTTGAACACAATTTTATCAGAATAATGATTTTCTTTACATTGCTAGTAATCAGTTTAGGTACGTGTCATCAATTTCATATCTTCTGCTTATGTACTGTTAAATTTTATGCATTAAAGCCAAATAAATCCTAATTACTACAAAATATTAAAATTATTTACTAAAAAGACAAACATATTCGCTTTAAATCAATTGTTACTCCAAGTAAGCTCATTCAAGAAGAATACGTAAGTATCAAACTTCACATTGACAAAATACTTCATACATACATACATGTTAAATGAACCACATAATTTAAATAAAATACTACAGATTATTTTTTAACAAGTATATACACGTACAGTACAGTCAACCCAATTATATAATGAATCAGATAGGACGGCACTCTCCATTTTGCTCGTTAAATCTTAATTCTCATAAAATATTTTTTGAAATATTTTAGGTATTTTATAACGGCTGTGAATCAAATAAATGCTTTGAGACTTCATAATAAAAAAACAAGAAAATTTACGGTTATAAGAATTTACTTTTTAGTTTATACACGTATACAGGAACAGTTATTTGGCCTACTTATTTTTATCATAAGGTACTGTACATCAGTAAACCAAAAATTTATAATAAAGAATGCAAGAGTTAGTCCAGAGATATTGATTTCTATACCATGGTTATTTACAGGAACAGTTATTTGGCCTACTTATTTTTATCATAAGGTACTGTACATCAGTAAACCAAAAAGTTATAATAAAGAATGCAAGAGTTAGTCCAGAGATATTGATTTCTATACCATGGTTATTTTTGTAATAAATGGATTGTTTTTTTCCGCATGTCTAATTTTGTATTGCAATAAGCTGCATTTGTGTGGTGATGGTGGTGGGACTTATTCCACTTATTCTAGCCGCAGGCTAGACCAAGTCCATGAGGCCGAAGATTTCATAAAGTCAAAAACAAGGAGTGGTTTAGTACTATGTCTTCTTTGTCAAGTCCAGTACAGTGCAGCAGGTGTATTATTAAGCTAAATTATGCTTTATGCAGTGTTTTTTTATTTATAATCTTTCTATAGAAAACTTAAATTGCATAAGTTTATACCTAAGCTTTTTTACATCACTCCTAGATTAAGAAAAGTTTAACTATAACCTGTGGATAGAATTTAGGAGAGTAAATAGAGTGTGCATCGTGTCTGAAGTCAATTAAAGCAGCTATTTTCAAGACTATCTGGCATCGGAGCTCATGGTTACCATATTTCGCAACGCTCTCGCCCTTTCACGAGGGATAAAACAACAACGCACGAAGTTAAACTGCAAACACGCCAACGTAAACCGCCAAAGGTTGCGGAATCTCGTTTCGAGTCCAAACTTCTTCACAGAAATAACAGAAGAACTCTTCAAGAAATATTAATTTAAATTAAACACAAAGGTTAATAATATAATACAAGAAGTAATTTAAATATTATGCCGAATCTAATCGAATAACAATTGTGATCATTGTGATTCCACGAGGTTTTTAAAATCTTTATTTATCAAAATGTTACGAAGATAATATAAAATTTTACCCTCAAAATTTTTCGAATTCACTTCCTTTGTTACTAAACACATAAACATGTCTTTTTAATTCTTTTTTTTTATTTTTTGGTGAATTATAGCGTCTTTTTCCCTTCAAAATCAATGGGTCTATGGAAGCAAGAATTATTTTTGCCTGGATTGATGTTGGGAACGCAGGGTTGTAAACCTAGTCACCTCTGTGTTATTCTACCTCTATGTTTATAGTTAGTTATTGGAATATTCAACTGATTAGAATATTTTGGATGTTTAATCAATTTTCATTACAATATATGCCGAATCGTAAAGTAAATTTTAAATCAAATAAGCTTTTACTTAAAATTATATTTTAGTTATGTGACTAAGATGTAACTACGAATTATTTTTAATTAAAAACGTTTCATTAAACTTCCAATATTTGTTATCTTTTGTCATTACAAAAAACTCAAATGTAACTAATATTATAAATGGGGAAATGAAAGTTTATCCCTTACTTTGTAAAACACACAATTGATAAAGCGAAAATATAATCCCTGCCCATGATAATAAATGTGCATGATGACTTTCCCAGATTACGGCTCTTAAATGTTTGTTGCTATTTGCATTTGTATTGATTCCTCGCATCGAAACAAAAGCTGTTGTTCTATAACCCCAAACCGCTTAACTTTAAATTCTCTTTTCTCTCCAACATGGTAGGGCCGTATTAGATTTCCATTCTCATTCAAATAGCCTATTTATACACATCCATCTACCAATTTTTCGGAAGCGTCCAAAAACTTTGATTATTACATGGCATAACGACGAATGAGTGAATCGATATAAAGAGAAAAGAAAGCATTATGCCAATGATCATAGTTCATAAAGACATGACCTAATGCGTAAACCTTTGTGACGCTGATTCATGAATAATTAGGGAGCTCACTTGGGAAAACAACAAATCGGCATTCGTTTTAGTTGATTGCTTTTAAATTATTTAATCTGCTTTTCCACTCACAAGGCCAGAGAGGTTATTTAATTTTGCACCTGCTCATGCCGTCATGCTCTCGAAATGTCACGAAATCTTGCATTGTGTGACGATAGCTGGACCTTTCGACATTTGTGGTCATGAAACAAAAGAGACAGTCTAAATAGAACTCATTGTTGACACATTTTATTACAGAGCATCTTATGAAAATTCATTTCCTTTGCTGCTTATCTTCAGAACTAGTTCATGATAAAATATTTATTTAAAGGCTCCTTTTTAAGAAAGTAAAACGATATTAAATAAGAAATAATATTACATCTTATGTAAATATCAAACTGATAAACCACAGATTTTACAACATTATTCGATGGAATTTGTCAATTTTTTAAATTTGTAAGATTCAGAAATAGACTAGTATTAGGTTAATTAAGATCTACAGTTTTTTAGAAGTCATTAGTGTCTTAAGAAGGCAAAAATGCGAATTTAGTGAATTAAAAGGTATGCGGAAAGGAAGCGAATGCGACTTAGATTCATCATCATCACTATTCTTTTTACGCCCGTCTGGCGCATAATGCCTTGCGCGACTTAGATTACCTCCCAGTATAAAGTTTATAAGTAAAGTTATAAGCTCCCAGAACTATAGTATAAAGTTTAGGTAAAATTATTTGCGAAAGCTACAGTATTTATAACTTTGGTATAATAATTATTTTATCGGTTGTAATAAAATAATTATTCAAAAAAGTGCTAACTACTTTTTGTACTAAAAAAATAACAACTGTCGGAATATTAAAGTCTTAATTTTTTATATTAAAATAAAATTTCTAAATTAATATTTAAATGGCGTAAAACTGTCTCAAAATGCAAAATTTGCTTATCAAAATAAGTTTAGGTTTGAAGCTTTCATCCTAAATACTGTTATACTTCCAATATGTATTGATGCTACAAAATCCTTAGTTTAATGGAAACTATTTTGACCAAAAGTGAAACAATAGAAATGTTTGACCTGAAGTCCATTAATGGCTGACTTTTAGCAAAACTGCTCTAAAGATTACTCTGTATGATTATTTTACGCTTCACGTAATCGATCATGCTAAGTTACTGACTTATTTTCATGACAAGTAGAACTCTACTTCTGTGTTATTTGTTGTTTGGGACTTCGGTTATATGATCATATAGCGTGCGACTCATCGGCAATTATCTGGTGTATTTTAAATCAGAAACTTATGTAAATGTAGTGGTTTAGTCAGTACTTGTCGCAAATAGCGCTAAAGAAACTCCTTTAAAGTAAGATTAGTTTATTTATCTATAGAGAAGCTACACATATTTCTAACATTCTGAATTATGTATTTATAATCTTATTTGAAATTACTTTGTTATCTTAGGTATAGTCAACAAATACAGTTAAAGAAAAAACGCCAGTTAAATTAGCAGCAAAACATTTAGGTTACTATTTTAAGGGTACTATTTGAAGCAAAACAATTAGGTTATTATTTGAATACATAATCACACGAATACTTACAATACTTTCATCTGTTTATTAAACAGTTGAGGTTTGTATTTTTTACGAATATGAGCGTGTACGAAAAAGATATTGTAGATAGTAAAACTTTCAATATAAACAAAAGAATATGTAAGTAAAACTGTTTGTTCGTTCATTTTTAAGTAAAAACATAGAGACTTGCGCATTAATGTATTATTCATCGATTTTTAAAATTTTTTAGGAAATAATTAATAAACGGTTTTTTTATGTAATTAATCTACTTAATATTTTATATGCGGTTTTGATATCTATCCTAGAGTTCTTCGGGCATCCCGTCAACTGAATAAATTTTAATTCATAGACTGTAAAAAAAAACTCATTTTGAAACTAGACTGTAATTAATAGACTGTAGAACTACAAAACAAAAGTTGCGTATGCTGATGGGAGAATTAAGTAAAAAACAGTTTTATAAATTCATAAGAAAACCTTCATTTCAAAGCATTCGCCATATTTCTGAAATAACACTGATGATCCCAACGCTTTACACCTGTTAATGAGATTGCATACATCCCATATCACACCAAGCACTACTCAAAAACAACGACAGCTCAGCAAAAAAATAATTCGAAACCATCCCCACACAAACCACCTATCTCCCAAAAACCGCTTCATCACAAAAAAAAACGAAACAATCCGCCCCTGCGAAAATTCTTGCACACCCCGCACAAAATCACCCCCTATTTACCTTCCTCTCCACCCTCCCTCCCTTCCGAAAAGGATACCGAGAGAGAGAGCAAACGATAAAAAAGCGCCCCCTATCACCGTCTCACCCCCAGGACAAATTAATTTAACTTAACGCCTACAAGGCGAGCATAAAACACAAAATACCTAATAAAAAACGGATTCCCCCCTGTAGTAAGTGGGGGGCTTGATCTAAGGTGGCGTGGCAGATGGCATGCGGACTCATTATGTTGAAACGGTAGGGGGGTTCAGGAAGGGGTGGTTCATCCGCCATCTGCCCTGGGTGCTTCTCCCCCCTTAAACATATTCATTAGACCGGCCGACACTTTGGGAGCGATGAGAGACCGCGACAGGGGGAGGGGAGTCGAATTATTAGGAGGTGAAGCGTGGGGGGAGAGGGGTAAGTGTTGATTGAGATTGCTAAATGCCGCTTTAAAACGAAAGAGGAGGGTTTGTCTTAGCGTTATTGAATTAGTTGGGTTTTTCGAGGGGATCAAACGGACCGGTGAGGGTTGATCCGTCAGAGAGGGTGGGTATGGAAAGGCCACCTGTTCTGGAATATGTATTACCCCAGAAGATGTATGTTGTTTTGGTTTTGTTTACTAGTTAGTTTTGTAAGTTTTCGGTATTAGAATTGAAACTTTTAACAGTGAAAACGTAAACATTTGACTCATCATCAACGTAAAAAATCATGTTTTTTTTTTAAATTTAGTGTACAACATCAATAGACCCGATGAGTTCTAAAACGGAAAAAATCTGTGTTTTGTCAGCAGTTTTATAATTTCTCTAGTTTCTAAAATTATATAATATTTAGGTATATAGAGCATTTTCAATCACATGACTCGGACTTAACAACGGCCTTTAGCAAGTGTGAAGTCAAGTGCGAATGCTCTATTATATTTTATTTCCAATTTTTAATGTAATTTTTGGGGGTCTAAATTTTTTAATACTATTAGGATAATATGACCGTAATAAAAACTTAATTTGCCTACCCATGTATTGAAGATTTTTTTTCTGGGTGAATTAAACTGATATTAAGCTAATTATCTTATTCAATAATTAGAAAGCCAATTTGACTCAAATTTTTGGATTTTACCAAATGGTAACGCGCGTAAGAGACTTAAACATCAATTAAAAATTGGAATAATTTAATAGATTTTCGTTCGAACATTAGTCATATTGTGATATTTTTTGGAATCGAAAAATACGAAACACCCAGAAACATGAATTTTGATAATCAGCGCATGATGTGAGATGGGGACATCGTATTTTAGAGATAGGAAGTCAAATTAAGATATATCCTTTAACTGTTCAAAAGTTACCCATACAAAGGAACTAGAAAAACACGAAATCTCCAATACTGTAGGTGTGAAAAGAAAAACTCCTGAAGGAAAAACCGCTGGGACAATTTATAACTCAATTTCAAAATATATACTGAAGTTTATTAATTTAACTGCTCACAAAATTAATAAACTTCAGTATAAACTAACTTATACGTATTTTATTCTTCAGAAAAAATAAAATATTCATACTCATAACAGTACCAGAAACGTCGAATGATTTAAAAACTTTTCGTAATGAATATAAAAGTAATGTGAAGGCAGATTTCTGTGACGACCTTTTTATTTTGGTTTTATTTCCTTTTAAATTTCTAATATTTCATTACCATAAATTCACTTAAAGTGAGGGAATATATTTTAACGGCTTAGGTTTTAGTTAAGTTTTATATATATTACTTTCTAATAGGTAAATATGGTTTTCTATGCATTTATTTACATTTCAATTGTTTACTTGTTAGTAGGTACAAATGATCATTTATGCATCATTTCAAGATCGAGTACGTATTTATCAAATACGAACAGGTAAATAGAATCCTGCTCACTTTTGCTGAACGTTTTTAAATAACAAAGATTAAAAGGGCTAATCATCATCTTTACATACACATAGTATAAACTAAATTATTCTAATAAAAAAAATTAGAAAAACCTTCATTAAACTGTATATCAAGAATGTTTAATGTATTTGTGAAATATTAATTTATTATCCTTAATATTTGAAAAACGATCTCTTAAAAAACTATTTAATCAGTAATAACGTAATACGACTTTATTAAAAGAATATACAATGTAATTGGAATATTCACCTACTCGTTTGGTTGCTGTACACTAGAACACCCTTTAATACCCATTTATCTTGAGATATACTCAGTTATAAGTTAATTATTCTAATGTTAATTTTTTAATAAACATTTTATTAAAGCACATCAAGAATATGTTAGATATTTTTATAAAATAATAATTATTTATTCTTATATTCGAAAAAAAGCTTTTTATATAAACTATTTATTCAATAATAACGTAATATACTTAATTAAAAGAATGTACAATGCAATTGGAACATTTGCCTACCCTATAAGTTGATGCACATTGAAAACCAATCCACTTGAAACCACTTTTCCTCTACAAAAAATCACGATGGCGGAATAATAAAAAAACCCTATCTAAAAGTTCCCCCAACTTTTACGTTTTGATTCAATACTCTAAGAAATCAAACTTTCTAAAGTGCTCTTTATCACGAGGAATATCCTCCGTTCGTCTTACTCTCGAGATATTTATGCGTTCGTCTTCGCAGGAAACGTAAAAATTCGTCAGAACGGACAAGAGAGGTCAGTACAGTCCGACTTCTTCCTTGAGAAGTGAAGTTCGGGAAAATGTAAGGAGACGGCGTCTTTAAATCTTCGGTAGTGTTATAAAGCCGGTGTCCGTTTCAAACTTTCTTGACAATAAGTTTTCAGAGTTTCCCTTAGATTTGTCTGTTTGAGAACTCCGGGTCAAAAGAAGAATGTTACATACCTAAATCTACAAAGTTAGAATAGGATTGTAGAATTACGAATAAAAGGTTATAAGAAGAAAATCGTTGAAGTTATTAGTAGTAAAAAACTGTTTAAGACACCTTTTTAATTTTATTCTTTTAAATAAAATGTGAATTTATGTTTTATTTCTTTGATAACGTTTCAATTTTTCAAAAACCTTTACTTTTTATACTCACATTTGTACTCTAACGTGTGTTTGGAATCCTACCGTTCTTTAATTGAAAATAATTGAAAGATATAGCTGAAACATGTTTAATATTTGTAATTTGAAAGATAAAATTTGTCTTCTACTTGTATTAAGTAAATTAGAAGCAAAAAAGTGCTACCGATTACATTTTTCCAGTAGTTAGAAACTATAAAAAGTTCTATGATCGTAAGATGCAAAGGTTTTACTATCAAACAAAAAATTAAACTTATCATCTAATTAAAAATGAACTTGGTTATTAAAATACTGTAATAATTTTATTTTAAATTATTTTAATAAATTCTAAATTGGGTAATGGGTATACGTATTTATAAGGAAATGAACGTTCTCTATTTTTTAAGTTGTTACAGTTTTTTCAAACAACTTTCGAGAGTAAGTTCTTAAAATTACTTTTTTTAGTTAAGTGTAAAATTTATAATTTTATAAGAGAATATTTAACATACATTCGCAAGGATAAGTTTTTAAATTTTTCTTTCATGATATTTTAAGGAAAATTATTCTTTAATTGACATGAAATTTCAATCGGATTCGTATTCAAAACATATTTAAAAGTACTATATTCTATAGATATGGACAACCAAGTAATGAAGATTGAATAAAATATCAGAGAACTATAGACTAACTATAGGTATAGGCCTAAACACAAGAATATTGTAAAATCTCCATCGCCATGGGATGCATTCTACTACATCTCGGTAAGTTAAAGACGCCAACTCCCTTAAACTTGTTCCATCCAACCCTAATCATATCTCAAACAAACTTCAAAAACAAAACCGAACTACATTCACAGAGAAAACCATCTTTTATGCAGATGCATCATAAATATTCCCCAGTAACAAAATCTCCCTCAACGTAGTTAACTCGCCAAAAAAGAACACCGAAAGAAAAATGAACCAAACTCCACCCAAACTTCCGAACCCATGAAGCAAGCTCGGGTATCTGGGAGAAATGGACGATACTCCCCCATAACTTACTCCCCCGCGAGGATAAATTCCCCCCTCGATAACCGGGAAAATATTATTTGAGGGAGGGTGAAAAAAATCCGCCCCTTTTTTGCGATATCTCAATTGGCGAGCGCTTTAAGTTTCTCGGAGGCAGTGTTCCGGAAGTAAACTGCGACCGCTGTGGGCCGCGGAAGAAAAGAACGTTTATACCCGCGGTGTCAAAGATGATGGAGGGAAAAAAAGGGAGAGTCGCTGACAAAATCAAGTTATCCCTTGTTTGGGGGAAAATTGTCCTTTCTTTGAAGTGAAACGGGGTTCTTTCCTTAACAAGCTTCATCATAAACATTATGAGGGGATCGGAAGAAAGGCCCTGATAAAGATCGCAACATATAATACCGGAGGGGAGCTGGATTTGGCGCTCTATCACTTTTTTTGTAGAGTTAGGTGATGAAAATTTATAAGAAAATATCCTATTTTACTCTAATGATTTTGACTACATGACTACAAACTTTTTTTATACCAGAAAAAGAACTAATATTCCTTCACATTGAAAGCTTTTTATAAGAACCTAATTCATTTATATCAGTTGAGTAAGCAAGGGCACTTATCTTACCTAATATGGAAATTACCTTACCCAAAGTTAATAGAACATTATCTTGTAGTAACAACAGATTTTCTGGAGTAAGCTCAAAAGTTTGAACAAACAAAAACCAGACACTTATTCTTACATTTGAAACTATATGAATTACTAAGATTTTCTATTTACCTACAACAGTCTAATTCAATTAGCTTCATTGCCTCCTTTTTTTGCTGAAAGACTTGATAAAATCTCAGTAAATGTTTCCAAATCGTACTATGGAATTATCTATAAAAATTGAATAGAAGAACGAAATTTCTCCCCATCAATTTATATCAAAGCTGTGCCAATGGTGATTAAAACTTTATCAACGCATTTTGTTCAAACATGATTGACTAAAATTTTAGGTACCTCACATTTTGCATAAAATGAGTATGCATACAAACAGAAAAAAATTTAAATATTTGTAGAATCTTACCAAATTAGAATATCAGAATTTAAAAGAAATGGCAGAGATCCCCAAGTGTTTTAAATTTCTAGCACCTTACCGGTGGTAACAAACCTCTGTGAAAACATTAACTTGTTGCGAACGGGGAAACGCTTAAGCAACTTTTTGACGACGATCTTAACGTTTACGTGAGAAGAACAGCCGCTGATGATGCCTGACACAGTTTTAAACAGTTTTACACAGTTTCCTTATGTTCTATGTGGTATTTTTAAACATTGTACAATGTTGCAGTTGACAGAGCGTTTACCATCTGTAGAGTGAAACATTTTAGCTATAGAAATATGGAAATTTCCAATATCTGTTGTTGAACATCTACCTATTTATATTTGATTCACATACAGAACTGTCTTAAAAATAAAACTGAATAAATAAAGTTAATTATTTCAGTAAACCGTTGACCCTTCCAAGTAAATTTCAGAAATGTGTTACTAAGTTCAGGCGTGGATCCAAGGGGATGGGCACTCAGGAGAGTGCCCCCTACTTTTAGAGAGTAAATATCAGCATTTTTCTGGGGGAGCACCCCCATACTCTCCAGCGGTACCAAAAGAGGATCTTGAGTGATACTTTTTAGAAAATTCCTAACATTTTGACATTTTTCTCAAAAGGTGAAGGTGATAGTGTGGAAAAGTGCCCCCCTTGGAGCCGTGCTGGATCCGCGCCTGACTAAGTTTGACAACAAAAAAGTATGCTAAGCCCACCGATTAATATCAAATACTCCGTACAAATATGAAAATTCGCTCCCAATCCAATCGCTTGGCGCCTTGGCGCTGACCGGCCGGCAGCCCTAATCCTCCCCTTTCCGCAAAGTGGCTCGTTAAGCCCCGGTGTCAGTTGTTGGGGCGACTGGTCGGTGTCGCCGGTCGCCTTAATCACACCTAATGAAGACTCCTCTTGCTTTTCATAAGGACGGCGGGTGCTTGTTAAGGGACCAGCTTTAGCATAAACTGCCGCAAAAAGGGCGCATTGTTGGAGCATGGGGCAGGCAGGCGGAAAAGGGCGCCCGCTGGGGCTTTGTGGCGCGGATACGCCCGCTTTGACTCATGTCACCCCCTCTGCAAATGATGCCCTCCCCTTCATGGCATGTGACTTCGTGGGATGATCCGCATGTTTGATAAGGGATCCTTTTAATGATGTAGAGAATGTAATTTGTTCTGATCTGTAAGCAAAGATGGGATGGGAGCGGTTGGGATTACTTTAAGTCAGTGGTTCCTAACCTTTACAATACTGCTACCCCTGTAACCTATTAGGAAATCAAATTTTACCCCAATTTTAAAATGTTATAAAAACACTCAATGCAAGCGAATTCTAATGTTTATTAATTACAAAGTTGTCATTGCCCAGCAGTTAGTCAGAAAACTGGATACATTGTGGCTACATAAAAACACAACAATATTACGATATTTTAACTATGAATTAATAATAATAATAATCAGTGTGAGGGTTGAAATTGTTTTTTTATGTTAGGTTTAGTGTCACTTAAAGCACAACTCATGTCATGTTCCACATTGAGACGGTTTCTGGCCTTTGTTTTCAATGAAACTAAAGTTGAAAAACCACTCTTGCATCTGTAAGTGGTGGCAAAAGGTACTATCATTTTTAAAGCTCTGTTAGCTATAACAGGATATTCGGCACCTGCTTTAATCCAAAATCTGCTGAGATCATACATTTGAAATTCTACTTTGAAAGTACTATTCTCGCGCAGTCCAAGAAATTCTACTTTGGCCGCTACATCTTCATCTTTAATAATGTCATCATCAGTAGAAAATGGTCTTAATATCCAAGAGTTGAACTAACGATTATCTAAATCCGGAAAGTATTGCTTCAGTGACTCTATTACTGCAGATAAATGTTGATCCACGGCATTTCCAAATGTGATTTTGTTTTCTTCGGTATTTACCAATAATTGCTCACAAATTGTTCTCTGTTACCCCTGAAGAATAGCGTGTTTACCCCCCGGGGGGTAATTACCCCCAGGTTCGGAACCCCTGCTTTAAGTGATTTGGATGGGGGAACATTATTTGGCTCGGATTTGTAGTCTTCACCTATTTGTGAATGCGCTACGTTTTCAATTATTAGGGGGTTTGTTGAAAAAGTATTTCTCTCTCGAGAAATTTCAATTGAATACGTCTCTGAACTGTAGAGGAAAGCGGGGCTATTTAATACACAAAAATTCAAAACCATATTTTAAGTTTAAAAAAATTACATATTCTGATACTATTTTTCTAAAAATATCTTAAAATAACTCAGTGTTATGAAACCAATTAGTAAAAAAATTTTACAGCATGCTTTTTTGAACATTAATAAGTTTTCTACTAAACATTCAGGAATAAAAAATGAAAGAATTTAACGGATGGTAATTTTCAATATTTTCTACAGAAAACAAAAACTCTTTTAATTTCTTTTAAAATACATATGTTTGGATGAACTATTTTGAATTTCTAAAGGTAGTAAATTAAAGAACTTAAGAGCTAAATAAAAGAAATGTTTACAAAAAATAGTTTTTTCAGGTTTAGGTATATCATATACTATATTGGGTCTTCGAGGGTTAATTACGTTACGCCTTTGCATATTTCTGAATTTATGTAAAGATAGAGACTTGTTTTAAAGAAAAAGAGGTAGCGAATAGGTAAGATATTCAAAACATAGTTAATTTTTAACAAACCTCTTATTAAAGAAATGAGATGCAATTTTCTAAGAAATGAAAATTAGTTATATAAAATTCAAAGGTATATATGTATTTGTCGAAAAATTTTCAGAAATATAAAAATGCTTGCCAATTATATATGATTAGTAGTATTTTGAACATTATAGTTCTTTACTTACTTAATTATCCTCTTCACGCCAAGTTGGCACATAAGGCTTCGAGTCTCTTTCTCCAACCATCCCTGTCTTGGGTGCTTGGGAAAGGTTAATACCTTTCCTTGTCCTTTGTTACCTATAAAAAGTGTTAAAAATTTATCAAGGCGATATTATCAAGTTCCTGATTTGATCATTTGTTTATTAACCGCCTTCAGTATGGATAATCCTTTCCGAAATAACTTAATTCATGTAAGATTTAACGTTATATTCAAGATTATTTATTTATTTCCGTTTTAAGTTTGTAATTTCTGACTTCTTATGAAAGTTCAGAATAATTTAAAGTAAGAAATTATTGATTTCTGACAAATGAATATGTGTTTTTACAAAATTTTGTAGGCCACGACTGCCTGGGCGAGCACTTGTATCGTCTACACATTTATGACCATCCTGACTGTATAATATGTGACGAAAAGGAACCAATGAACAGAAAGCATCTTCATCGCTGCAAGATGCTCCACACTCTTAAGTCCGAGACCGCAAGATATTGGCGTGCGAGAGAGCTCATGGGAAGATGACCTCGGTCTCTTTGTTTAATTCACCTTTTGGTGTTTTATGTTCTTTGTTATCTGTATGTATTCCCTGCCATTGGAAATAAAAAAAAAATAAATTACAAAATTTAGAAATACACAATCTCAAGACCCAGATTCCAAAATGGGCATTTCAGTCACAGCATAATTAAAATATTCTTCACTGTATCCTAACTTACCACCAAATGATTTTTTAAAAATCTGCTCTCAGATATATATTCTCTTCCAAACACAGAATATGGGCATTTTGATGTGTATCATGTGCCCCATTAGTGTATCAAAGTACCCCACATCATAGTGTATATATTTGTCCCATCGGTTATTTTTAAACAAAAACATTTCTTTTAAAAATACACAAAGATTATTTAAAAATTAAGTGTATCCCTTATTGGTAACAAGAATTAACTTTATAACTTTTTATGAATGAATAACTTTTTGAATTTACAGACCTCTGTATTCGAAGTAGAATAGTATCAGAAATATTTTATATTTTTCTTGGAAATTTTCTTTTGGAATTTTTGCCAAAAAATTATTTATTTTCATAAAAGTTTATATAGACTTACTGCTACATCGGGAGATTTCAAATGAAATTAACTTAACTTCAGGGTAGATAACTGTAAAAGACAATCACAATTTCATAGAAAATTCTTATCTCATAAATACTGTAAATGTGTAAATAATTAAAAAACCATAGAACCTATCTGAAAAATTCCCATTTTAAATTACTTCTTCTTTACTAAAATGTCTAGGTCTATTATATTAAATGCAATTTAACTTTTCGCATAACAAATAAAGATAATATACCTGAATTTAAAATATGATTTTAATTGTAGACAGTAGTTTCTTTTAATTAGTTCTTAAGTTCCCACACTCAGGACCAAATCTAAAACTAGCCTCAAAATCAGACTAACCATGCACAGTTTGAATATTAATCTTGAATAAAGGGAGTTATTTTTCATGGAATATTTGAACTTATTAAGCTAATAAGTGTCTTTTTACTTTTAATTAATTAAATTAACTTACATAATACTTCATTAAGTAGTAGTTAATTAGCTCACTTGTTTCCTCCAAAACCTTCAATGTAAATATTTAACTTTAACTTAAACTCGACTGAAAAAAGCATTAAAAATGCTCTTCTGAGTTAATTGAAACCCAAACTCGAAGATAATTTCCGACATCCTTTTAAACCCGAGATAGCATCACCGAAACCCTTTAAAGCGCACAGCAACACGACAACACCTTAAAAAAAACTCCCTCCCCGACACCGAATCTAATTAATTTTCATTGGAGAGTCGTTCAAACAGTAATAAACACTTACCTCCGGATTCCGAACATCATTCTCCGCTTGGCGAGGTTCTAATATCGAAAACTCTTCAATGCGACTTATAATTATAACTTCACGGCGGTGATATTATTATTATTTTGTATCATAGCGGCCGCCTTTGTAAAGGTCAAGAAAATAAGATTATTAGAGAGAGAGAGGACCGGAGGGAGAATTTAATTCATTCCCCACGTGTTGATGAGCATAACACTTTAATCATCCCACAGAGTTAACAATAAATCCGCGCGCTCTGAATAGAATAACTCTCGCTGGGGAGGAGAAGGCCTCGAGCGCTAAAGTGTCTTATTAATTAGACAAACGAGACCCAATTATATCGGCACCTTGAGATCCCTCCCTCTGGCTACGGGAGCTTAATCGAAATTTCGTTAATGTTCCTTAATGCACTAATTTCACCTCTCCGTTCGTTCCCGGACTAATTTATTCCGGGCGACTCCTGTTTTTGAGGAGGCGCGGCGGAGCGGAGGAGGACCCCCTCCGGAGAAGGGGGGTTGTGATTCGGAGCGAGAGCTCAAAAGATTTCTCTCCGCGTGCCCCGCGGCGACCGAGGCGACGCGCGTATTAGCCGAGTAATCTGAACACTCATTTTTATAATGGAGTCGGCATCGTCTCCGCTGATGATTTTTCGGTGCCGCAAAAACGCACCAGTGCACCGGCGAAAACACTCGGGAGTCCCAGGGAAAAGGATTGATATCTCTCTCTTTCTCTTCTCCTTCAGGTGGTTTCCTCGCGGCCGATAGGAAATTACGCCGCGGCATTGTCGGCGGCGGCGCGTCTATTTTATTTCGGCAAATATCGGGGTCCGGCGGCTTTAATATTGCAGCAGCAGGATATCGCAAATTGAAAACACAGAGACGACGCCACGACCCAACTCGGGCGGAAGCGTGATCATGGAGTCTTAAAAATCTGAATTTTGCATGAGGGGGGCGAAATGAAACGAACATATCGAAATCCTTTTGCATGGAGTCGGAATGTATTTTTGTAATGGAAAGCAAAAGTGAGGGACGGGTTTGCATTGCCTCGTATTGAACGGGTGAATCAACAAGGGATTGACGAAATTCTGGCTTTGAGTTATTACACCTACAATCTTCTACCGATCTTGATGAATATTAATTTCTGTAGCTACGTTATTTCAATATTCTATTGATATGTTTCTGTATTTCATTAAACGAGGAAGTTAAAATTGACCCCTGCTTAATATCATGAGGAATTTTACAGGAATTTTACAAATTATTTATTATTCATAAATAATTTGGGACATCTATTGTGTTGTATGTATTTATGTATTAGTTTTGTTTTGTTCTATTGTTTCTTGTTCTTGTTCTTGTTAATAAATTTGAATTGAATTGAATTGAATTGAGATGCGAAACGGGTTACTTTTGTGTGAGCTCTTTTTTTCTGATTAGTCAGATGGAGTATTGTTTATAAACTTAATCTTTCATCCAGATTATATAAACAAACGAAAAAAGTTTAAAAAATTGAACTGAGCTTATAGTTTACTGATAACTCTCTCAATTCATTTCGAATTAGATAATGTTTGAATAGCTTTAATTCCAAATAGCCTCCGGGGTTTGTGAGGTATAGCTTTGTGAGCTGAGATTACGAAACAATCTATAAATATGTTTCTGTGGTTCGTGAGCGACAGCGAGCAAGGGGCGGAGTCCTCTAGTTTGATAAAAGAAGCAAATAAACTAAGTATTTTGGACTTATTGCATATTATAAAATATAGTAATTACTGTGAATGTAAAATTACTGTGTGTAGAGCTCAACGTTAAAAAAATACTGATCTAAAAAATAGATACTGCATATGATAGATAAAAACCATGATTTCTTCTCTAGATCCTTCTTCTAGATTTCATGATTCCTTCTCTAGTCCTTCAAAAATATAGCTAGAATCATTTCTGAAATCTTTAGCACTATAATAGCAGATTCGTTTTCCTAGTCCCGTGTTATATGATTCTCTAAATTTTGGGTTTGGTTTTTCTGTAGTTTTTTCATAAATTTGTGATGATATTGAAGAATATTATAATAAGGTAAAAGAAAAAGTGTTAATTGAAGTCTTTCACCTTTGTTATGAATATGCTAAAATTATTTTCAAAATTTTTAAATCCTATAAATCTTTTAATCGAATAATTAATATACCTTCAATAATAAAATGTATTTTCAAATGAGGTAATTTTTGTATTATATAAGATAGCTTCAAATTAATTAGTTAGGCAATGAGTTAAAAGACATTTAGGTAAAGCACATTTAGATAAATCTTTCTATACTTCTACAAGCTCTTCTTTCTATCATCACAATGTTTGTAATTTCATCAGGTTAAAGGTTTTTTACACTTTTTAAAAACACATCAAACTTAATCCTATGTTCAAATTATTCACGATTTCTGGTTTCCATGTAATTAATAACTCAGGGAATTGAAATGTGAATAGTTTTACTTATTATTTCAATGAATTCTAAAATTAATACAGTAAGACACACGTATTATTTATTTTTAAGAAACAAATTCAAACGTGTTTTGGTTAATTTAATTCTTAGATTTTCCTACTTTTATAAATATAGAGTAAAATATTTTGAAAACTATCACTTTAATAAATATTTTACTTTACAAGAGTTCTTTCCCAAAAACATTACAGTATTTTACTGGTCCCAATGGAAAACTGTTCATTTTCCCTGAGTTTTAAAAATAATTTAAATTAATTTTAAATCAGTTACCGAAAATAAAAATAGTCTAGAATTGAATTTCTTTTATTTGTCTGCTCATTTCTAACACAAAGACTGTTACTGAAATTTTTAAACCATCTTATAATATATCATTCGTTTATTTATTAGTAACGAACTTTAAATAAAAACATCGCACGTTTAAACACTCAACGGCAAAAAAGGTAAAAGAGTTGATTAGAAATTCATAATTAAAGCGTGATTTTTAATTATTATCTTCATTTTGGATTAAAAAGATATTATTTATAAAAAAGCTTCAAAATGTTAAAAGCATCGCACAAAAACAACACCTTTTTTAATTATGTGCAGAGCTCAACAAACTTAAGAACACACAAAAAAAGTACTCTCCCCGCTTCATTCCACTGTAAAGTAAACAGGCAAAATCAAAACAAAAAGGAGCAGGTAATTATTTTCTTATAATTAAGCCTGGTTAATGAGATTTTTTTGTCGCCTTTCTGGAGTGCAAAGAAAACAGGCTACAAGCGAAAGTGGCTTAAAATTAGAACATTCCAAAGAAAACATTCCACAGCGCGAATTCAAAACCGTAACGGCCTTCCAGAAAAATTCTCAAAATTACGAAATTGAGTTGTTTAAACAAAAAGACCCAGTGATTTGGGATCGTTTGATCGCTGCAGCATATATTAAGTACTTCGGAACTTGAAAGAGCAGCAGCATTCCTTCATGTTCTCTTCCAGCGCCATTTTTTTTTCTCGTTCTTCGAGAGGAGGTGTGGCTGCTAAGTTATGCATGTGACGCGGCGTCTTAAAAGCACTCAGTTTCCTTCAGAGGGGAACCGAGATGTTTGCGGAGAGAAGTTTTAAAACACTGAGTTCATTACGTGGTAAATTAATTAATGTTTATTAAACGTCTACACTTTTCCGCGATTTAAGCAGCGCGTGTGTTTAATCTAACGCTCCGGTTCGGAGAAGAAGGTAAATACGAAGTGCTCCATTTGCGACCGGTCTATCGCTGAATGAATAAACGATGAAGTAAATTTTAAATCAGTTTTAAGGGGATTTCAGAGGAAGAGTGGGCCAAGTCCGTCAAAGCAGCTTCTGATGAAAAAGTAATGAGCTAACACGTTGTTTGTTTTTCCGTTTGAGGCGGCTTAAATTCCGAAAAGTGCAGGTTTAATGCAATATTAATTATTCTACAAGTGTAGGGTTTTTTTTATTTCAAATGAGTTTCATTTAGTGCTTCTACAATACTTTGATAAAAAATCTCTAGAACCAAGCTTATTTTAAATTTTATAAAGCGTTAGCTCTGTTCTGAAGTATGAAAATATGATAAAATATGGTTACGACTTTTCTTGTTTGGATATAGGTGGTTTATTATTAATATTTACAAGAAACTATTTTGTGCTATAAAAAACTAAAATTGTTCTAAGGTATTAAATTTTAAGTTGGTATTATGTAAGATTCTACAAGGATAATAAGAAATTCATAACTATTTTTTAAAAAGAAAATTTTCTTAAAAGAATACAAAAACTCTTATCTTCTGATAAATTATTGATGCAAATTATGAAGGTTATCCGCAATACATTTTCTAAAATGAAATAATTATTCAAAATGTGGTTCCTGATAAAAATTTTCATATTTCTTCTCCACGTAAATAAAACTATCTTCTGCAGTATTTAGAGAGGTTCTGAAACTTTTTCAGTTCCCTTGAAGTCAGAACTGCTTTTTCCATATCCCAATTTAAGAACTTAAAAATGCCCCAATTCTCTGAATGTTTTAAGTAAAATCTAATTTAATTACTTAAATTAATTGATTATTGAATTATTTTGCTAAAAACTGAACAAGTTTTATTATTTTAAAAAGGTATATATGGCGAAGTACCCAGTGTTTGATAACTTAGGTAGCATTTGTACTTGAACGCATGCACACAAGTACAAATTTATACTATTAGTACTTCAATAGTCCTCACGTCTGAAAGAATATCTTTACATTTCAACTCATTTTTTATTTGGTTTTTACAAAGAACTAAATTATGCTAAGAACATTGTTTTTCTCTTGTAATTATTTTTTGGGTGATAGTAAATATAAAGTTATTCCTTATACTTTATTTCATAAATAAGAAGTGTTTGTTTTATACCTTTTGGAAAACAAAGATTAGTTTCAAAATGACAAATGGAAGAAAGACAAAAATTCGGCTATATTGGAACCTAAGATTTCAAATGAGACTATAATGAGCAATCTAATACTCCATGAATTTTTCTTTCCTAAATTTATTTTGTGGGGATTATTAATAAAATGTGATCAATATCCAACAGTTTAAATTCGCAAGTAGCTACCGGATTAGTATTGAATGTTAAGAATGTTAAAAAATAAATTATGGGCTCCACCCGTGCTATTCTAAGAATAAATATACTTTTGTGTTTGTCATATAGATTTCAATGTTCGTTTAATTTTAAACAAAAAGTTTTTTTTTTTTTAATATTTTTGTCAGTTATGAATTGGGTGTTCAAAACGTCTTAATAATTAAAAACAGAATACTTTAAAACAATTTTACATTACAATTTTAAGAAAATTTTAAAAAGGGATCATCAAGTAAATTTTGTATCCACTTTATTTTAAAAGGTTTCCATTAAAGTAAAAAAATACTCTTGGTTGTAAAAGAAAGACAAACAATCATAAATTTAACCTCTATTGTAGGCATATTTTAGGGTAGTATGAAAGAAAGTAAATAATTATTTATAAAATTTTTGTTTGTTTGAAAAGGTTAAAGAATCCAAATACTATTATTCATAGTTCTTAAAGTTTGATAAAATTCAGTAATTTAGGATTAAACGTACGTGTTTTAGATATCGGACTTACTAACTTATTGTGCCCCAACTTATATTATTACCTATTAACTTATTGTTCTCCTTTATTGTTCCCCCATGGTTTTTTTTTTGTTTATAAATCAACGCTTTTTCCAACCTTTACTACTAACCAAATGTGTAATCCTTGGAACCTAATAGTATTAAACTGGTTTGAATATCCAATTAAGTGTATCAACTTCTCGAAATAATGTATTAATTTCAGAATACATAGCTTTTTGGAATCTTATGAAAGATTCATCTCATTATTATATTACTATATACCTATTATAATATAGGTCATACTATATTCTCAGATGTTTTTATAATTTACTATGTACTAAGTATTTTTTATACCTCACTCGTATCGTACGCTTTAAAGTTTTTACATCAAGTAACCATTTTTAAAAGAACGTAAAATGTGCAAACATCTCAATCTCTGAAACCCTGATTAAACTTACATTATTGATATGAAAAACCTAAACCTTCACTTACTACTACATTCCAAGCGTTTTTCATTTTAATATCTAAATTCTATTTGACAAAAAACTAGTTTTTAAATGCAAGTCCCACTGGACTCCTAAATGTCAAGCTTAATAAAGAAACTCCTCCTCTTTTAAGAGCACCAGGCCACTGTTGCTCGAAACGCCGAAATTTAAATCCAGGTTGTCGCCATTGTTAGCTCGTCTCACGGAACATTAAATTTCCAACTGCGAAAGAAAATTTCACTTTGAAGAAGTAAGCGGCAAAACAGCGCTTTCGAGAACTAATTTCTTAAAAGCTATTAATTCATTTTAAAGCCGGCAGGAACAGTAATCATTTCTCTCATCGCGTAAATTGATTCCCCGTTTCTTAAAGTTTGCTTTTGATTTTGGCTTTAGGGACGTTTTCGTATTTTTGATTAAATTCTTTTCATTGGGACGCGCCGCTCTGGGACTTCAATGAACTGCATATTGTGACACAGGCCCGGCTGACAAAGTTATCGCTCGGAATTTTTATTTTCGGGAGGAAAGATACTCTCTTTCATGTGGATGTCTGAACAAAAACAGTTCGTTCTTCAAGTGAGGAGAGTTTTTTTACGGTCCCTTCAGAATATGCCTTTCTCCCAGAGAGTCTGAAATAGTTCGGTGTTTCTCTTATGTAAAAAGGGGCAAAGCGTCGTGGAAAAATTGTCGGGAGTAATATTTGAAAAGAGACAGAATTGAATGTGATCATAAAATTTTCAAATTATCTAAGGTATTGATTTTTTACCGGCAGTGATGAGCTTGTCTTCGTAAAAAGACTTATTACCATTAAGTTAGGAACTAATATATTGATGTCGGTAAACATTGCGAATTAAAAGCAATTCAATTGAGTAGCGATGTTATTCAATAAAAATATGGAAAAACGATCGCTCGGATATACATTCAAAGGTGCTCTTTGGACTCATTCTATTTCACAATATAAATATTCTTTAAAATACAAAATGACTCTTTACCTTACAAGATAAATTGAATCGTTTGTTATCTTTTGGACTCATATTTGTACCTTGAGATCCTTTGACAAAAACACTTAGGAATGAATTTGATTAGCATAGAAATTTACAGTAGAAATAAAATTCCGAAATTATGTATTTCTCGTATAAATAAATTGACGCCGAATTAGTTTCCAATTAATTCGTTTAAATATGATCAAGACAAAATGTAGCTCCGTCTTCCTTAACATCGAGTTATTCTTTGATAAAAATAGGCATTTTTAGCGTAAACTACATCAAAATCTTGAAGTTCTAAAGGTAAAACTTTTTAAAATCTTTGTTTTGTTTTCATTTAATAACTCAATCTGCAGATTTTTATGAGTATCATTTATTACTTTTAAGAGATATAAGGATAGAACATATAGAATCTGACATAATTTTAATGACTAGTGTTTTTAAAATACAGTACCTACCTATCACACTTTAGATGGAATTTATAATGCATTACATAACATAATCCATTATCCCTATTTAATTAAAGATGTTTATGAGAGATATGTAAAGGGTTTTTTAATAATTTATATTAGTAATTATTAAAAATACACCATAGGAAATATTTTTATTAAGAAACTGTTGGAAACTCTATAATTCATTCGATCGTTAAGAGGGGATGGGGAGGTCATTCAGAAAGGGCTAAAAAGGCCCAGAAAGGACTAAATGGCTTTACAACTTGATCAAACCCTTTCTCAAACTATTAATTATAAAAAAGAACTAATAAGAAATTAAGTAAGAGCAAGTCTGGTAATTGGGTTTTTTGAATTTAGTTTTATCAAGTTTGGGGTTGATTCTACATGGTAATAGACCTTTAGGAGACAACATCATCATCCTCTCTTACTACACTAACACGTCATACGACACAAAGAGAAATAGGAAAAATAAAAATAATGAATAAGAATTTAAGTAAAAAAATTAATAAACAAATAAGAATAAGACAATTTACATGGAGATACCGAAGAAAACATGAAATTGGAACAAAACTTCATCCATTTAAAAAAATTATTCCTTGATGCCCATACAAGAAGTTCCATAACTTAAGAAATAAAACACACGTGCGCTGCTTAAAATGACTTGAATGAAAACAAAGTTGTTCTTGAAAGAAAATAAAAAAATGTATCATATCCTTCTCTTCATAATCTTATAACTACTGTATCATATCCGGCTACATCCGAAACTAAATATCTCATCATAACTACAACTTGACGATACGTAGGGAGAAACCGAATTACAGAGATGGATCGAGAGGCACCAAGAAAATTCCTCAAGAAAAAGGAACTGTGGCAAGAACCACTCACCACATGCAAATTTCATCTGGCGAACGCGACGAAAAGAATGGCGGAAGAAAAAAACAAAATTATCTCGCGCTACCGAGCAGCGAAGCCATCGCGGGGAAGAACCCATCCACCAGGAAATCTGCAGAACGCTCACAAAATAACAGGAAAGAACAGAGGAGTGCCGCGGTGATGTTTTATTCAAGACGTGTTGACCGAAAACGAAGTTAGAACAAACGAACCGCCATTTCCCGCGGATTTTCATTCGATTCGCGGGCCGCAAATTGGATCAATTTTCGGTAACTACATGATAGTGTTAGAAAAATACGGTCGCGGGAGGGTTTTTTATTGGCTGGGCGGGTGCTGTTCAATCTAATGAGCTGTAATTTTGCCGCTTGGCTTCGTCCTGGAGGGTTCTTTTTCTCTGTCCTGTGCAATCACGGAACGGCTCTGTCGTTTTTGCATTCAATAACGCCAGGGAACCGAGAATCTCTGTCCCGGAGAATGGATTTTTTTTCTGCGTGGTCCAGTGTTTTTAATTAACTATACTCGATATGAATCATGGGGGAAAAGATTGGAAGGGTGATTTATGTATTGGATTGTAAATGAAAAGGGGGCTTCATTGTTGAGTTAAAAGTAATTTTTTATCACCCCGGTAAATTGGTAATTTTATTTTTAATGAGAAAAAAAACAACGGGTAATAAAACAATGTTTTCAATTCACTCATTCAAAAAATAATTATGTTTTTATTTAATCTTATTTTGATCAAAATTTAGCACTTACTTAGGTATGTAAAATGTGAGTAAGTTAAAATGTGTGGTAGAAGCGTTACATAAAATTTCCTTACCTCCAAGCTTTTTTACAGTTTTTCCTTATACATTGTTTTTTGTTATTATAAAAACAATTTTGTTTTGTATACATATTTTTTCTTCTCGTAATGATTATTTTACTGATTTGTTAAGGTGATTACAATAACCAGAATCTTTGGACACTTTTCTTAAAATCCATGGTAAATTTTATACTTACTCCCTTGGACTATGTGATGACTATAGTAATTATGTATCATCAAAAGATCCCTTTTTTTAAGAAGGTTTAAAACTTTGATTGTAGCAATTTTATTCACATTAAAAGAGTAAAACATTATTAAACTTTATTATTTTATACTAACTAAGTGTTATAATAATTAGGCCTAAATTACTCAGGTTTTTAAAAGTATCAATATATTGTATGTGTATTATTCATGAAAAATAAATTACTTATTATAGGTATAGAACAGCCAACATTTCCACTGATTCCCTGTAAATCTCTAAAATGAGATACTTATCAAAATAATTCATTTAACATGCAAGATATTTTTCTTCGAATCCCACCTCTCTCATTATAGAAAATTATATTGATTACACAATAATGGATTTTATAGCGTCAATAAACATAAAGATATTCTTGAAACCTCAAGATCTCTTAAAGCAAAGGCTTAAATAAATTACTTTACAGGTATCTTGCCTTAAACTTTTCCGGAGTTTCAAACCAAAGGAGAGGTATCGGAAAACCGTTGAAACCCTTGGCTTATCCTTCGCAAATCCAATTTCCGTGGTAGCTATAAAAGTAAGGAACTCTGATAATGTTATGCAAAGAATTCCTAATACTACGCGTTAAGGAAAGCTACTGTCGTAGGAACAGATGGAACCACTGTATAGAACCGAAGAATATTTAAGGGTGACACATTTCAGCAGGGAAAGAAACCACTGAACAGATAAAATAAGGACTACAGTCAGTAAAAAATGTAAATAAAAAACTGTTTCTTTTTACTGTTATTTTTCCCTTATTATAGGTCCACTCAAACATACATAAAGTAGGTAGGTAGTTACTAAATTGTTTTTTACTTTATTAATAATAAATCTTGGGATCGATAAAGTTTCACTTTTTAAGTTTATTTTTCTCATGCACTAAACTTTTGTAAACGCCAAAAACTCGAAGTGTCAGTTTTTATTATGCCATAACATATTTAGCAACTACTAATGTTAAAACAATTAAGAACTCTCTGCATCAATAAAACTCTTTATTCGACATAATTATTCTCAATTCTTTAATGTACAAAAGATTGAAGACGCATTCAAAATTTTTAAAAATATCATAAAGCAATGATTCTAAAAAAAAATTACCTCGCCCCCTTAGATTTGAAAGTTTCCCACAGTGCCTTTTGCATAAAGGAATACAAAAATGCAATAGAGATACTTAAAAAGGGAATATTTATTTATTACCTTATTTATATTTTAGTGGTGAAAACAACATAAAATTATATAGAAATACTTTGTGCCAAGCTAGCTGAAGAAAAAAAAACACGTTTTACATTGTTTTTTTTCGTCAACATACATAAAAGATGGTAATAGTTATCAGTTCTTCGTAAAAATCATTACAGCAAATAGATCTAACTCCTTAATCCCTTTTCGGATTCAGAAAATAAATACAATGTGTTATTCCCCTTCGAAAACCAAACCTGCAACACATCCATCCCTCACTCCCCATTTATTCCCTTTTCCCAGAGTTAAACCTCCGACTCCCATAAATCCCGAACCACTAAACACACGGCCAAAACAAAAACCGTTCCTCCTCCCGAACACATCAAATCCATTGAATAGTAAAAACCCACCCATACAACGGAGAAATAACGCCCCGGTCAAACGAAATACGTTTCCCATCACCTTTTTAAAAAGAACCGCAAATCCCCATAAAAAGAATCCGCAAACATAATTCAAGGGATCGCACATTCGTCTGGATTGCGGGCTGATCCCGCGTGGCCGAATGATTTATACTCCAGTCCATCGCCCGGCCGTTGTCGGCACATTTGCGGGGCTTTCGGAGTTAAATTGCGGGCTGCGGGCGCCCTGGATTAGGCCGCCCTGTTAGCAGGTGGGGCGATTGGGGCGCAGGACTATTATGTGCGGGAAGGAGCCGCCTTCAACCTGGGGCTGGCCTCCTATTTATTGCCCGTAATCTACCGAAACAATGATTTGTCGCTTCGGAAATGATACTTTTTCGTCGTCGGGAGGAGATAGATATTAGATAACTTTGGTGGAGGATGAGACTTGAATTATTTGAGGGGTGGGTTACTCGATTGATGATTGGAGGATGTGAGTGAGGAAATAAAAGTGTTTAGTTAAGAGCTGTGGTATAACCATATTTTGAAATACTACTCCCTTTTTTTTTTTTGCTATTTTTGTGTGAGCAGGTAAAGCTCGTCGTACTTAGAGAGAACTTGTGGTGGTCGAGTTCATCATTGAATGAATAGAGAAAAACAACGATAACATTCCCTTGACGGTAAGACTGTGGTAATCTAATTGTAGCTATCTAAAACGAGTTGAGTAATGCCTTTTATAAAAAGTAATTCCGTGGTATTCCGTAATGAATATTTTGCTAGTAAAAATGATTTCTTACATTCCATAAATTTGAAAAACCTAATCAAATCGTATTGGTTGTTACCTATAATTTAAAAAAAATGTACAATCATCCACTTAGGAACGCTAATTCCTTTAATGAATACACATTTAGCTCATATCTTACGTTCCAACATGCAATTTTTACTATTACAATGTTATGAATTAGACGGATGAGTTTCACACTTGTTTAATAATATGGGGTATTTTCAAACCATTTCTACTAGCTTTGTTTCAAACTGGTTACTCTCTTTGGGCCATCTAATGGGGAAAAGTTTTTGATTTACAATAATAAATCATTATTTGGCACAATTCGACGCTATCGTGTATTTTTATTCTTTAGTTCGATAAGTCACCTATCATATAAAATCAAATTTGTAGTTACAATCAAACAATAAGTAGACTTTTGAGCTTTCACAATTAGCATACCATACCCGCTTTGATCCACTCTTCCCTTTACAAACAAAAATATTTTTTTATGATACAAACCATAAAAGAAAGGTATTTATAATTGCTAACTTATAACTCCTATAAGTTACTCCTTACTTTCTACTCCAGCTATATTCATTTCATGTATTTTTTTTTCTTGTATTCAAGTTTTTTTCTCTTTTTTTTCTTCTAGTTTACTTTTAAATTTTGTTACACATATTTACGGTCACCTACATGAACCAAGAGATCCCAGGTGACTTTGTGAACTTGTAATATTGTGTTCTTTTTTATGTACAGTTTAATAAATAAATAAATAAATAATAATACAAAAAAACTATACACTTCGTTTCTTCTCGTTTATTCACAAGGACTACAAAAATACATTAATTAATCTTTTAATAAGCTCTTCCACACACAACCCTACCTTTCAGAAACAGACGATTGTAGTAGTTGAAGCGATAAGTATCTGAACTTTTCCCTATCCGAATCCCTCTTTCCAGACACCCCTCTTAGTTGAAATGCGAGTCACCTCTGCGATGATCAAAAAACAAGACGAGCACCTCTGTCTGGCTGTCGGGTATTCATGACGAATTAATATAACTCCTCTTTCTTTACTGCGCAGCCAGCCGAGAGGTCATAACGGGGCACAAAGGAGAAATCTCACCGCCTATTTAATTACGAATTAGGCCTTCGTTAAAATCTAATTGCCTATTTAATTAAGTGGGGTTTTCCTTTCCATTTGCGGGATTGGCTCGATCGTGCGCGGGCCCGATGAATTATGCAGGCCGGGCGGTGATAATGGAGCTCGGTTGTCGCAGGGGCCGCTCGCTGTGACAATTAGGACGGTCGGGTTTTGTCCTGGAGGGGTGTAAATGCGAGGGAAATGAGTGGGGCTTGATGGGTAGACTGCTTGTGCTTTTGTTAGGTCTGAATGGGTGAATCTTTCTACTTCAACTGTAAAAGGGAAGGTTTCAAAAAAAGGTAAACACTTGTTTTCAGAGGTTATGATCTTTTTTAAATGCAGTTAATTAAATTATAAAATAATTTTTGTGTCGAAAAAAAATTCACTTGAGTGATTTTGAAACCAGATACCAAGGGATACAAACTATATTCAGGGATACGTTTTGTATACAAAATAGATTGTCAAAATACGCGAGGGTGTGTTTTTTTTTGTAGGATGTTTTTTGTGTGGGTGAGCGATAGGGAAAAGAGGGCGGTAGCTTCCTAGTTATTCAAATTTTCAAGAAATATTGTTCAGGGTTATTGCAAATTTACTCTTCTGTCATTACTGCTGTTTCCTACATTATCAATGACATTTTTGCAGAAAAAAACATAAAAGTTACAGATTCTTGATTTGGTTACATAATTCACAAACATCATTACCATCAATAATTACAAGATCAAACTGTAAGTGGAGTGAGATTTTTTTCCCATGTTTTAGCATTTCATATTTTCATGTTAAAATTTTCCTGCATTAAAAAAAAGTTAAATAAATATTTATTCTTAATAATTTGATATAATCTATTTGTTTGCTCTGAGATATGATGCTCTATATTTGCTCTGAGATATAAAAGACAAACTTCATTTAGTTTAAAAATTCTTAGTGGACTAAATAAAAATGAAACTATCACTAAAATGAAAATGTCTTACGAACTAAGACATTTTTATCTATCAGTTTAATGTAAGTTGTAAAAATCTATTCTCATCAAGAGATAAAGTTGTTGCTCGTGATTATATTAAGAGTTCTAATTTTCATTTTGTCAGCCAATTGCTTTGTTTTTTCAAAACCTCATAGCCATTCTATGCCAAGATTAGATGACAAATCTTGCTATTCAAAATCATATTGATGACTGATTAGCGGTGACGGTAACTTTTTTTAACATAGAGACTAGAGAGATATAGTCATGAATCTATATTTTTCAAAGGTGGAAAACGTTGTCAATAGAAAAAAATATACAATACTAAAAAATTGGTGAAAAAAATTTGATTTACATCGAGTCAATTAAAAATGTCTCGTTTTACCCCGTGACACACTTTAACCCACCCTACCCTAATGAATTTAATGCATTATGCAGTAAACAAGAGAAAGAAATACGAAAAGACCTGTGAATTATTTCTATAAAGTAAGTAAAAAATTCAAGAGTTAAATCTTTTTAAAAGTATCTAACAAATAGGTAGATGTTAAAGCACCAATTTTGCTTTTCTCTCCAAATAAAAAATGTTATTAAAAATCTACACTTTACCTCATGGGTGGTTACTTTTTGCGTCAAGTTATGCCAAATTTATTTCAGTACTCAAAACAAATATCAAGTCATACACAACCGCTTTGCTCTCTTTAAAGCCCCAGTATCCCCAAGGACCTAAACATTAGGCATCAAACTCCCGATTAAACCCTGCTCAAATATCTACCATCCTTCATCGCGTGATCCTCAATCTGGCTCTCAACGAAATTACTATCGTGAGACCAGGATAAAACACTACAAGGGGAAACCTATAGCCGAGCTAATAGCTTTTAGTCATTCATACATCTATTGTACTTTCTTTCACGCAGAGAGGATCTTTTTATTGGAATAGAATCTCCATTGAAAGGCTGTATTGTGAAGCTGACTTGCAGGAGCTATGGGTGAATAAGCCATAAAGAGACACTATTTATACTGGTATGAAGAGATGCATACAGTGCTTAATCGAAAACTGGATGATTGAGATGGAGGTTATTTTCACTCGAAGATCGGAGAGAAAAGAAATCGATTTTTTTTTGTTGTTAAGAACGGCGTCAGCATCTTTGATTGGAGCAAATAATCAAGAAGATGTTGAAAATCAGAATGGTTTTTAATGAAAGTCTTTTGTGCGAATTCCCAGTTTGTTTTATTATCTGAAGTTTGGAAAGTTTGTTTAGGAAGATATGCTATTGGAATGTTAGGGAATCATGGATAGGAGTCAAAGTTGATTCACACTTTGAGTCCACTAACAGTTCCATAAAGAAGGTAACAATAGTAAACATTTTTGGTGTTCTTAGATAAATACACTTAAGTTGAAGAAACTGAAACCACGAATAAGAATAATATATTCTTGTATAAATATACTTTAAAACGCTACACAAAATAACATAGGGTGCAAGGACTAAAAAATATGCTGAAGTTAAAGCTTGTTTTTGTGGAAATACCTTTTTTTTCATACCTCATCGGAGCATGAGTTGCGTACACTAGTCGTCAACAAAAATTGTTTGACTACAATAGTCAACTGCTTAATTAAGCCTATAGTTTATTAATAAATATAATAAAGCAAATGATAGTGTAATTTATAATGTGCATAAGTTTTTATTTTATTGTAAAATTTTATATTTTCTTAACCCGCGTTGGCTGTTTTGAAGGCAAGTAAACTACTGACTTGTCTTTACTGATGCTGTTGAAATATTTAACAGTACATAAACGGAGGGTACAACTTTGCGAGTGTTTTTCTCAATATCTACTGGCTAGTGTGTCCTGTTGTTTCCAGAAGAGGACGCCCTCGGGGGTGGAAAAAAAACTATCTACTAAGTTTGAACCTAAAGTTATAAGTTGTGCAATCGGCACAGTGCACTTACATTCATCACCTTTGTTAATATCCTCATCAGTTCGGACGCTGATTGGTGGACGAATATGCAATTGATAATTGATTTTTCTCTAACCAATCAGGGGTTAGAGAAAGATTGTTGTTATGATATAGTTGTATGACCTCAGATGAAAGAAATAAGAATATACAAGTTACTTGTATAAAATATAGCAAATATAAATTTAAATCTTTTTTTTTATAGTGTTAAGAGAAAATGGATATGTCTTAATGCTTGGTGCTTTTTATTCGGTAATTACCTTTATGAAATAATAAAATAATTGACAGCATTCTGAAAATCTGAAAGTTTTCCTACATTTAAACTTAAACTTTTTTCATTAGGGATGTTTTTGTTAGGTTTGTTTTTTGTTTAAAAACTAGTTTATTCTGATACCGAATTCCTAAAACTTACAAAAGTATAATCAACAACAAATTATGTATTTAACTCGAGTTAGTTATTTGAAAAAAAAAAAAACTTTTATCCGTTTCTGACAAAAAATGATAACTCAAAGCATAAAGATTTATCAATTCCCAAAAATCTAGTTTGTTAATCAAAATCCAGTTTTTCCAGCATGGTTGTTTAATGCTCATTATCAAAAAATAAAGAGAAACCTTTATTACACTAAACCTACCAACGTCAAAAATTACAATTTTTACCCCTACAAATAGTTTCGAGGTATTCAAAAAAATACTGCACTTTTATCTATTTACCATCCATTCAAAAACAAGCTTTGGTATGCATTAATCATTTATTCCTCCCATAATATTTTTTAGTACCTGAATGAGCCTGGAAATGAAATAAATCCAATTATTCATGCAAAGGATGGGAAATAAAATCGTCTCTGTATAACTGAATCCAGTAGTTTTTACCTAAATAATTTCATACACTCCTTGGGTGTTTACTCAAATAATTCACAGTCACTAAAGTAGAAAAAACTGTATTTAAATTTCCGAGCTTCGTAAAAATGTGACCGTGGTTAGGTGATCATAATTTTCGGCTGACTTCCCTTATTCTTGTGAGAGGCGGATAGCTGCATAAAAACAGGTTATCAGGAGCTGCCGGTGTGTGCATGCATTGCCTCGGGATTAATAATTTTTGCTCGAATAATTTCTTTGAATTCGTGATGTTTTAATTTTCTGAATGTCGGCTAGGCTGGACTACTTTACATATCATCTGCAGTTTGAAGATTAAATACGGCCCGCGGCAATTTCATTATGAAGCGTATTTTTCTGTGCAATTTTAAGGTAAAATTACCTCTTTTTGTTAGCTATTTCTTTCCAATTATTTTCTTTACAAAGCACTGGATTGAAAGAGTAAGGAACTTATTTGTTAAAACCAGACGTTGGGCAAAGAAAGATAAACATAATAAGTGAAAGAAAATCATGTCCATGCATAATTTCTGTTTTGAAACTATTACCGCGTTACAATTCTGCTTAGCGAGATGTAGCCATTTTTCAGCGGATATATATTTATTATCCTTTCAAAGAAGTGTTTAGTCAATTCTATTCTTTTCAGATAAAGCCAATTTGTAAGAAGCGTGTTACTGTAACTGTGAGAAACACGCGTGATTTAAATACCCGCAACCCTTATCTTAAAAAAGAAACGTCTATAAATTGTTAAATAAATGGAACTTGAATTTAAGAAATGATCTCTTCTTCTTTGCAATAAATTATCACAAGAAATGAAATATATAAAAAAAACGTTTAATCGATTTGAAAATCTACAAAAGAAAAAGATACACAAAAAGGAATCAGAATGACTTGAGTCAAAGTATAAAATAGGGGTTGACAGTGTTATAGTTTGTGAGTGTACTACATTATGTAATCAAGTAAATAGTAATACTATCCTCCTTATGACTAATGGGGATAAAATTTTCCTTACATTAACAGTAGGAAATTACTGATGTAAAGAAAAAGTTTTAAAGAAAAGTTTTAAAATTTTACTGATACTATTAAACAAAATATATTTTAACCGGTTTTAAAAGGGATTAGAAAAATAAATCTATAAAAACCTGCCCCAATTTGAGAAAGAGTTACACCTCTGTCCCGTTTAATGGTTTTCTTCAGTCGTCGATGGTCCCGTTAGTTCCTTGTCTCACCATCTGTGGACACCTTGGTATACATCTCCCATTAGAAGGGAAGAAGAAGTGTGCGAAACAAACAACTTCCGAACACCATGACCCACTACTTGTTCAAAAAGCTCGTCCAGAATCGAATTTTACCGACCCGTACTGGGGAAAAAAGGGTGGTCCTGCCCCCCTGGGGAGCGCCGGCAAGACATATAGCGCGTTTTAATGCGGGCCGGTAAATAGGGCATGACGCCGGCGGGCCAAGCAAGACTCAGGCAAGGAGGAGCGGGCAGCCCATTAATATCTGCGGGCTCCGGTGGCAGCGCGGGCCCGCTGGGGAAAAGGACTCTTTACCGGGGACTGGGGCTTTTTGTGCGACGTCGTTTAAAGTTTGGCCCTCGCTTTTAAACCGAATCCATCACTGACTGGTGCCGCAGAGAAGCGTGAAATTGCGACGCTGTGTTAACTAATCGGGTTAGGGCGGGGAAAAAACTGCGGGGCTGCGCGCCGACATCTTTGGTCACGGACGGTGTTTTTGTTCTGAGGGAGGACAGTTGGTTGTTGCTGAAAGAATGCATCTTTCTCTGTGTTCTTTTACTGAGTACTTTGAATGAAGTTAACTAATGATGAACTAAATGAATGAACTATTGAATGATGTGAAACTAATGGAGACCAAACATTCTCGACTGTTGAATGTGAATATTATTACAAGAAATTGCACTGAAAAGTGATGGATAACACACACGTGTGCTTCACTGTAAAATCTTCATAAAAAGAAACTTAAAACCGTATGCAAACCTTATGGATTCAACAAAATTTCTCCAGATCTCGTAGACCCAGAATTTTACACTTGTTGTTTAGATTTTGTTCTAAATTTTGGTCCAACTAAAGTATACATGAATTCCTCAGTTTTTAAAATTGATTACATAATTCATAGCAATAGGTTTGAATTTTGGTATATTAAAAAGCCCTGCTTCCCTCTACCTAATGTTTTTAGCTTTGTCGGTATCAGTTCAAAGAAGGAAATAGAAAGCGGTTTAGACAATTGAAAATATATGAGTTTTAAAAGTTGGAGAAAAATGCCCCAAGAAAAAAACTTCTTCCAAAACTAATATTTTTTCTTAAAATTTGATTTTTCACAACTACACTTACACATAAACTACATCTGAATCTAAAATCCAAACCAATCCTAACTTGACAGGTATGGACAAAAATGGCCGTATACATCTGCTTCACACCAAAAGTTGGAATCTGTATTACCTAAGCAAAAAAAGGCTCGACTGATTCCGAAATTGTGACAGATATATCCTAAGAGTTACCCGGAAGTTAACGTGTGAGTGTCTCACTTAGTCATCCTGTCCAGAGAAGTGGTTGGAGACTTGATTAAAGTTTCGCTGCACCCAAGTAAAAAAAAAAAGGCGGTTGGCCTCATACCCACTCTGTCTCCCGCCACTAACACCGAATAACTCACCAGGGAAACGCCTCTGTCTACTCTCCCTCCCCTTTGCATTCTCATTCATTTCTCAGAAGGGAAGTTTTGTTTTAAGCATGTGACACTTTTCGGGAACGAAGAAAGCAGCGACTTTCATTAATTTTGAGTCAGTCGGAGGACTTGGAAGGGAAAAAAGAAACGGTTCTTGGAGAGAACTCTTGATTCATTTACTTGAAGGAGGCTAATTAACTCTTTTCTTAAATTAAAGCGGACACATTAGAATAAAGGTGTGTGTATAGAGCTCATACCCTAGGAGAGGCAAAAAGGGTTCGAAGGCTATAACTCTTGAATTTATTGCTTATAAAGCGGCGCATTTGTTAAATTAAAATTATGCCATCTAATACTCTTAACAATTCACAATAGAAGAATTGTTATGTTTTGCGATTAACTGCTAACACGAATTAATAATAAAATAATGAGTATGTTTGACATGCTTTAAAGATCCTAAAAGTACTCCAGTATCATTTTAATTTTGAAGGACTTACAGGAAAAATGTCAAAGAAAGGAACATTTTAATAACCAATTGATCTTCTATAACCACTCAGCAGTTTAATGAAATTTTTTCTTGGAAGTATACATTTTCAATACTTTTTCAGCTTCAAAGATAAGAGTGTTTCTAAAAACAGAACTAGCTATTCTAAATTAATCAATTCGCGAATATATACTTAGCTCACCACTCATACCCATGTGGAAGAAAGAGAAAAATAAGCAGATGCCGCATAAGACCAACCAATGGGGAAAAGGTCCTTTAAAACTTTAAGAGCGATTTTGAAATGCGATTCATTTAGTAGTAGTTGATACAGCTACAAAATACATTTACATCCCTAAAAAAAGGTTTTCCTTCCCTTTATTGAAATTCATCTAAGTAAGACAATCAGTTTTTGTTTCCTTAAAAGGCGGCAGTTCTAAAATGGAATGCGTTTTCATTGGAAGTACCAAGCAAAAGAAACTTCCCTCCTTCTCACAGCGTTTCGAACGCATTCATCTCAGTTAATGCATTCATCTCACATGGGATGGCAGCTTTATTCACTCAAAGACAATGCTAGCTCATTCCCGTCAAGGCAGGCTTTAATTGCTCGGGATCCATTATTCCCACAGAGCAAAGCGATTCCAGGAGACGATCGGTGTTTGCAATTCAAAGCAAAGCAGCACTTTCTAAGGGATATAAACGCATTATAGGAGATCACCTAATTGAATAAATTCGGCACGAGAGAGGTCTCTTTTTGGATGGGACAAAACCGGGTGGAAAGCGTTCCTCACTTTCCAAGCGGGAAATAATAGGGGTGTCCGCTTTCTCTAATTATAACTAAACATGGAATCGAAATGGTGTGTAAAGTAGCTCCAATCGTCTCATCTCCAAGCCTATAGTTTGATTTCAAAAGAGTGCCGCATTTATCGTGTTGTCGTGCTTTAAATCAAACTTGTATCTCAGCTTATGGGACAAATTTTGCTTACGTACTATTTTGCATCAGCGGAAAATTGTGAAAATTGTATTAGGAATTAAAATTAAGTTCAATTTGATGAGTGCATTACGTAATGAAAACCAAAAGAGAAATATTTCTGGCAAAGTCTAGAACCTCTGCTATTTTGAAAATAACTCTCGTTTCTTTACTTAATTTGAATTTAGAAATACATTTTCTTTCTGAATTATTCTCATTTCAAAGTTTAATACATTATCATTGTTTTTCTAATAAAAAAAGTTTAGATGGATTATTCTCCCTTTTACGCCGCGTAATTTTAACATGGAAGGAAGTCGGTAGGGTGCTTTTCGCAATTTTTAAAATTATAAGCATGGTTATTTACAAAACATTTAAAATAATAATTATGGTAAGCAAGATGCTGTATGTTATTTTGATAGAAAAGTATAGAAAGGTTTTTTTAACATAAAAAGAAGATTCTAAGAACGAAACGACTATATATTCATTGTAAAACGCTTTTAAAAATACAATACGAAAAAAAAGTTGGTAAAAACGGACAGGGCAATTTGCTGCAGTCTTGAAACAGCTGTTAGGTTTTGAAAAAAATAAGAAAATCCCGTCATATGCATAGAGATATATGGTAAGACCGTAAATATTGACTTTATAAAAGCAATCGCTATCAAGTGCATTTTAATATTGAAAATGAAAGACGCCCACAAGCAAACAAATTTTGAAGCCCTTCTTAAGGTATCATTTAAAATCACTGTTCAACCGACCATTTTCGGTACGCAAATCTCGCAATAGGACTTTATTAGCAACGTTTTACAAATTACGCATAAAATATAGCAAAAATTAAGAGCAACACTGATAAGTGATATAGTATAAAGCTTTTTTATTTTGATATTCAATTATTTTTGGCCATTTATCATAAACCTGGAGCTTGTGCCCGGATAATCCTAAAGTATCTCATTTTCTGAGGAGTATTTACATGATATCAATATTAAGAAGTAGTTAAGTGTCTGGAAAACTGGAAACACCAAAATTTTACGTCAAACTAACTCCCTCTCGAAAAAATTTGGATAGTAAATTGCTATTTCTGAATATTAAAATTCCAACTGAAGGTTTTATAGAAATGTAGGAGAGGTATGCATAAAACGGCTGGTTTAGTAAAACTGATAATGTATTATTATAATACAATTTAAGAGTTGAGACATTGAATTTTACTGAATAACAGAGAAATAATCTAATCTGTTACCAGGAGAAAACTCATCTTTACTTCTACAATTACTAGAATCGTCTCTCTCCTTCAGACAGATCCATGACCCGAAAATAGTCTTCCAGCCGCACTCTCGAAATGTCTGCCTCAACTACCCATTCACCTTTCCCCATAATGACTTTATCAAAGGGTGTTACATAGCAGTAAATGGCCCGTACCTGTTATTTAGACATTATATCCTCACCACGCAAGGGTGTCCCGGGGGACGAGGAGTGGTTCAACTCACATGTTACTTAATGCCCTTCTCGTCTTTGAGCGGCCCTTTTTATTAAAGGATGTTCGCACCTCCCTCAAGTGATTCATCACGGGATTTTTTTTTTACCTCACAATGGGTTGTGGGAAAGGTGCTCAATGCAGTGGAACCACCCGATGGATGAGTACATATAAATACCAAGGGGTGTACTGGAGATATATGATGTGAAATTATTTTTATACCAAGAAAAATAGGGCATTTACCCAGATAACATGTAACATGTAACCTTACGGTTAACCTTCTCTTTTCGTTGTTATTGGGTTTCCCCAAACAGGTTTGCCGAAAAATCTTTCCGCAATACTATATTAGGGTTACATATGCTACTATATATGAATAGGGGACATCCATAAACAACGTGAGGTGTTTTTTCCAAAATCTGGACCCCCCTCCCCCCTTGTTGAGATTTAGAGAGATTTTGCTGAACCCCCCTTCCCCCTCACTTGAGATTTACCCACAACTTTTTTAAAAATGATTTTTTATCCTATTCATTTGCATTTTGTGCTTCATAGCACCTAAAACCTTTGCATTAATAATGATGTGGGGAGGAAGGACATTATGTTATCATCCGGTCGAAATTTGTAAAATGACAGCAACAAATGGAAGTTAACTCACTAATAATTTCTAACTTAAAAAGTTGACGTGAGATTTTAATCGACCCCCTCCCCCCTTGGTCCTATGAAAAAATTTTTATGGATGAAATTTCAGCATTGAACATTTCAATTCCACAATGTCTTCTGAAGTGTTTAGTTTCACTGTAATCTTAACTATTTCTTCACTAATTGGAATTATACTAATAGGATAATTCTAAATATGATGTCTACATACATATATAGGGGAAATGTTGAAGGATATTTAAAATTACTATGCAAAATCAAATGAACACTACAATGTTCTTTAAAAAATATTCAGCCACATTAAGTTGTTTCATTAGCCCCCACAAGAAATCTAATTCTAGAAATAGTTCATTTTCTAATTCTCCAGTATTTGTTTAATCTAAAACTGTCTTTAAATAAGATTAAAATATTCTTAAAAACTAAAATTCTTATAAAATAAAATCAATTTCAAAATTTAATACTATCTATGGCTTGTTGAAAATTAACTTATTTTTTTTTCTGCACATCAAAAAACCTGTCATGGCAGATATTCCATACTGAAAATGTTTTCTATTCCTGTTACCAATCAGTGATATATAAATCTTCACAAAAATATTTATAATAGGGGACAAATCTATTTGCTACTATATTATTAATTTTTCACTTCTTTTTTAATTTAGTTATGTTATGGTGCTGATTTACGTGGGATATTTTTCACAAAATTCCCAATGTTTAAATATTTTAAGTTTTGGGGTCTAAAAGGAATTTTTGACTGTTTTCAACTTGTCTGCAAAAAGCAAAAAGCTGGGGGGGGTTAACTTTTCAATTCTTTAATATCCGCTTATATTGAAAAGAGATGGAGTGAGATGGATTTTACAAAGCTCATTTCTGAATTGTCAAAGTGTCGCCATCTGTTGAGAACTTACTTTCCCTAAAATACTTATACCCAAAACAGATTTATAATTTTCAAGTCTCAAACAAGTTACTGAGTCGGATCGAAAAGCCTTTCCTTCCTGAAATTATTTATTTTCTTTCTAAAACTTTTTAGTAAAAATTAATTGAATGTCTTAATTGAAAATTGAATTTTTAGTAAAAATTAACATCTTTAGAATTACTATTAAAAGTAAAATAGTTAACCTCGCATATGTGTACTCATATCGCAAACCCCATTGGGCAAAAACACATGCCAAAACTATCTAAACTGCATTTTAATGTTTGCACAAGCATTGTTTCACCGCATAGCGTTGAATATCTGTAAAACCTGTTTCACTACTAGCCTACCCTTGTTGCGGGATAGCTTTAAACCTTTTCTCGGCTATAGAACTAGGGATGTCACGTTTGAGAGTAGAAACGTTAAAATGTATAAATTTGATCGTTTTTTTCCGAGAAAAAATAATTTATCTTAGTAAATTTTTACTCACATTGAATAGTGTAAGTATATCAAATAAACTATTTTAAAAAGTTAGTATATGCTAATACTACTTCACTGCATATTTCATCACTTAAAGTTACTAAAACTAATAAAATTGATTAAATTTACTTATATATTATTATATGTAGGCAGGATTGTACTGTAAACGTATAAAGGGTGCTTCAACAAGTATCCGTCCAAACTCTGCACAGCCAGATTATTTGTGTGGAATACATAAAAAGCCCTGGAAACTATATCCCTACGATTCTTAGTCTTTGAGAAAACCGTGGCAGAAAAAGGTATGACGTCACATTCTGTTTACGCTAATAAGGTTCATGGAAAACGTTAACATGGTTATTTCGATATGTTTGCATACTAAGATGTTAAAAATACCATACCATGCATGCGCACACTGTGGAATGAAATAATAAAGTTTTTGTCAGATATAATGGCATCACATTTTTCAAAAAATAAAAGTCGTTGCAGAGGAATAGTTCTTCATCCATTTTTGTTTATGTACCCATACCCAACGCAAGGAATCTTTCTGCGTACAGTTTTGGCGGACTTGTTGAAAAACTTTATAAGGGAGGCAGTAAATCAATGTTGTGAAATTACGGTTTTCTCTGTAATTAAAATGAGGGAACATTTAATGCTTACACTTATGGAAACCATTAGTTTTGAGTCGCATTTTAACTTACGGAACGGTCGTTATGGATCCCACTTACAAACAGAGGCAACAAACATTTGATCAAGTTATAAACATGTGTGTGCCTTTAAATTAGTTAATCATTTCTCTTTATTGATCCTTCCTCGGAACTAATTCAGTGTTTAACGTTCAAATAAAATTTGCAATTCGAATGAAATCATGCAAACATGGCTAAAGCGGTAAAAAAAATCCTAACCGTGATCATCTCTATACTTCAAAACCACATTTTACGCCCAGCAGATATTTCCGTGCTCCAAAATTAAGTAATGCAACAACAAAATCGAACTCTCCCTCGAAAGTTGACATTAAGCACACTTCGAAACTAATCCTCCGTTGCTACGAGGAAAAAAAGATAAGAACGCAAACAAAGATCAAAAGCAGTTGATCAAAACACAGGGAAGAGTTCAAACACAACTGATTGGCTTGGAGGTTCCTCCTCTGAATATACATGTTTGAATAACTTTTTCCACGAAGCCCCCAAATTGTGATTGCATTTCATTAAGTGGCAACACGAACGGGCGACCCGAAAGTGTGACAGTTATTTATTGAACACGATTCATTATGTATCTATGGCACTCTAGTAAATTAAGTTCCGTTTACGAGGGCAGGCGGAGGGAAGCACAAAAGTAAATTTTCTGGATGAGAGGGATCAACAAATTTACGTGGGAAAAGTTGTCACGACACGGGGTTCCGTGTCGCGCTCTGCTCTTTTGTCGGAGAATCCCCGCGGGTAGGGATTTCCCCCCTCAAGCCGATTCATCATGTTCGTCAGTTTACTTTGAATGATGTATGGGGTCAATCCAATTTTACTCGATACTTTCCAACTATTTTATGTCAAAATTGTTTTCGCCTCATTTTGGTCATGAATAATAATCAGCGCTCTACTAGGTTACCAGTGTAGAAGAAATTTTTTTAACTATACCCGACTACATAATTATCTTTAAGTAAAACGTATAAACAAAATCTTAACTAACTTAACTTGTCCCAATTTTTTTTTATTTAGAAGTGTTTGAAAAATGGTAACCGAAGTCATACAGAGAGAAAAAACTCGCTTATGAAAAAATATAAGTAAGTCTAATGATTTTGGTAGAAAACATTTCTGAAATGTCTAATGCTACCTCATTATAACTTGCAAACTATTGTATACTTTAGTGCTCTGAATGTATTTTTTGAAAATTATTAAAAAATTTTAATTTTATTAATAAGGGTCCCAAACAACCTTTTTTTTACTGATAGTAAGTATACCTACATAATATTTAAAAATAAATTCAAATGGTATTGAATTCATAAAAATTTTATGACAAAGGCAGTTTTAATACTTAGCGACTAATTTTTAAGAAATTTCATTTTCTTCAGTGCAAGAAAAAAACTTTTTAAAAATATTTTTTTCTAAGTTTTTTTTTATAAAAAATTTACTACAGGAGAATACCTATTTAAACATGTATCATGTGTATATGGGAAAGTAAATCACTAAAATGAAATAACATTTTGAATATTTAAGAGAACTTAATGTAAAAAATTAAAATTAATAATTTGGTGCAATATACCTTAAGAATTCAAACTACTAAAGCATAAAATTTTCTGACGTTTTAACTCTCCCATTTATATTGTTTTATAATATTTGTTATCAGGGTAAAAAAAATTGTAGCCTGGTTAAAGGAATGTATAAGTTAAGTAAATAATTAGGTAAAATTTTAAAATTATGGCCAAGTAAATTAAATAAAGAATAGAATATGTTTATTTAAACATATAACCACAAATTTATTGAAAGCTTTGAATGTTCGCAAGCTTTGTTTCACCGCATAGCTGTGAGTACCTGTAAAACCCGTTTTACCGCAAGCATACTCTTGTTGCGGAGTAGCTTTGTTACTTTTCCTGTTAACGAACTAGGGATGCGCCATTATATGAGTAAAACTAACATTTCTATGCGGGTTTAGACGTTTGAATGTATGTTTATTCCTTGAGTGAGTCAAAATAATTTATACTTATAATTATTTTCGTACATTGAATATGTGTAAATTAAACAAAATATATAATTTTAAAAACATATTTATAAATACTTCATTTCTCCTTTCCCGTTCTAGTTTATTTTAAAATAATAAAGTTAAATTGATAAATTTGAATTAAATAAAAATATTTACTTAAATTCTTTCATTTGGACTTCCCTTGCTTGAAAAAAATTACGCCACGTATTTTCTTGCAAAATTTGAGGAAGCTATAAAATGATTTATAGACGTTAGAATGGATTCTTCATTAGAAGTTTTCCCTAAATCGCTATTCTTAAACGGAAAATTCTAAACATAATCTCATAATTTTTGGTTCATAAAAAATTAAAAGGTGGTGGAAACACAAATTTTTAAAGAAAAAATTGTCTATAGATGATTTTGGAGAAAATTTACTGGGTTGTAATGTTAATTACAATATTAGTATCTTCTTACAAATCAAATTCTACCCAGGCCTAGTGGCTTATCAGGCGGTGCCCATCTCCGTTACAAATATGTAAACCAATATGTTAACCACCTGCATAATTCATGATTAATTTGTCGAGGGGGGGGGGAGTTTACATCGCAAACGAAAATAAAACATTTCACAAAATTTTATGAAAAGATACACGAGCGAATCTCTTTTCTACAATTAACTATACAAAACTGCCCATTTTCATGATTATTTAACGCCTATATGCTGTTAATCCTATCAATAAAAAATCTTGACATTTCGCCCATAGTACTACCCGTGTACTTAAGAACAAGACAGATAGGGAATACGATTGGTGTTAATCCGACTAATCCCAGTAACATCCCCTCTGAATAGAGGGAAAATCGTCGCGGTCGTTTTCCCCCATGCGTGAGTGACACGCAAATGAGAACCGCCCTGCGTGACGGGCACGGCCACGCGCTTATTTACCAAGCAAGTAGCACGCGCTTCGCATGCGTTCTAATGAAATGACACTCGGCCCGGAGTAATCAACGTCCAGCCTCGTCTGGGGACCAGAGAGTTGGAAAGAATAGAGTGCTGATGGAACCGCTTTCTCCATTGAAGCGACCGGCTAGACGGAGTACTGGCATGACACTGCTGGAAACCAGTTTGCAACACTTTAAATCCAAAGGGGGGGGATTTCGAGGCAAGCTGGAGTGTGCTCAGAATCTTTTTCAGTGAATTTAAGTGGTCCCGAACAAATAGTAATGTTAAAAGTTCATGGAGTTCTTTTATGGAGGTTACGCTTCAAGTTCCAAAAAAATTGAAGCAAACTCGTTTTTATTTAGAAAACTACGTCTTTACTATTTGGTAAAAGTAAAAAAAAATATGTGACCGAAAGACATCCTCACGTATTCTTTCGACACGCAGTGCTTTCAGGAAAACCGATGTTAAGATGTTCGCCAATTTGATTTCCTAGTACTACTCTACTACCACAAAAAAGTGGTTGAAATCGAATTGAGATTGTTTTACTTCATTGTACAGCAAAATATTTTTCTTAAAATTATCTCCCTTACAAACGGCGAAGAACATCCTTCAATTAAAAATTAAAGGGATTCTTCTAAAAAACGCCATCATCGCAAACATAAATTCCACTTGGGAGATGACTTTTTTTTTGTTTATATTACTTGCCATAAGATTCTTTCGTGAAAGGAAATAGTCCTTTTCTCAAATTCAAAATTAATCCGTCTATTCCTATTGAACTTACGGGTATCTTCGTCACTCTCCTCCATGATGACACACAGGGATTTCAGATCATGTTCGCCCTGTTTAATACTACTTCTACGCTAGGGACTCTCACGCGTGATGGATGCACTCGCCTACTTCGCAATTAGGAGACAGTAAATAATGGCACGCTTGCTTTTTTTATATACATATATATTCAATGGCGACATAAATAAGATAGGGAACATCGTTTTTATTACTTAACAGTTCATACAGTAAATGAGTTTCTGACGGAACGGTGTGTGCCTACCCCTCTACCTACATATATTGCTTTTATGGATTGGAGCTAATTTTCGGTAAAGGCGAGACTCAGAGAATGGAAATAGGCGTTTTTAGGCAGTATAAAAGGTTTTTAATCTTATCACTGATAGTTAATACGAAATTATCATCCGTGATTCATACACACAGTAACTAGAAATTTACCTTGAAAAAGATCGAAAAAAAAAAACATGAAAGTTTATCTGTTTTTTGTTTACGATAGCAACCAGAAATTTTAAAAACGGATTGATGGTTTATAAAAAAAATCCTTAATCATTAACTTCCCTTCAGTTTATCATTCAGTCTAATTATAACTGAAGTTGTATACAGTCAAAAGGAATCCCTTGAAACCCTTTTTTATCAGTCTCAAATTACTACAAAGAAAAGTGCAAAACACTGAGGTTTTGCCGCTTTACCTTTGCTGGAACCTGGAAGAGCACACAACTGTTTGGGGGCCACTTGCTTTGTCACGCACAACGAGCACAAAATGGAAAACTGAACTATCCCGACCGGAATTACACAGGGGTCTCAAATGGTTGGTGCCAAACTCAACATTGTCAACATGCAGGCCTGTCATGTCATGACAAACAAAGTGTTCATAGGAACCTATGCCCGCTAATGTAAACTGGGTCTGCTAGCTAAAGGACAATATTCGCCTGCGAAGGGGCAACGTTTAACTTTTTTTATTCTACGGAAAACTTCAATTGAATCGTCAGTTAGAAGAAGGAAATAAGTCCAAAAACGAAGTTTTGAGAAAATCGAAAAAAAAAAAACCTGTATAATTAATGGAGTTTTTATACTATAGCCACCAAATTTTTACAGGAAATTCATGACACTGTTAAGAATACAGAACAATCATAGAAAAAAATTATAAGTGTATTTAAAAATGTTTCACAGTTAAAAAAAAGATGTACTTATTCCCTTCTTCAACCTTATGAAATTTCAACTGAAGAAAAATCTTCAAAACCACATAAATTGAAATTTAAATTGTATTTCCGCTTAGTTCACAGTATAAAAGTGAGAAATAGAAAGACTAAAACAAATAAAATTCAAAATTGTTATGAAACTGAGTCATTAAGGCAGGGTCAATGGAGAAAGTAAAATGAATGGAGTCAAACATTCCATGTATAAAAAAGTAAAAAAAAACTTTTAAATGAAAAGAAAATTTTATTTTGGCTTAGTTTACATCACAAAATATAAGAAAAGAAAGAAAAATTAACTTTAATTCCAAATTAAATTAAAAAATACAATGAATGGACATCGATTTTGCAAATTCAAGGGACTATATCTGCCGATAGGGGGTAGTTATTTTTCCCCTCTTTGCACTCATGTGTAGAGCTAAGCTTGGAGATTGTTTTGAGCACAAAAAGTTAATTTGTCATTTTTAGGACTTATTCCCTTCTTCTAAGTGACGATTTAATTACTATAACATATTCGGAAGAGCTTTCTCGAATATGTAATAATAATTCAAGTTTTCCAAAGAATAAAAAAAGTTACATTTAGTTAAAGTAAATTTTAGTTTTTTGCTGATCTTGAAGAAACTTGAGACAGACAGAAAAACATGCTAACGCAATGCAGAATCATAAAATTTTAGACATGTGTAACATTTACATGCAAAATTACATAAATAATCAGTAGTAAAAGTTTAATTTGAGTAACTATTGAATCAAATCAAGTCATCACACCTGAAGTCATTTAAAATGTTTTATTTTCATTCATTTAATTTTGCAGTTTTTCTTCAGTTGAACACATGCAACTTATGCAAATAAGTAACGAAATGCAATAAAAATGTATTTTTAGTCTAATGAGCAAAAATATGCATATTAAATGACTAGACTTGCCATCCAGCAAAAACAAAACACCCCTATTTAGCAGAAAAATCTTTACCAGGAAAATACAGACAAAATCACTATGTTAAGAAATACTTTTTTCCAATTGTACATGTATAATGCCTGATAAAATAAGTAATTTGAATGCAAATTTTATTGCTTTGGTAAAAATGGGCATTTTTATAATTAAGTACACATTAACTCATAATTCTTCAGATTTTGCTAAAAAATATATTGATTTAATTAGAAATATTTTGGATATTTCAGTCAAACAATATTGTATATATTTTTTTAATTTTGAGATGAAGAAATACAAACCTAAAAGTATGAAATAAAATTTGAAATTATATGATCCAATATCCAAATAATTTAGATTCAAATAAAAATTAACAACTCCAGCACCTACCTACAGTATAAAAATTAAACTATTAATTTTAAAATACCATGGCATTGGGGTATTGCAATTATTCCATTGGGTACAGTCAATATGAGTGATTTCTTATTTAAAAAGTGTTTTAAGCACTAAAAAAGTACCACAAAAGTTAGTATAAAATAAAGACGTCTAAATTCCCTACTCATAAATATGTATACATAAACCTTAAAAATTAATACAGCCCACCTCTTATGTTGGCAATCTAATTATTTTAGTGATCTTAACTAGTTTCAATGGCCAAATAATTGTAACAAATTATCAGTCCTATATTACAAAATGTCTTATGAAAATTGATTGTATGTACTTCATAATTTTGTTTAAAAAAATGGAATTTGAAACATATAAGTAAAATGCATAATACTATGAATTTTGAAATTGATCAGTTGTAAAACCAGGAATATCAGATAAAAAATTTTAAAATGCAGAATTAATGTATGCATTAACACAACACAATTTAAGAACTGATAAAAGTTAACAACACTAAAGAGTATAAAAAAAAACATTCAATAGGAAAAAATAATTTTTTCTTTCTGTTTCTTTCATTGAAGTAAATAGTTAATGACTATTATATTAATTAAAAACAATAAATTCATTGCAATCTTCCAATTATTGAGGTACCTTACACAAACATAATAACTTGACTAAATCTGAAGTCTTAAACATATAAAAGCATAACATGTCAAACAATATTTTTAAAAACATAACATTTCAAACAATATTTTTAAAAACATAACATATCAAACAATATTTTTAAAAACATAACATTTCAAACAATATTTTTAAAAACATAACATATCAAACAATATTTTTAAAAACATAAAGGATTATATATCACAACTATTCAATAGAAAAAGAGAACCGTGATCTAGATATAACTAGATGCCTGGAATATAGGAACATCAAATGACACACCCACAAGGACTCTATAGTGTTGAGGAATCATATGTTGAATTTTTAAAATATGACTAAGAATCAAAAAAGAAGATAGGTTCAAATTTTTACCATTAGAGTCAAATATGTGAATGTGACAAATTGTGGAAGTACATTTCATTCTGCTGCCTGAACAATATGTATTTTCATATTATTCTTTATTCTCTTTCAATGACAATAAAGCATTATTATTAATAAACATTTTGCTTGGGTATTAAATCTTCAAAAAAAAAATCTTCTCATTTTACCTTAGAAAACATAGAGTGGAAGTATTTTTAAAAACTGGAGTTACTTAAAAACTTGGAATATTTTTTTAGAACTATAATATTTATAAATAATAATAATAATAATAATGACACACACATTAATAATATAAATAATAACTATAATATTTTCAATTTTCTAAAAGTTATAAAGGATGCTATGTTACTTAAATTAGAGTGAACATCAAACACCTTTTATATAAATCATTATTTCAGTTTCACGAAGTCTTCACATCTGTATTTTATAATATTCAAATGACTATCAATTAATTTAAAAACAAGATGTTAGGGAAAACAAACCAAAGTGATAACTATAGAATGAACACACACATGTGCTTTAAACGGATGTTTCGTAAGTGGCTGTTTTGTCTTCCAATGAAGACTCAACTTGTAATACACTAGGAACAGCTGGAACTTTACCATTGGTAAAGTGCCTAGATGTGTCAGATGTATGGGCTGAAGATGAGGCATTTTTACCAAGAGTCGAAGGTTGTTGGCGAATTGAGTTCCGATTCGATATGCTAAAAAAATTCAATTTAAATATGTAAACAATAATACAAAATTAACATACTACTAATTGGAACAACTTCAATGAAACACAATGTGTGAAAATGTCACTGGCTCGTAAAATTTTTAAGGGAACCCAAAAAAATAGTAGATCTGCATACCTGGATATGTGTTAATACAGGGTATTTCAACAAGTATGCACAGAAAGATTCCTGGCTTAGATTACATAAAAAAGCCCGGAGAACTCACCTTTGCAACATTATTGTAATGTTATTATTCAATGAAAAAATATTATTTCATTCTATGGTGTGTGCATACTTGATCTGAGGATATTTTTTAAAATCTTAATCTTAAAACATATCTTAATAATATTTTCCACAAACCTTTTTCAGTATAAACCTGATATAATACCATAATTTTTTTGTTGCAATTTTCTTGAAAATTAAAGGTTTTAAAGGTAGAGTTCTTTGGCCATTTTTTTATGTACTCTACGCAAGGAATCTGGCTTTGCAGAGTTTGGACAGACTTGTTGAAACACAGAATTTATATATTAATAGAAATCTGGAACTTTTGCTGTTAAGTTTATGTTTTTAATGGCTGACCCTGGATATAACTCCTCTCTCTCTCTCTCTTTTACATTATTTACATACACTTTTACTTTCATCATTTTAGATATGAGGGAAATTACAAGAGATAATGTAAAAAGTAAAACATTGGAAAAGAAGCAAGATGAAGAGTAGGTAGACACAATAAAAGGAGAGAATATGCTTACATACCTCGTTTGTATTTGAGACATTAAATCCATAAATTGTAATAGATGATCCTCATTAAATTCCTATAAAAAAATAAATTAATCCTTGATTATTTTACCAAGCAGTAAAAATAATAATTAAATTATACATACCCCAGGTTCATGTCTGGCAAGCTCGTATAAATCAGCATATCGATGTATTACTGAAATTTCCAGTTGACCAAAGAGACCACTTTGGAACAACCTAACTAGATACACACGATAATCTTGATTAAATGGGCGAGTACGGGAAGGATCTGCAGCATGAACGGTTGCATCTAAACCAAATAAAAATTTCAAATATAAAATATATTCATTAATATAATATAAAGAAATACATTTAAGATATTTACAGTACTGATGTGCTAATTTTCTGCTTCATACATTGCTAGCACAAGGACAAAACTGTGAATCTGCAAAAATCAAGTTTAGCTACATATTATTTTGGTCCCCTAAGATACTTTATCTGTTGCCATTTCTTTCGTTTTAAGCAGATTCATGGACTAATAAAATCTGCAAAAAAAAAATTGAATGAAGTAAAATTGTTGTGATTTCCTGATTTCTGGAGGAGGGGAGGGCAGGTAAGCAACCACACTTTTGTTTCAGGAGGGGTTTTGGCTCCAAGCTCCTTTTAAGAGTATATTAAGAATCAAATATAAATCTTAGTCAAAATTTTGCTGATAAAACTTAGTTTCAAGTAAATAGGGAGTCTGGGGGTTCCTCCTCCAGAAAAGTTTTAGAAATCTGACTTTAAAAACTAATGTTTTGACTCATTTTTGGACATTTAGGGCCATTTAGGTGACACCTGAAGAGGATCCTGTTTTCATTGTTGCACACTCAGTCACCTTGACAGTTTCATGAATTAAATAACCAAATTATAGAAGATTCAATGGGGTTTTTTTATCCTTTTTTCTTATAATGGACTAGAAGTGGGGGTATGCTGGAAATGTTAACTCAAAATTTAAATATCGTATAGTATCATATAGTAATATCGTACAGTTCTTTTACATCTATGAGACTACAGCCAACAAGCCCGGAAGAATTTCCTTTTAATTTAACAAAATTTAAAAATTTGCACATTTGAAGTTTTGTCATTGTACTGACGACGTTATAATGAAATTAACAAGGTGAAAATGAACACAATCACTTACCTAATCTTAAAATTGAATCAACTGCTTTCATGCGGTATAAATGAATGGGTTCTAAAAATAAAAATACTTTAATTACTGTCCTAATTAAAAAATATAAGAATTCTCGATTTTTGAAAACTTATTTCAAGAGCAAACAAACAGCTGCCATAATTTAAGTAGCATATTTTTATTCGAATTAGCATTTTTATCAGTTAATAGGATTTATAATAAAATAAACCTTATCACACAAAAACATAAGAGGGCAGGAAGATTTGGAAAATAACCTCTGCTACAGCGGAGCGGTCTATATTGGTACCACACTCCGTAGTATAAATACTAGGATGAAGGAACATAAAAGCAGTTGCAAATTTGGATACATAGAAAAATCAGCTGTGGCAGATCACGCCTTTCAGCCAGGGCATAACATCCTTTTCAGTAATACAACTGTCCTAAATTCAACGAAGCATTATTTTACCCGACTTTGCCATGAGGCCATAGAAATATTTAAACATCGAGATAATTATAATAGGAAGGAGGAAACAACTAAAATAGATAAAATTTGGAACTGCGCACTTCGCAGGTGTTCGATCAAAACAAATAGTAGTATTCCAACCAATCAGAGCCAATCACCGGAAATCTTGACCAAGGAGGAGCCAGTTTCCATAGAATTGACCCCGCCCACAACAATGGATGCCTCTGCATCGCCAGTCGACCAGTCAGTCCCTGTCTTACGACGATCTCAACGATTGCGTGGGAGAGAAACCTGCTGATGATGCCTAACACAGTTTTGGGCGAAACGTCCATTTTATCACCATCAAGACCACGGCAACCAAGCCCGGAAGCCTCTATTTTTAATACATCCGGCCGTGAAAGCCTTTCTACTTCAATCATTAACCTCTACGGGGAGGATGTTCATCGACTGTTACGAAGACTGGATTCGAGACGAAGAAGAAAGTCGTGTTTATTATCCACTTTGGCTTTTCTTCTGAGGTGCAGAGAGGAGAAAGTTATTCCAAGGTGTCTACTGCTGAAGAGAACTCAGAAATCCGCGTCGGCGCAGAGAATCTACGCAAGAACCAAGTTTGCATTACTCAGAGATTCCATACATTGTACTAGGAAGGATCTCGCTAACATCGATTGGGAGCTCTACGGACTTCATTTATCGCTGTCCCATACTCTTAATCATATACATTTTGACCTCCTAGATCGGCTTACGTCTTCATCGGCTTTGGCCATTGGGGAAGTAACGACACGCCGCCATAAAAGAAAATTCCAGAACTTGCTGTCCAGCCAAAAACCGAGGGTTACACCGCTCTCTCTGGATGTCAACCGCACGGTCGTCAATCTGTCTAAACGACAGCTTTCTCGAGCCGAGACGTCGTTGTTGTCCAAAGGTCTTAATTTTGCTGTCACACCGTCAACTCTCCCTATCGAGGACATCGTTGCCAATGTGGAAGCTTGTGTTCGCCCCTTACCTTCAAACTTAGCGGATGAAGTTAGACGCGAGACTGCCAGGGTTCTCCAACACGCCCGGTAGGGTGTCTCAAAAAGTGCATTTTTTGGTAAAAGTTTGAAAAGTGATGGGGCTAAAAGCTAAAAAGTTTCCTTTTGGTGTTAGAAGGTCAGTTGCAAAATTAAAACAATTTCTGTCCACTCTAACTATTGCCTCAACTACAGCGAAATCTCTATAATGACAAGAAAGCAACCTGTACCACTAAAACACTAACGCGTCGCAATGACCTTGAAAAACTGTCACTGTTGACCGAATTTTCCCTTAAAACATTAAACTTAACAAATAAAAAGGTTATGTCTTCATTAGAACAATTTCTGTCCACTCTAACTATTGCCTCAACAGGAGCGAAATCTCTGTAAAGAGAGCCAAGCAACCACTAACACTAAAAACACTAACCGCAACGCAATGACATTGAAAAACTGTCACTTTTGACCAAATTTCCCCTTAAACATCAAACTTAACAAATAAAAAGGTTTAGTCTTCAAGGGAATACACCAAAACCAAGGAAATTTCAGGGATCCCATTCCAATTATATCCATTAAATTTTTAGATCCAAACAAAACATTAAAATAGTAATAAAAACAAACTCTGCAAGAAAACACTTAATTAGACATCTACTGTAGGATAGATAAAATTATTTCTTCTAAAGGTTTCATATTTTATTCTTTTCTCAAGCGTAAACATTCCATAATAACACGAGGTGGAAGTAGGAGTTGGTCGCTTTTCTGAGAGAATGAGACATGATTCATTTTAAAGATCAAAACCTGAAAATAGATATGTTCAAAACACTATTTCATCTTACTTCAAGGAAAGAAGAAGGTTTGCTTCAAGTTTGTCTCTTCGTTGTATTGCTGTACGTGAAAGCGTGGTTTACGGCGCCTTCAGCAACCGCTGCTCCTTTTCATAATTTAAATTTTTTGCAAGAGCTACTGGCCTTTGGAAAGGTAAACAATAAAACATCTGAACTGGCGGTAAACAAATTCTGTGGCCACCTCTGGTACCTGGGAGAAGAATTTGTACCAATGTTTCTCTTTGGTTCATCAGTACGATTTGATTCATCAGTCTAAAATACGATGAGGGTCCTCCTGAACCTACAAAACAAATTATGCTCAAAACAAAAGACGCCCCAGCATTCGCCAAAAAGGGGTTAGAGGAGTTCACATCAAAAATAGTTGGTGAACTTATTTCAAAGATTTGGATTGCCAATCAGTTCCCTTTCAAAGTCTACTGCTGAATGGGAAAGCTTAACGAATTTCAGCGGTGCCGACATTTCTTCAACAACTTGGCGGTCGTCAATAATGTTGCTGAGCGAAGAGTGGCTTTAACCCAGGAATACCTACAAACCTTGAAGACTGAAGCCCAGAAGCAAAAACTTCTACAAACAGTCAAAAAATATCGCTCAAAGTTTTCCAAGACAGACAAGTACTTTAGCTCACGAGTTTTAAGATGATCAATGATCATGGAGCATGAACAAAAAGTGCATTTTAGTGCAATATGAAAACCTGTGATATATTAAAGGCATGTATGTGCTATTTACATTATATTAGCCCTAAACAGTCGAAAATTTATAAAAAAAGGAAACAAAAGTAATTAGTTGTGTAATAGGATGCGTTGTGTAGTAAAACTAGCGCTGCGCTCCCTACCAGGCTTTGCTCGTAAATTCAACCGCTTTGAGGCAATAGTTATGATTGCACCAAAATTCCCAAAATTTCAGGAAAGTCTATTTGTGCAATTAGGAAACTTTTTGGCCTTTAGCCCGATAAAATTTCCAAAGTCGGAAAAAATGAGACACCCTAACGCCCGGCTTCCAAAACAGAATCTTACGAAGGATGAAAGATTGGCTCTCAAATCGCTTAATCAAGATACCAGTATAACCATCCTCTCCGCTGACAAGGGCAACGCTACGGCTATTTTAGACACAGAGAATTACACTCGCAAGATAGAGGAGCTTTTGTTACCCACGGTATATCGCCGCTTGAAATCGGACCCAACTGCCCGTATTTTACGTAAAACCAACGCCCTGATAAAGTCTTCTACTCTGGATGACTCTGTTAAGCGTTCCCTGACTAGATCTGAGGCGCTCCCGCCCCGCCTCTATGGATTGCCAAAAATCCACAAACAGGATGTTCCTCTGCGTCCAATAGTCAGCGCTATCGATTCTCCTACGTACAGTTTGGCCAAATACCTTACTTCCCTTTTGAGCCCTTACATTGGCCATTCGGACTCTTACATCAAGAATTCTACCCATTTTATTGAGAAAATTAGGAACATTAGGACGGATCCCCAGGATATACTCGTCAGCTTTGATGTAGTTTCACTCTTCACTAATGTTCCAATCCCGGACACCCTTACTATTATCAAGGATATGTTCCCTGATGAGCTGACTGGCCTTTTTAATCATGTTTTGTCCACGACTTACTTTGTCTGGATGGGTCACTTTTACGAGCAACTAGATGGTGTGGCTATGGGGAGTCCACTCAGCCCCCCGGTTGCAAATTTGTTCATGGAGCATTTTGAGGAGAGGGCCCTCAGAGCAGCAGTACACCAACCCTCTGTCTGGTATCGTTATGTGGATGACACGTTTGTCATTTGGCCTCATGGCTTATCTGCTCTTGATGATTTTTTGGCCCATCTGAACTCATTCCACAGAAAGATTCAATTTACTTGTGAAGTTGAAAAGAACGGACAACTACCTTTTTTGGATGTCCTGGTGAAAAGAAGACCGGACGGCTCATTGGGGCATACAGTATACAGAAAACCCACCCACACTGATAGGTACCTGAACAGCGATTCTAACCATCACCCTGCTCAAAAGCGAGCAGTACTGAAGTCACTCACTGTTCGAGCGGCACGAATATGTGAGCCCGAGGAATTTAAACAAGAACAGGCGCATCTGGTTCGAGCACTACAGGCGAATGGCTATAAGAAACGGGATATCATCCGAGCCTCAAATCCGAGAAGACAGGGTTTGCGAGAAGCCGTTCGACCTGAGCCTCTAGGTTCTGCTTTTCTGCCCTACATAGAGGGTGTTACGGACAAAATAGGAAAGATTCTTAACAAGCACAGAATTAAACCCATTTTTAAGCCTACGAGACAGCTGTCCGCCTGTCTACGCTCTCCTAAGGACCAACGAGACCCCCTCTCTAGCCCCGGAGTGTACCGCATTCCTTGCTCTTGTGGAGCGGTCTATATTGGTACCACACTCCGTAGTATAAATACTAGGATGAAGGAACATAAAAGCAGTTGCAAATTTGGATACATAGAAAAATCAGCTGTGGCAGATCACGCCTTTCAGCCAGGGCATAACATCCTTTTCAGTAATACAACTGTCCTAAATTCAACGAAGCATTATTTTACCCGACTTTGCCATGAGGCCATAGAAATATTTAAACATCGAGATAATTATAATAGGAAGGAGGAAACAACTAAAATAGATAAAATTTGGAACTGCGCACTTCGCAGGTGTTCGATCAAAACAAATAGTAGTATTCCAACCAATCAGAGCCAATCACCGGAAATCTTGACCAAGGAGGAGCCAGTTTCCATAGAATTGACCCCGCCCACAACAATGGATGCCTCTGCATCGCCAGTCGACCAGTCAGTCCCTGTCTTACGACGATCTCAACGATTGCGTGGGAGAGAAACCTGCTGATGATGCCTAACACAGTTTTGGGCGAAACGTCCATTTTATCACCATCAAGACCACGGCAACCAAGCCCGGAAGCCTCTATTTTTAATACATCCGGCCGTGAAAGCCTTTCTACTTCAACCTCTGCTACAGTTTGGAAAAAATATTAATACTTTATAAATAATGTTTTATTGATAAAAAAAAATTGAATCCCACAGATGGTTGAAGGCAGGACCACCAAAATGTGTAGTTTCTAGTTTTTAAAAAAAAATAGTGAGTTCCTCCGAAAAAAATAATTCTCCAACTACAGTACTGCCTATAGCTAAACATTAATTTCAGGGGGGAGGAGCTCAAAATTACTCATCTTCATAAGTTAAGCACACAGTGATAAACATGAAAAAGGTTGATAAATAAAGCTCATATATCAATATGAAATTTTGCAGGAAAGTAGCAAATATAAATATATTAGGACAATGAGGAAATAAGAAATTTTTACAATATAACTTACTGCTGCCACCACTATATTCCTCACTGAAATACACTTCATCAGACTTTTTAAGGAGTGTTGGATGGTAGGCTATACTTTTAACGATGTCAAGTCTGCGGTTTATCTCATTTTGGACACTCTGAAATTGAAATTAAGAATTTAAAACTGAATATTCAAAACTTATCATAACTTTTGAAGGAAAGTAAATTAAAAGTACATACTTTTGGAGCATCTTGGGCAATAGGAGTGTGGGGACCAGACTTTGATTTCAAAGAAAATCTTTTTATCTGTCTGTTTGCAAAGATGAAAAGCAACACAAATGTCTGAAAAAGAAAACAGTTTGAGCTAAGTAATTTCTAGAATAAGCATATAAATCATTATATGGATAGGAATATGTGAGAAAATTATTAAGAAATTCTATAATTTTGTAGACTGTTCTTTTGTAGATCCCCTCCCTAAATTTGGTCATTTAAGCATGATAAATAGAATAGGACAACAAAACAATTGGATAGCCTAATACTTTTAGACTAGACTATTCTGTCTCTTATCTAAGATAGTTAAATAAAATTTTTAAAACTTTTCACTCTAACTAACAAGGTGTATAAAAATGTAAAAATAAGTGAATAAAAAGTATTTCTTACCAAAACGCCAAAAGCTATACAAATAATTATTGCAATCCCTGATAAAGGATCAGCCATCTTAAGCTTGTTAACTATAAGTAGATAGATGCATTTTATCCTAAAATATTGAGAGAAGAATTACAATCAAATTTCAAAGTTTAAAAATTTGTAAATTATAGAGCTTAACATCTTTTTTTAAAAAGTATTATTCAGATAAACTTTTTAAGAACTTATCAACTTTCTCAATACTATTGATTTATCCCTACCATAAAAAATTTACTATTTTTTATGCCAAAGGCAAAGATTTAAATTTTGCAAATTATTTTTGTTGCCATTGATATAACAGGGAAATCTTGGTTTAGTGGGGTTTAGAAGATGCAATTTCACAAGGATAACAAAATTTTACCTAAATCATGAAACTTTTCATTTGAAGAAACAAAACCTAAAACCAGATGACATCATACTGGAGAAAAAATATAGGACAGTGGTCAAAAATATAGGAAATACATGACATATAGGACAGCTATGAAACCTGCATCAATCATAGTTAATAATATTTTATCATCCATCATTGGCTTGAGAATTTAAGGTACAATTCCGTTAGAGTCCCTGCTAAATATCGCCAATATCCAAATCGCTAAATATATCCAAATATCAACACATTTCTCTGACTTTTATAAATAAACTGAATATATTGATCTAATTAAACATTTTAATTCAGAAGTATGAAATTTTTCATGAATATTTCTACTTTTTGTAGTCTAAAAGAACCGGGCGATATTTAGCGGGGACTCTAACGGAATTGAACCGAATTTAATTTGTATCCTTTGGTACCAAACTGTGGAACCACTTACATGTAATCCTCACATAATAATAATATTTAAACGTGTTTTTAAATATTGGTATCCCAAATAGTCATAATAATAAAACAGGTAAATTATACTATTTTTCTGAGCACATGGTTTAACAAATATGTAGCTTTTAGCAACGACTTACTTTAAATTTTATTTTTAAAATTATCATAACTTATAGAAAATCATAAATTGAATATTTAAAAGAAAAATTATTTCACTCAACAGTAAAACTAATAGGTAACCTAGTACTTACTAAAAAATGAAACTTTTTGTCCAGTATACAAAGCATCGTAAGAAGAAATTTAAATCTTTTAGGCAAGAACACAGACTAGACAGGAAGCATATTTTCAGCAAGAAAATTTAAATTATTTCATTAATTTATTGCTTCTCAAGAAGCATATTCATTTGGAATACTTACCACTTCTCTAGAATTATTTAAATAGGGTGTTTTTGTATTCATTCTTGTAAATGTACAAATTTCACAGCATTACAAGATGAAAATCAAAATAAACAAATCTCCAGAAACCAGGTTTTTCTCATGTGGCGCCATCTATGAAGAAAAATAAGAAACACCGTTCGCTGGACCGCTGGACGCCAGTCACTGGCAATTCCAGCAGCTTTAAGTATTTTTTTTAAAAAATAGCCAAAAACATGAAATTTTTTAATTTAGAATTATGAAAAGAAGACAAATATTTAATTTTTTTATAAAATGATATTTTTATATTTTTCAATAATTTTCTTTTTAAAAGAACAAGAAAACTTACTTTTACTTTTCTTTATTGTTGTTTTTATTAATCATCTTGTCTTACTGGGCAGTAGGAGAATGAATAATTAGGCAATTAAGAAAAATTTGCGCTTTGCGCCCAGATCATGAAATTAAATTGCATATCAGTGAGTGCAAAGAACTAATGTTTACAATTAATAGACCGAAGAATTGATTGCTAGCTATCAGTTCCATTTCCGCTTTGTTGATTTATCTGTTTACTATCACATCCGTTCCATTTGGAGCAACCTTTGTTTTCTTTCGACAACTAGAATATTTTCAGTTTTTCAAGTAATTATTTTGTTTTATATTTCAATTATCTTAAAAACTTCTCGGTATTAGGCAGGTTAATTATGACAATTCATTCCATTTAATTTAAATAAATTTTACTTCAAAATTTATGTCAAAATTAGTCTTGGTATTTTTTATTGCACACCATACGTGCCTAGTATGATACTTAAATGTGTTATAACCCTTTTGTTTTATTATTTGAAGTTCACTAACAAAGGCTATTATTATCATTTAGATAATTGATTACAGAAAATAAAAGTTATGAATTTCTTCTGAGAGTAGAAATTTCATATGGAATCATTATGGAAGACTGGAATCAAGGTGGCAATTTTATTAATAAGCCTGTAAGAGGTTGGTTACATCCAGATAAAAAGATAGCAGACAGTGGTATCAGCTATGGTGTCAGAGTAAGTTTTTAGAAATATTTTTCTCTAAAATAAAATGCTTACGATTCTTATGAAGAACTACAATAATAGGCAAAAGATTCTGCTGTTCGATATGGTTAGCCAAATTAACTATTAGTTCTTCAGAGATTGCATTGTGATGGGTAACATGATATTGCAAACCATGGACAGCTAAGAATTGTCAGTACTTGCGTATTATCCCATCAACCATTCAGCGGCACAGCTATAGAACAGTCAATGGGCTTTCATAATTAATGTTTTCAAATTCAGTGGCACAGTCGACAGAATAGTACGTAAGAACCAGATCATCGTCCTAATTCCATTTCCAGATTTGGACGACTTATCTTGAAATTAGATAACCAGACTCCACTGTGGAATCTTTCTAAAAATTTAACATTCTTAGTGTAAAGTTTTTGGTGGGAATTAAATCCAATCACTGAAATCCCCATCTATTTTTAAGCAATAACTATTGTCAACCTTCGGTCTCAATATAATAGAGGGAGCACTTTTAAATAACACTTATTTAACGCAGTTAATCTAAAGTAAAAAAAAAAGGTTATTTATCTGTTATTCCATCAACCATTTAGCTGCACATCTATAGAACAGTCAATAGGCTTTAATAATGATTCAAATAATGTTTTCAAATTCAGTGGCATGGTTGATAGGTAATAGGCTTACCATACATCTAGGATTTTTAGAGCTGTCCGGGGAAATGTCCTGGGTCACAAAAATGTCCGGGGTTTCATACATTTAAGATTTGCAAAACATTTTTACAAAAACCATTATGACTAAGATGTTTGAAATAGCCTATTTTTACTTTTAAGACTTAATTTCATCATAAAATTAACATAAATCCACACATCAATTTTTGAAAAAAGTAATGTAATAAAAAAGTACAAATAAAAAATACAATTTAATATTCCTGTTCAATGGTTTTAGTTTGAATATTTTGTACTTAGTTTTAGTATTTGATGAATCGATCCTACTTTATTTTAGTACTTAATTTCAAAAATAATGTCTTGGGGACCCAAGAAAATATGGGAAGCCTATTGATAGAATGGAAAATAAGAACCAAAGTTTTTATTCTCAAGCTATTTAAATACTAGTTAGTTTTTATATATAGTTTGTTGATGGTGGGACTTTTGTGCTTAATATATTATGGATGGCATATGATCAGTTTATAAACATTCCATTTTCATTTTAATGTAAATAAATTAAATATAAGTTTGGAAAAGCAATTTTTTTAATCAAAATAAGTTATTTCATTTATGTTATTTTTAGTGTTTGGCACTAGTTAACTAGAACTAGTTGCAACTAGTAGTTAACTAGTAGTTTAACTACTTTTGGTTTAAACTAGTTTAACTAGTAGTTGAACTACTTTTTTTAATAACTACTAGTTGAAACTACTTTCAAATTTTCAACTACTTTTAAAAAAAATTTTTTGTTTAAAATTTCAAATTTTTTTTATCAAAATATACAAAAATTACACTGCTATTTAAAACTACAATGTCATGGTAGAGTACTCAAATACCATAACCAGAAATAAAGCGCCGTTTTGAGCGAAGCATTAAGTTTTTTGTGGTATAGATAAGAAAGATGTGGTTAGAATTTGGGCAAAAAGTAGGTTATGAAATTAAATAGACTAGTTAACTAGTAGTTAACTACTTTGGGAAATAGTTAACTACTAGTTGCAACTAGTCCCAGGAAAAAATAGTTAACTACTAGTTGCAACTAGATTTTCCCAGACTAGTTAGTAGTTGGTAGTTAACTACTTTTTGACCACTAGTTGCCGAACACTAGTTATTTTGCATAACATTAAGTTAAGGACGCTTAAAAAATAGAATTTTATGAAAATGTGCCTCCTCTCCCCATAGATTTTAGTTGATTTTGAACTAAAAACATTGATTTAATTTTATGTATCTTTAATTTATTTCAGTACATTGGATGCCTAGAAGTAAATACTTCTATGAAGAGCTTGGATTTTGACACACGATCCCTTATTGCTAAGTAATTTCATTTATTTAATGATATTGAAATATAGTAACAGACCCTTCAATTTTCAGGGCATTTTCCAGAATTTGATATATTATGGATCTTTCTGGGGGGGACATTGATTCTCATTCAGTGGTAGGGGCATGTCTTTGCGCTGCTTGTAATGAAGGCTTTCTGGTTAAATGTGGGGCTTGCTGATTACAATCCAAATTTTTTAGAATACTGTAAATATGTGTATTCCCTCCCTACTATATTCCTGTACCATAAAACCACAACTAAACCCAAACCCTTCTTACTATCATATTCAATTCTCAAGAACTGAAATATTTATAAATAATCTGTTCATATTGTACACAGGGTAATGTAAACATTGTGGGCTTTCTTTGCGATTCTCCAGGTAGTCACATTCCTGGCCTTGCTGTTCACCATAAATTTTGCTCTGGAAATGCCTTACTCAATTTTGAAAAATAAATTGCTATAAAAATTTGAAATTGTGCCAATTTTTAGATTATCACTGGATAAAGGGTCTGTTACTGTACAACTTTATAATAATTGTTTTAGGTTAAATCACACATCTGTATATCACATCTATATCACTCATTCAAAACTTTATGATAACTAATATGAATTCTGCATGTGATTTATAAAAACTTTTCAGTACTGGGATTTTAAGGAAGAGGAAGGTACCTTATTGTTTTAACAAGGATGAATGCTTGATTATAACTGGTATTGTAATTTATTTTTAACTTTATTTTAGGGAATGTATAAGCAAGTTGTGTGAGTTAGCTGGACTAAAAACTCCTGATAAAAAGAGAAAGGTACTGTATTTTTAAAAGCTACTGAATGGTTTATTATGTAATTCAAACTAATGAATGTTAATTATTAAACTTTCCTAAGTATATCCTTTTGAAATTTGTACTCAAATGCTCACCTTTCTTTCAAATTTTACAGGTAGACAAAAGACTTCTTAAAATGTTGGCAGATAAACCTAATATGGATCATGCAGGTGCTAATGTAAATTTGACAATTACTAGTTCATATTTGAATCTCGTGTCTATGGAAAATGGAGATGTAAGTTCAGCATTGTCATTTAGCATGGGTTCTGTTGATAGTATTTTTTCTTTGTTTTTACTAATAAATTATGTTCTAAGGGTCTTACGTTAAGGTAGTGAAATAGATTTGCTCTTATTAAACCCTTAACTATTTGGTTGCATAGGTGAACTCCAAATTATATTTTAAAATATTATTACAATAACTATTTAAAGATAAATGACCTTAATGAACATATTTAATAGCTGCTACTAAGTTAGTAGATAACTTTTATTTCTAATGCTCAATGTTACATACACAGTATAAAATTGTGTTGTTAATTTCCATGCTATGAATTAATTAACTTTTATCTAAATAGGTCATTGCTCATCATGAGATGCCAAAAATTTCATTTGCATCTGGAGGCGATGCAGTAAGTTATTGCAATATTTTTTTAATTTTATGTACACATTGTTCAATGGAAAACGAGATATCCGCTTTTGGATACTTATTTAATTTTTTATGCTTTACATATCCACCATTGATAAGCTTGGTGACTAAAAAAAAAACCAAGAAATCACAAGCAATCAAATTGGCACTTTCTTAGTCAAGAGTTTTATAAGAATTCAATTTTAAAAAAGCAAAGAAAAAAAAAGCTTGCTGTACACTGTAAAATCATTGTCAATTAGTCACTGGCATACAGATAATATTTACATAACATGTATTCTAATTGTTTTTTTTTTAATCTTTTTTTTATAGGATACAATGGATTTTGTTTCCTATGTAGCTAAGGACCAGAGGTATGGACGAGCATGTTTTGTTCTCGAGTGTGGTGGAGGTCTGGCTCAAGATGTGATCACCACAATCGGTCAAGCATTTGAACTAAGGTATAAGCAATATCTTAAAAAGACACCCTCTTCATCTTCAAGGAATGAAACTTCTGAGCCATATAATTCCTTGTAAGTTTGTCTTTAGTTTAATACAAATAAAATTAATTAGCCTCCTTGGTGTGATGGTGTCTTTTCAAGTAACTTATCTTTTGTTTAAAAAAAACATAATTACTAAACAAGTATCAAACTAATAATAACCTTATCCATGCCCAATCACCTAAATAGAAATAGTTACTTAAGTCATTGATTTTTTTCTTTTGAAGTTTTTGTCACCAGAAATTATTTTAGAATTTTATCTATCTCATAAAGGGACACCAGGAAAAAAACTTTTAAAATTAGGCATTTTCTGCCATTTTGTAATTGGTAAATTAAATTACAAAAAATACTGTTTCTTACCTGTTTTTCAAGCAAATGAAATGCTTCTGGAGAGAAATTAAAGCTTATATTCTACAGGGTGTTTCAGACAATGTTTCCTTTAATGATAAAAAATTAAACGTAACCTTTTAAGATCGAATTAAAACCAGCAAAATCGTTTCATTAAGACATTTATTACCTTAAACCGATAGGTCTGGGTAAGGTTGTACTGAAGTTTCAGCTCTTAATTTGATTTTTATATAACAAATGCTGGAATCAAGCGATTTTGCTGGTTATAATCAAATCTTAAAAGGTTACAAGTCAATTTCCATTGAGGATTATACAACCTCCCATGCCCGCTTATAAAAACCTCTAGATAGTATAGGGGTGCATTTCCGATCCCCCTTTCCTTTGTGATTCTGAGTCGTCTAGGTGTGCTCTACACCTCCTTGAGTTCTGAAACCTTTATCTGAAACACTGTATACTTTCTATTAAAATATAAAAATTCCAGAATTATTTAATTTTAATATTTTTTCAAAACAGCTTTTTTTTGCAAAAAAACTTAATATCTCTTAGTTATCTTACAATACCAACTTCTAAATTTTACCAAAGATTCATCTTGGTTTGTATTTTTAATAGTAAAAGAATTGGTATTGTGTTTTATGCTAATAAAAAGTAAATATTAATTCCCAACATTCAATAATAGGTCGATGTAGCTTTGTAACTGTCTTATAATAATAATAATAATAATAATAATAATTTATTTCATTTTTGAACAAAGCGATACAATCGAAAATAGGGGGAAGGCATATTAGTCAGACTGGGGCACATGCCCATTTAGCTGACCAAAAAAAATTATTACAAGCAAATTTAGTACAGATGAGGAAATAAAACCGAAAAAAAAAAAGTGTCTTAAAATATAACTAATACACAATACATATGTACATAAAAAAAAAAAAATAATACAATTTAAATGACAAATACAAAGAGATAAATGGCAAAACAGCATAGGCGTTAAAATTACATGTTGCTTCTATAACTTAAAAAAAACATCTAAATCATCAATGACCAATAAGAAATCAAATAACAAATTCTTAAATTTTTTATTACTTGAGATGTTTTGTAGGTCTAAAGTTAATCCATTAAATAATTTAGGTGCTAAATAACAAAAATGTTTGCGGAAGATTTCTTTATTGAAGCGCGGTATTTGGTATATTTCATTAGGTCTCCGTTCTGAAATTTGATTTTTATATTCACATATTGTTTTATTACGATATAAAAAATAAATCATACGAAAGAAAGCAATGTAGCGTATAGGTAGAAGTTTTATAGATTTTAAATGGTTGGGTGTCGAAGGTTTGTAGTTTAAAATTTTGAAGCATTTATTTTTCTTCAGAATGCAATTCCATTATAATGTGAAACTTAAATTTTTACAGTATTAAGAGATACCTCAATATGTATTACCAATAAAAAGAAATGAGAAAAAAATTGTTTTGGGTAATAAAATAAATAAATATGTTTTTGCAACAATTTTGAAATTATGTTTGATAATAAAACTAAAATGTATTTCTGAAAATTAATTTTGATACACATCTAGATGTAGACTTACAAATATTGTTTTCTAGACTTATTTTTATGTAGTTTTTTTATATTCAAAAGTTTTAAGTTCATAAATTTCTTACTAGCAACCAGTCTTCGGCAAACGGAAATCTTATTCCTTCAAGAGATGATCCAGAGTACTATAACGACCTTCCTGGAAAGGTGCCTCCGGATGTTATTGCAAATGCAGCATTTCTAGATAACGCTAGTATTGAAAGCACTAGTGAGGTAAAACTATACCACTTTGTAATTAACTTGCTTAAGTTGTTTTTTATTCTACTACAATTCATACAAATGCCCTTTAGGAAAGTCACAGTCCTCTCATGAAGGAACCAAATTCTAATGCCCATGCCTATCCTGTACCATACGCAACTACACCTCTTCAAAAGGAATTCCCAGAAAGTTTAATTGATCTGACAACAAATACTAATTATGTGTCTGTTTATCGTCGCCCTGGTCCAGGTTTGTGCTTCAGTGTATTTATTTGTTTGATGTACGATAAAAGTAGTTTATTGTATTGAGTTTTATCCTTGCTTGGTGCAATATATGATTCTTTCATTAAACCAAAGTAAACTGAGTTTTTTATTTCTATGCAGAATATGTCAACACAACAGCTGTTATATCAAATGAAAGAAACTCAGAGTCATCTACTAGACAAAAAGCTGCGAACCAGAATCATGATATATTTGACATGCGTAAGTCTTGACATAATCAAACTGATTTTGAAAATTATTCCAATTTTTTTTTATCTTTACACATATTATGGTATTTTCTCAGAAGTTTAGTTTTGAAGGATTTACTTTGTGAAAAATTTAAATAAGTTTTTGACTTGTTAAAATAATTTATATATTGTGTGTGTATCTAACCACGGCTTACTAGATACTATACAGGCTAGCCGAGTTTTGAACAATGAAAACCATTTCACGACTTTTCCCGCTTGTTTAAAATAAGTTTCAAGTCAAGGAATCAAGGATGTTTTAGGATTGGCTTTATTCAGGCATGATCTGCTATCTGCTACGAGAGATGCAATGACAACAAACCGACTCGCTTGTCAACAAGCGCCAGTCGAGACGAGTTGAGTTGTACAGCACAGCATAATGTTTACATTTCAATTATATGACATGCCCTTTTTTTTGAAGATTAAAGAAAGTTTAATATTTATGAAATGCAAGAGATAGGTTCAAATTATTAATATAATTTAAATTATTAAATTCACTTCAAATTATTAATATAATTCAAATTATAGTTAGGTTAAGTTCTATATCTAGCAGGTCTGTTAATTGTTCTTCCACTACGGGTGGTAGGGTGTTCAGTTGAAGCTGCTAAGGGTTGGGACACAACTGAAGAGGAGCATGGTTCATCAGAGGAGGGACGGGACATGTCCTCAGTCACAGTACTGTAGTAGTCCTCCACCGTTGTGGAAGGTGTTAACCCGTATGTAAAAGGACCCTTGCGTGGACGAAGGTAAAACCTATTCCTAACATATATTTTCCCATTTTCTGCAGCCACTGTGTACGTCCTAGGGCTGGGCCCTACTTCAATTACTATTGCTTTTAGCCAGGGTTGTGTAGGCTTTAAGCGGAACCAAACTTCCTGGTTCATCTGCAGCTCTGGTAGGGTCTTCGTACCTTGGTCAGCATATCGTTTTTGCTGCTGCTGATTCTTTCTGAGCTGTTCCACCTGCTCCTTGATGTCGAAGTTTGGACGAAAGTTTGTTGAGAGTGACGGAATGAAGGACCTCAGGCGTCTTCCCATCAATAGCTCAGCAGGAGATTTTAATCCGTTAGCTGGTGTAACTCGGTAATCCAGGAGAACTGTGTAGAGATCTTTTCCTTCTTCCATAGCCTTCATCATCCCATTCTTGAACGTTTGGACAGCTCGTTCTACTTGGCCATTGGATCGAGGAAAATGAGGAGAAGTTTTACGATGGATAACATTCCAGTTTTCTAGAAAGTTTTGAAAACTATCACCATTGAAAGGAGGACCACCATCGCTGACAAATTCCTCTGGAATTCCATGCCGGGCAAATGCTGACTTCATGGCATTCACAACAGCTGGAGTTGTTGTTCCATGCATAAGTTGTACTTCGATATACTTAGAGAAGTAATCAATTAGCAGGAGATATGTATTCCCATTCAGGGTGAGAAAATCACCTGCTACTACTTCCCATGGTCGCTCAGGCAGACGTCTCTCAATTAGGGGCTCTTGCGGGTTGTTCCTCGCAAATTTTTGGCAGATTTCACACCTTTCTATTAGAGTCTCTATATCCTGGTTCATGGATGGCCAGTATAGGTATTCTCTCGCCTTTGTTTTGCAGGCCACAATCCCTCTATGGGCCATATGTAAGGACTTGAGTGTCTCAAGTCTTGCCGCTTCAGGAATAACAATTCGCTTTCCTCTGCATAGGACTCCTTCCTCAGTTACGTATAATTCATTTCTGCAGTGCCAGAAGGGTCTTGCAGCAATGTTTGCAAGTGCCTTCTCACCAGGCCAGCCATTCTTAACATACTCAGAGACAATTTGTAAGACACTGTCCTGGAATGTCATGTCTATGAGCTGTTTCCACTTTGGAGCTGTTGCAACAGCTAAGACACAAGTATGGATGGATGGTGTTGCTACTTGGTAGTTTTCCTCAAAGACATCAGAGCTTTTTGCCCTAGAGAGTGTGTCTGCAACAATGAGTTGTTTTCCTGGAACATAATTCAACGTCACATCATATCTGTTCAGCCGAAGAAGCATTCTTTGTAGCCTTGGTGATATTTCTTCATAGGGTCGTTTGCAGAGCCCAAGTAAGGGTTTGTGGTCGGTTTCTACCTCTACATGTCTGCCATATGTAAAGTAGTTGAACTTTTCTAACCCGAATAAAATTGCAAGGAGCTCTTTCTCAATTACAATACTCTCAGCAGATGCCTCCCAATAAACTGCGGCGTTTTTCAGGGATCAACTTTAGGACCTTTATTATTTCTAATATTTATTAACGACCTATGTAACTTAAAATTATATGGAAAATTAATAAGTTACGCAGATGACACGGTATTACTTTATTCGTTGGATTCAATCGATGATCTAAACTTAATGATAAATGATGACCTTGTAAAAATTCGTGATTGGTTTTTTCAAAACAAACTAAATTTGAACGTTAACAAAACAAAATATATGACCTTTAACCTCATTAAAAACCGTTTGTATCAGCTCTCTATTAAATACCACGAAAACTTCTGTAATAGTTATGGAAATTGTAATTGTAACCATATCGATCAAGTGTCAACTATCAAATACCTTGGACTCCATATTGATTCCAACTTAAAGTGGAAATCTCATACTCAAAATATCTCTGACAAACTAAGATTTGTTATGTTTAATTTTTATCACCTTAAACAAAAAATAAGTAATAAGCTTCTAATTAATTTGTATTATTCGTGGGTACATTCACAATTAATTTACGGCTTAACTATTTGGGGTGGGGATTATTTGGTAAATTTAAAAAGAATCAGCAAATTACAGGAAAGGTTTTTAAGGTTTTTTTTTAATAATACCAACTCGATTACTATAAACCACTTCAAATTACTGAATATTCTACCTCTTCGTCATCTTTTTTTTTATAAAATATGCCTGTATCTTTTTTTGAACCCACTGGAATGTACAAGACGTAACACTATAAATCCTCGAAGACCTAATGTAATATATAATATTCCTAAGCCAAAAAAAACAATATTTTGTAATAATTTTCAATATATAGCCCCCAAACTGTATAATATGTTACCACTTGAAATCCAAAATAGCCCATCCAAACACTTATTTAAAAAAAAACTAAAAGAATTTTTGTTTACAATAGAAAATATTGAAACTTTTTTAATGTAGCTATTTTTGTTTTTATACATATTTTTTTGTAATTTTAAATCTGTATGACTGATAATTTTGTTTTTATTTTACTGACACCCTGTTTGCCACTCATATATTTTCTTATTTAAATATATATTTGGTCACCTAAATGGACTAGTAGGTCCCAGGTGATTATGGTTCTCTTTTTTTTTTTTTTTTCTTTCTTTTTGTAATTTTGTGTTGTGTGTTTTAAGTGTTTCTCTTGATTAAATAAATAAATAAATAAAAAATAAAATAAAATTTGGGCGTACCTTTTCTGTGCTCCTGTTAGTGTTGCAGATGCGTATCCAACTGGCTTATTTTCCTGAACCAGTACTGCACCCAGACCATACTGGCTTGCATCAACGGAAAGAAGGACAGGCTTGGAATTGTCAAAGAAGCTTAAGCATGGTGCTTCTACCAGTATCTCTTTCACTTTCTCAAAGTCTCTTTGAGTGTTTGCATCCCATGTGAATGCGATATCCTTCTTCAGTAGTTGTCTCATTGAGTGAGTGATAGTTGAGAGATGGTTGGTAAATTTTGAATGATAAGTTACCATTCCAAGAAACCTCTGCAATGCCTCCCTGTTTTCAGGAATGGGAAAGTCTTGAATGCCTTTAACTTTGACAGGATCTGGTTTAATTCCTTCATTAGATATGATGTGGCCTAGGTAGTTGATTGAAGATTTTGCAATTTGGACTTTTGACGGGTTGAACTTCAGATTCTTTTCCCTCGCTATAGTTAGTGCTTTTCTAAGCAAAATGCAATGTTCCTCAACAGTCTTAGAGCTTAGGGCAATGTCATCAAAGTAAGGCTGAATTTGAGGTTCTGTTTCAAATATCTCCTCCATAGCACGCTGAAATTCCTCTGGAGTGTTATTTAGACCAAAGGGTAGGACTAAGAATCTATAGCGACCCCATGGGGTAGTGAAGGTGGTGAGATACGAGCTTTTATCATCCAGTGGTAACTGCCAAAACCCATTTTTAGCGTCCAGGAGACTGAAGATGGTACAACCTTGAAGATTAGTAAACAGTCTCTCAGTAGTTGGAATAGGGTAATGTGGTCTTCTAATGGCTTCATTGAGAGGTCTTGGATCAATACAAATTCTGAGCTTTTTGGGACTATCAACAACGACCATGTTGCTAACCCACTCTGTAGGTTCCTCCACTTTAGTGATTATCCCCTGGCTCTCCATGCTGGCCAGTTCTTGTTTAACTCTATCGTGTAGTGCTAGGGGGATCTTTCTTGGCGCTGATACGTGTGGGACAGAATTGGGCTTCAAATTGATGCTCACACTCTTGCTGAGTCTGCCCATGCCTGTGAAGACATCCTGGAACTCTTCGAGAACTTGTTCCACAGTCTGTGTGGATGGATTGTTACCTGATGTTGCCTGGAGTTGATAGAGTCGTTTAATAAGACCCAGACTCTTGCAAGCATCAAGACCAAGTATAGGGGTTGAGTTCAAGCTTGTTATTATAAACTCTAACCTCTTGTGGGTCTGAGAGGTCTTGCAAAGGAGAGTACACATGCCCAGTACAGGTATCCGATTCTTATTGTAATCAATAACTGGAACATGACTTACTTGAAGGGCTGGCGGATTATTCAATTTTTCAAAGATGCTGTTTGGCAGCACATTTACCTGTGCACCAGTATCAAGCTTAAAGTTGACTTCAGTCTGGTTTACAAGCGTCTTGTGCATCCATTCCTTCTCACCAGAAGTGGAGACTTCTTCCAGCTTTAATTCCCCAAGAAAGAAAGCATCATCTGGTTCCATAGCATGCACTTTTCTGAAGGGATTCGTGTACAGTCCTTTGTTTTCCCTGGAACGGCAAAATTCAGCCCAGTGATTTCTCTTTCCACAGTTCTTGCATGTGGTGTTGTAGGCTGGGCATTTCCTGGGCTCATGTCTGCGTCCACAGTTAGTACAGGGATCTCTCCTATGAGACAGATGTGTATCTTGCATTCGTCTGGAGATAGCATTCACTTCACTCTGGTCATTTATCGCATGCGTTCTGGACTTGTCTGCCGCATGGCATTCACAGATAGCATGAATTTCATTGTTGTCATTCATTGCGGAAGCTTGAGTTCTAGATTGCTCCGCCGCTCGGCATTCACTAATTACCTCCTGGAGGGTCTTAGCCCGTCTACTTGTCTCCCGTAACAACCTTTCTTGGAGGGGCTTGTCTTGGAGACCATGAACTATTTTGTCCCTGAGCATTCTGTCAGTGTTTAGTTCGTACCTGCAGTCTTCCACTGCCAGCTTTAGCCTTGAGTAAAAATCCTGGAATTTTTCGCCAGGTTTTTGTTTGATTTCCAGAAATAGGAAGGATGCATATATTTCATTTTGAAAGTCATACTGGCGATCAAGTTCGTCGAGAATCTGCTGCAGGGTGACTTCCGTTGCGGGAGGTATTGGAGCCAACGTCATTGTTCGGTAGATGGTTTTCAACTCATCTCCACAGACATGGCGAAAAACAGCCGTCTTCTTCTTTTCTGACTGTCCGGAGTAGTTTGCACAGGGTTCGTACGCGGCCTTGAAAACCTTGAAAGTCCTTGAATTTCAAATGTTCGATTTCAAGGCCTTGAAAATCCTTGAAAAAACGTATTTTACCATAAGAGCCTTGAAAATCCTTGAATTTTATTTAGGCCTTGACATTTTTGGCCAGAAAAAGATTTCAGGGTATCTGCTGATTATGTTAGTCCTGAAATCCTCCGGTCCGGAATTTCAATGAAAAATTCCGGATTTTCATACATGCTTCCGGACGTTTGCCTGTAAAGTTGGCATTTTGACGGCGTGGACGCAGGCAGAAAAAACAACTTGATAGGCGGTTCGCGATCGCGTTTTTCTTACTTTGTGTTAATATCCTTGGCTTTAAATGCTTGTTTTTGGAGAAACTGTTCATTTATTGTAGTTCAAATGTGTGCAATATTTATCTGGTAAATTAAAAAAAATATTAGAGGAATTTCTTGTTGTTTTCAAGAAGGCAAATAGAAATTCATGGTTTGAACTTGAGAGTTTTAATATCAAATAAAGAATTACAAAGTGTGCAGATAATAGGGTATATGAAAATTTTAAGGTAAATAATATTATTTAAGCATTATTTAAATTTTCTATTAGAAAGAAAGTCTTACAAAATCTTCCGTATGGGTAATTTTTGGGGGTTGAAATTAAACTTCTTTGACTAAAGTTTTTTTACTCCTTTCAGTGTTTCAGTTTTTCATTTTCTGCCCTATTTAAAAATTTTATTCAAACCCTTTTCTTTTGTAACTGGGAACCTGTATGAAATTTGCTTTAATTAAACTGTTTAATAGATAAAATTGTATGAAATGAAACTAAAGTACTACTTAAAAAAGGTTACATTGTTACATACAATATCGGTCAGCCTTGAATTTTTTATCTGGTAGCCTGGAAAAGGCCTTGAAAATCCTTGAATTTTTTTCCTCAAAAAGTGTATGAACCCTGTTTGCAGCCTCCAGGAAATCCAGAAAGTCTTGTTTCCAGAACCTCCATGATTCTGAGGGGTTCGCGCCGGCAACGAATGGCTTCATTGTGTTTAGTGGATACATTTTTTTTTTTGTTTGTTCGTTCAATTTGCTTAATTTCTGTCCAAGCTTAGTGGTTGTTTACTCCCGACACCATTTAAAATAAGTTTCAAGTCTAGGAATCAAGGATGTTTTAGGATTGGCTTTATTCAGGCATGATCTGCTATCTGCTACGAGAGATGCAATGACAACAAACCGGCTCGCTTGTCAACAAGCGCCAGTCGAGACGAGTTGAGTTGTACAGCACAGCATAATGTTTACATTTCAATTATATGACAGCTTGAATCGCCTCAAGTCCTACCTATATCACCCACCGCCTTCAACACTGTGGATATGCTTTGCCAGTTTGTCCAGTATTGCCATCTGGATTTTTAATGATTTCCGTACACGACTAGCCTGTATAATATCTAGTAAGCCGTGATCTAACAGTACTATGCTATGATTTTTATTTTTTATACCATTAGTTTAACTTAATTTCCCAGTTAGGTTTTCTTCCTTAGAAGTATACTTATTAAGCATAACTGTCTAAAGGCATTTCAGCATTTTTTTCAGAACTTTTAGAACTGTTTAAAGAAATCTCATCAGATTTCTTTTGTTTTATGCAGAACTTTTAGAAAATAAACATACTTTAAATATTTTTATTATTTACCTTACACTTTACCTTACTATTAATTGAAAAAAATTCTGGGGATTTTTTCCAGCACATTTAAAAAGTATTATGAATTTTTGGTACTTTTTTATTAGCATGTCCATCATTTTTGCCAAAATACGGGATTTCATCAGAATCGCCAAAAAACACATTACATGCTCGACAACGTATCGCCCCTGATGGCGAGTGGACGGGCTGATACGAATGTACCGATTTTTTTACAACTAAACTAAAATTCTTCCCTATTGACTGAATTTAGGATTTTTTTTTTATAGAACCATTTGCAGCTAGTTTAACTACTATTCAAAATGAAGATGCATCTCCATTTGATTTGCTCAGTACAGCTACCAGCAATAATGTGGCAACTCTACATCCTAATCCTGTCAGTAAGTTATCCAAATTAGAAAAACAAAAGGCTGCTTTGTTAGAAGAACCCTGGTTCCATGGGCCTATAAGTAGGCAAGAAAGTGAATCCCTTGTTATAAAAGATGGGGATTTTCTCGTCCGTGAATCTCAGAGTACACCAGGTCAATATGTATTAACAGGAATGCAGAAGTCTTTAAGAAAACATCTGCTTTTAGTTGATCCCGAAGGTGTTGTAAGTATATATTTTCTTTTGTTTTTAATAAGAATTTAAATACTGAAGTGTTTATTCATTGTTTGATAATTGATATAATTACATTTTCAGATAAGGACAAAAGATCATGTATTTGATAGTGTGAATCATTTGATAAAGCACCACCAAGAAAACTTTTTGCCAATCATATCTGCAGAAAGTGCATTGTTGTTAAGAACTCCTGTTATTAAATTGAGATCAACTACCAGCAAATCAATACAGGTGTAAATGCATGTAAAATTTGTAAAAAGCTTCCACAAAAAAATCCATTTTATGATATTTTTTATATTCTTTTAATCTAACATTGTTGTAGTTTCCAATTTTTATTGTAACACTTGCCAAATCTTCCAGTTGAAAAGTCACTAAATGTAACAATCAATGCAATTTGATATAAGATTTAACATGCTTGAGTTGTATATATATTTTAAAAGTTGTTTAATAAAATTGAACTTTTTATTATTCAGCATGAATATTTTATAAAAGTCTAATATTCCAAGCATCAATCCTTTCTAACAAGTACGCCATTTAATACATACACAAAATGTCATTTATATTTTCTCATGATCTAATTCTTGTCATGAGCTAGTAAAATTATTTCCCTTCCTTCCCTCACCCTTCCTTTTAAAACTAATTTACTGATGGAATTATTTACTTTATTCATGAAATAAATTTTATAGGACTAATTAATTCTTGGATTGCATAAAAGAATTGATGTACTTGTAGCTAGTGAGCTTCGAATTGGAGTTAGCTCGTTGTTGTTGCTAGTCCCTCAATTGTGTCTTCCCAGAAGACCATTAGAGCAGCAAACCTTTTATTCCAAAGTCTGGAACTTTTACAGATTAAAAAACTATTGTTCTATAAGATATTGTTAATGCTGCAGCCCTGCACTTATTTTTTAATAGGACTTAACTTTGCTCTCTTTTGTTAAGCTCGACAATTCCGAAAATTTTGATATAACCCGTACTCATGCTGTTAAAAAAACGGATTTCCTGGGCTACCTTGGAAGAGTAGCATCCCTTCTGGAAGAAACTTATTCACTATTTACACTATGGAGGCTTCTAGTACTATTATATTTTTATAGTACAATTTTTACTTAATCAAAAATGCAAAGATAAATTTTATTGAAATTGTTATTGGCGCTGCTCTCCGATAACCTTCGGTTGCTTGAAGTGGCCCCTGAGCCAAAACAATTACCCTCCCGATCTACTGACATCATCATGAAAGCAAACTTCGGTGCCTGACAGAGTTGAGATGTTTTGTTATGGGAAAAACTTAATCCAATTCAGATTTCATAGTTGTATGTAAAAGTATAAATAGACAATTACAAAAGACAATATACAACTAGTTTATTATGCATTTTAAACACATAAAAAATCCAACACTTAAAATTTTACAACTTTTGGCTTTTTAGTTTTTTTCTTATGAATAGGTCCATCATCTACAATTTCAGCATCCATACTTGTGCCATCCTGAATTGTGTATAGTGAGATCGAAGGGTCCACGTCTGCAAAAGTTTTGTTAAAAGGTTTTAGTGATGTTAATTTCAGAATATGAAAAATATGGGATACTGAGTAGACTAGCACCAAAAAACGCATGAAAATGGAAAAATTCTGTGTTCACTATATGACATGCAAGTTGTAATGTTAATTACTTTTTCATGATCTCCTAAGATCAGAATCAACCTGCATTGTGTAATGCACTACATAATTGAAAATTAGTTTGATTACATATCTCTCAATCCAACTTATGCTAGAGAAATCTTTTCTATTACAAGTAGTTGCATGTATAATAACTTTATATCTTAATATTGCTTTTTAGCAAGTATCAATTTCCTGTATAAAAAATTAAGTGGTAAAATGAGATCCCACATTAATGAGATAATTATTAATGTAGTTAAATTTGAATTATAAAGAAAGCTAGCTTACTTTTCTTCACCAGTAATGGGCAGTCTTTTTGTAAATGATTAACATTTCCACATTCTCTGCATGCTCCTCCTTTAATAAATATTTTGATTATGAATCAGAGTTTAATGTTCAGTGGTGTTAAAAAAAACTAAGCAGCCTAAAACAGTTGTTGTAAAAAGTTTTAAATGCTTTTTTACCTTTTATATAAACACCTCGTTGATTTTTAGGACATTCTTTACTTATATGACCTTGTTCTTTGCAAATGAAACATTTTGCTAGAGGATAACCTGAAATTGTTAAAGGGGGAAAATTAAGTACAAATAAAATATTTATGTTTATACATAGGCATCAATCTCTATATGTACCTTCAACTCTCTTTTGACATCTGTAAGAAACATGTTCAGTTGACCCGCATTTAAAACAAACTCCAGTAACTTGTTTTGTTTCCCCGAGGCGTTGAGGACAGTTGGAAAGTAGATGACCCCTCTCTCTGCAGTGGAAACAAATCTAGAAAATGTAAGTAGTACAAATAATTGTTAAAATAATGAAGTTAAAAACATTGCTTGAATATAACAATGGTTTATACTAGATGGCAAAGTTGCTTTATTTCAAATTACTCACTTGTGCATTAGTGATGAAAAGGATAATTTCAAAAACAATCAAGAAACAAATTTATATTTATTTATTAAACCATAATAGAGAACGTAGACATCTACTCTTTTCTTGAATTTCCATCAATGCTTTTGAAATCGCAATACAGAAAGCTTCACTGAAAGTTAAAAAAAGTTGGTCCAATTTGTATCACTCTCTAACTCCCTCCCCAATGATGTAAAGTGTGGTTTACTTTTATTCATATGCAAAGCATTCTGCCTAAATGACGGTATCGAAAAAGAGTATGGCTGTTCCCATATTATGATTTTAATCCATTGTGAAAGAGTGGAAAATAATGAATTCATATCTCAATAAATAACCACAACTCATTACTGTAGTTATATGTTTGTTCTCTAGCTACAAAATTATTTCATAAAATTAATCCTAAATTAATGACACATTGTCATGTAAACACTAACTAAAAAAAATTATGTTCTAATACAAGGGTCTCCAAACTTTTTGACCAAATGCCAATATACTTTATTCGACAACTACATTAAAACCTGTGACCTTCTGCCGAAGTAACAGACGCAGCTTACTTTTCCGCCAATAGATCTGATTAAGGATTTCACAAATACTATAACATTTTTCAGAATAAGAGTTGATTTTAAGAGGAAATAGCTCTAATTTTTCTAAAACTTGCACCAGTTTACACATTTAATGCATTCCTGTCATTTACCACCACATGCTTGTTCATGAAGGGCAGAGGTCCTAAAAATTTTACTGGAATTGTTTCCAAAATGGATCTTCCCGCTACACTGGGAGAGCTTTGATACTTTTTCAAAAAAAAGTTCAAAGTTTTACGGGGGGGGGGGGGTTTCGGCCATTTCTATCTATACCCATGGTTTGTACTTTGGAGACCCCAGTTCTAATGTAATAATTGCAAACAGTTTTAATACAGCAAACCTTATTAGTGAAAGTTTTACGAAACTTGATTTCTTCTTCTCTTCTCTTCTTTCTGGCTATGTCTTTGACCATTTCAGGGGGATATCCTTTCTCTCTCAGTTTCTTTTTCAGAAGATACAGTTTTCTTTCTTGGTTTGGAGCTAAAAGAGTAACACCATTTTCTATTCTTCTCTGAAGAAGCTTCTGCTGAAAAATTTTTTTCTTATTGATTTTTTCCTTTTTCATGAATTTATTCAACTTTTTGTCTTGTTTTTCATCTTTGATGTTTTCTTGTATGATTTTGTTATCATTATCTGTAGATGTATTTTCTGCTTCAACCAAAAGATCTTCAGTCAAATCAGCTTTTTCAGCCTTTTTAAATTTCTTCTTTGAAGATTTTTCACCCTGCACTTCTTCTGTCACAGGACATTCTTGTTGGGTTTCCTTGGCAGCGACATCTTCTGTGGACTTTTCAATAGAAACACCAGTCTCTTCCGTCTTGATATTCATTCCAGGGCAATTAATTCTTGACTGTGCATTGGCTTTAACATCCCGTGACAATTCCTCCCATGGAGTTGCATCTTCTGGCATTTTAGTATGCTTTTGTGTATTTCCACATCTTACTTTTCTAGTCATTTTGGAATCTCTGTAAATAAAAATCTACATTAGTTTTGGTAATTGGTTACCCTTACATCTACAGCTGATATTACATTTAAAGTAAATTTATTGAATTATAACTTGTGGGGAAAAAGCACTCTTGGCATTTCCCTGTTAAAGTAAAATAAATATATTTAGAAAATTAATCAAGATAAAATTTGGGGATCTGTTTAGAAAATTTGAATCTGTTAACATCAGGCGCCAAAGGGAGGGCACTTTCAGGGATCACCTCTACCTTCAGACACAATTGTTTAAAATATCTCAAAAACCAGGTATCTCCACTTTCAATTCAAATTTACTTTAGATGATTTTTGGAGATATCTTGGCGTGCTTTAGGGTTGCTATATAAACTTTGTATAGGTTAGGATGAATACGTGCATCAAAAAAGCAATCCTTGTATTTGTACTAAAAGTGCATAAGAAAGTTTATGCTTATAATTGCGTTTTAAAAATTTCAAGTGGATCATATCGACCTCTTTAGATTTTTCAAAAACTAAAAAAAAAACTAAAAAAACTCTTACAGATCTGTTGTTTTCACTCAGTTAAGTCTCTAAGAAAGTTGAAATGAGGCCCAGGGTTTTTTTTTTCACAAACTTTCAGTTTAGTACGAACCCATATCTGGCAACAGGAAAAGATCTGCATTTTAAGGCAACAATAATTGAAAGTGTACCGCTAAATTGGCAAATATAACTGTGAATAAACTTGGTTTGAAAGTGGAGAGAACCTGGTTCTTGCCCAAATACCCTCAATTGTCTTCGAAGAGTGTAAAATAGTTTTTCAAACGATGCTTGACACTATTTGAGGGGGGCTCTCCCTCAAGTTTTAGGGTATTTGATCTAACTGAACCATTTTTGATCAGCTCAAGCCTTCAATTAACATTAAACTTCAGTCAAAAGAAAGATTTTTGTCAATTTAAGCTCCAAAATATTCCTAAAGATGGCTGTTATAATCAGAAAATATTCCATGAGGTAATGCAAAAGAGGAAATTTTAGAATTTAATTTACTTATATAAATTTGGATGCCCCCAGCCAGAATTCCATCGGTTGCCCTCACTTGGACACCTGAGGGCAAGAGGAGACGGGGGAGACCGGCCTTAACATGGAGGCGAATGGCCGAGGAGAAGAGAAGCCAGGCGGGATGGTCCAGCTGGTCCCAGGCAAGGGCTGCTGCGGTAGACCGGAGGGGGTGGCGGGTTAGACTGAAGGCCTTATGTGCCACTTAGGCACGAGAAGATATATGTATATGTATATAAATTTTTAAAAAAAAGACAAACATAGAATTAAATCTGAAACAGTGCCCAATAAAGTATATAACCTAGGAAAAGTGTCCCACCCAGGAACTAAAAAATGGAACAAAGAGAAAAAATGAAAATAATGGAGAAAGAAAGAAAAAAGGGTTTTTATTTAGGTCCTCTAAGATGAAAAGGGGGATAGTCGCCAAGAGCTGGAGATGGGCAAAATGGTTGCTGTTATACACAGTTTGCGGTCGCAGTGGAGGACCTACATCAAGGAACAGCTTTAGAAAGAGTCCTACAGCAATAGAGATCTAATAGTACTATTAGATCTCTAACAATAATCTACTAATTACTATTATTTTAGGATCTAATAATAATAACGTATTCATAATTAGATTGCTATGTTATCACTCATAGTCATAATTTGTGCAGTGGGTAAACATGGCAGCAGGAGGACTCTTTCTAAAGCTGTACCAAAAGGGGGAAAGAAAGGTGTAAAAAGAAGAAAAAAGGGGTCATCCAAAGAAATTGGGCCTGGCGCCAACATTGGCAACACCAAATTTCGCCAGAAAGGTCGGCCAGTCCCGGTTTCTTTGGATTTACTGAAGCAAGTAGACATTTTTAGAATGACTTAAAAATTTTTTCAATCAATCAAAATGTACTTTCTAACTTTCCTTTTTGGTACAGCTTTAGTCTTTAGAAAATGTCCGCTTTCACCCATGTTTAACCATAGCTCAATTTATGACCTCAACCATTGAGATCTAATTGTTAAATATTATTATTTTTAGATCCTAAAATAATAGTAATTATTATATTGTTAGTGATCTAATAGAACGATTAAATCTCTATACTGACAACACTTAATCATGTTGTTTTCGGAGTTGTGGTTAAACATGGCAGCAAGCGGACTTTTTCTAAAGCTGTTCCTTATTTTTATCCGATTAAATGCAGAAGGCATAGTACTAATGGTTCTCAAATTAAAGAAAGATTAACAGCGTTTTTGTATTTATTTGAATTTAATTACTTACTTAAGTGAAACAACACTTGTTTGCGAGAAAATTAATTATTTTTGAACTCGTCTTCAGATGTTTATTTAGAAAAATTAGTTCACAACGTGCATCCATGCATCCTTCTTTTGTTTATTTATTTTTGAAGAGATAGATAATGTTGCCAGCTAAACCTTACTTTATAAAGTTATTTTTTTAATTATTTCCACTACGGTAGCGCTATTAGTGATAGCTTTTTACATTGACACAGGCGGGGGAAATACCTCTCTCCTTTCTTGTTTGGCCCCGTTTACATAGCCCACCGAAAATGCCGGGTAAAATGCAGGATTTTGGGATTTGGAGGAGAATCTGAAAATGTGCTTAAAAACCCGTTTACATAGCCACTCTTGAAATCCAGGGATTTGACGTCACTGATCACGTGACTAGTCGAAGTTGTTACGTAAAATCGATCCCATCATGCCTAGAGTTTTGTTTATTTATATTTTGAAAAATATGAAAGACAAAAAGATATGCTGGTTTTTTAAACCAATACTTGAATTGATGATTAATAAAGTATCCCGATTGTTTTAATTCGGGTTTTCTTCACAATTCTCAAAATATTAAGTTCGTAAGATGCTGAATTAGATCAATACATTTTAGAGGGTAGAAATTACTTTTATAACCAACAAAATAATTAATGTTAAATTAATAAAAAGCTTTACACTGATAACAAGAGCAAAAATTTCGATTGCTCTAACAAGCAATACTTTCCAAGATTTCCATGGATAGTTAGGAACCTGCATATAAACAAAACACATAAGATGGATTTTATTTCAATAGTTTTTAAAATCTCTTGCATCTCTCCTCAGAGGAAGTCATTAGTGTTAAAGTGTAATTTGTATAATTTTGGTTTGTAATAATGTGTAGAACTGACTGATTTTATAGATTAAAAAAAAGAAATTCTTGTTACACCATTTAAAAATCTTGAGTTTGATTATACTTTAGCATTTACAAACCTTGATAATGAATTTATTTAAAAAAAAAGACAATTTAAATCTATTTTAAAGTTTATGATAGGATAATTATCAAACCGAATAAGATTTAAAAGGCAACGGTTTTATTTTACACGTAAAATATTAAAAATTGTACAATGTTTCGAGGATACTTTGATCCCCTTTGTCAGCAAGAATGAAATCTAACTAGAAAGAAAGAATTATCCAACTAGTTTCAATAAAATAAATCAACTGTGTCTCCTTATAAATCTCAAATTCAGATTTTAGAGAATTCAAAATTGTGTTTGGTATATTTGGTGGTAGATCACATGGGTTCAAAAAGAATTGGTACACAGTAAAAACCTGAAGACAAAAAAATTTATGCATCAAGTTACAACTTGCCTAACCCATATTCCCTTTTTTGTTATGTGAACAGAAGCAAGAAAAATAAATCTTACAGTAAATAGTACTACATATCAGAAATGTTAATGAATATTACTCTTCTTTGTTTTAATATTTACGTGATACGTAAAATCACAGCATGTAATAAGTTGCCATAATATTTTAAATCTGATTACATACATTTAAGTGAGTAATATGTACTGAAAAAATTTTTACTCTTTGTACATACCTGTTCTGTTCTTTTCAAACAATGCAATTTGGCATGTGTATTTCAATTTCTATATATTTTAAATAATTCAAGGATGGGTAAAAGGAATTTAAAGATATAATTTTATTTTATAAACTGTATTGTTTTATTTGAATTGATGACTACGACTTTGGATGGGTGAAAAATGTTCAGATAAAAGGTTTTCGTTCACATCAAGCACGTAACACATAAAAAAAACCCTCCAAAAACAGAAAATTATGACTTATGGTTATATAGTGACAGCCCGATATAAGAAGGCATTTTATAGTCTGTTCTCTAAATTCTTTGCTAGGTATGGTTGTTGGGAACGAGGAAATTAAAGTTTGAGTAAGGAGGGGACTTTTTTGTTAACACACCGTAACTTTGAGTGCCTTACACTTTTTGAAGGTCATGTGCCAATTCTTCAAAAAGAACAGAATCATCACCTGCCAAGTAGTGATACCTATATGATATGGAAAAATTAATTTTTGATTTTAAAAGTTTTTTTTGTCTTACCAAAGGTTTTAAAGAACTATTCAACATAAGAATAGAAATTAACATTAGACTAATTCTTAATGTCCAAGAAAACAGAGATTTTTCTAGAAATATAGGTTTTTGGCATAACGATGATAGTCATATTAATCACATATTATATTAATCATATTTATTTTGTACATTAAAAGTATGTACTGTAACAAATTTAATTACCAAAGAAATCACAATACAGTTCTAAATTTTATTACAAATGAATATCTTTAAAAAAATAATAATGTAATGAACAAATAAAAGGTGAATGAATATTACAAATAAAAAGGGGTAAAGACATAGGTTGGTAAATTTTTTCCCATGATGTGACTGTTAACCGGGAAAAATTTGTAATTGATGTTTCAAATAAACATTCAAAAACAAACCTCACCCAGTTTGTTTAAGTTGTCGACCAACAACTTTTTTAAAGTTAGTAAATTCAATCCAGGGGTATCCAGTTTCCTTCTCCTAAAATCAACACATAATTAATAAAAAAAATAACAAAAGACTTAAAAAATATCAGGACTAGGAACTAGGACTTCCACTAGAAACTATTTTATTTTAGTACTTATCCGTTAAAGTCTGTCTGTCCTCGCTTGGCACATGTGGCAAACCTAAAATCACTACCCACGGCAGGAAAAGCAGTGGCGAGTGCAGGGTATCGGGTATCTAATAGAAGTGAGATAACCATCTTTATGGCTTTTTCGCCACTGTTTTTTCTGCTGTGGGTACTGATTTTAGGTTTGCCACTCGTGCCAAGCGAGGACAGACAGACTTTAGCTGGGCACAAATGTCGCCAAATGTGAACCAAATGCTCGCCAAGCGAAGCAAATGACAAAACAGTCAACGAAAAACAAAACAAATGCGCCGGAGGCATATGTTCTTGTGCAGGAGGTGACCGTTGGAACAGAGAATTCCTTAATTCATTCTACAATATTTGGTGATTTTTTGCTTGCGCCCAGCTAATGGATAAGTAACTTTAATTTTTCAGTTTTGAACATGTCATATCACACTTTCTTCTAAAAGTTCTCACAATACAAAATAAAGTTACAATACAAGTACATAACAATTTGGGCGTTACTTGTTTATTAAGGTGTAACCAATTTCCCAACATTGAGACGTTTTTGAAAAAAAAAATTCAACAATACACTGATTTTCATTTTTTTGGCAATAGTTTTATCCGAACACCAGATCAAAAACAAAATATTTTAGATTGAACTCGAACAAATTATAGCAAAATTTTGGTTCAATATTCCGGCATTCGTCCCGCTTAATATCGCCAAGCTGTTTAGAAACCCAAATATTAGAAATATCCAAATAAATCTGTATACATAGCACAATCCTTCAGTAGGACACTCTTCTGATGAATCGGGTAACCGAGAAAAGTTTGTAATTGATGTTCCAAACAAACATACAAATACAAACCTCACTCAGTTTTATGTGAAACCTTCTTCTGAAATCAAACATAAGAATTCACAAAAATTAACAAGATAGTTTTTACAAAATTCAAACCGAAATTTTACTATGAGTAAAACATATCAGGACTATTACCCCTCTAAACCAGGTATAATTTGTTTAGTTTTCAACATGTCTTATCACACTTTCTCTAAAAATTCTCGCAACTTTAAATTAAGTTAAAATATATAAGTATCCATAAAAATTTGGGTACTATAGTTGTGTACTAAGCTGTCGACCCATTTGCTAACAGAAACTGTTTTGAAAAAACTTTCTTATGTCTATTCTTCTTCTTTCTGTCTTATTAAAAACTTCTTTGTTTTTTTTTCTGGTAATATTAACACATTAACACTATATAAAAAAACAAAGGTTTAGATCGAACGAGACATTTGATGGATTTGAACCCAAATTTCCTGACACTTAAGTATAATTTTATCTGCATGTCACATTTGTACACTTAATAACTTTAAAAAAAAATGAAAATTGTCGACAATCTGAAGTGAGTACTGAAGTTGTCAGTAAGTAAGAAGAGTAAAGATGTCAGTGAGTACTGACATTGAAATACTGAAGTGAGAGGGCAAACCATGTTATAGTTATGTTGTTCATCAAGAGAGAGGTCAGATGAAGTTACATGGATGAGATAACTTTAGTTGTTATCAATGAACTACATTAGTTTTAAAATGATATGGTAAATTTTAACGAGTCCTTTATTCCCTGTTATGAGGTTAAGATGGCATTATATAAAGTGAAACTGTGTACTATAAATTATGATAACCATTACCAAGCTATTATAGAGCTGAGTGAAGCTCAATTTTGTATTAATCATGGCACATGAAAGACCCACTTCAAAAGCATTTACTACCTATATAAAGTATACTAATGTGTGTGCTTTAGATTTTGCAAAACTTAAAAACACCAAAAACCTAGCATTGGATTTATAGTTTAGTTTAAGTAAAAACATCTTTCTCCAACATGGTTGAGATTAGATACAAGTAATACACTGTTTAGAATCATATTTTCAAAAGATTTATTGTAGTGGAAACAATATCCTTCCAATTTACTAAGAAAACTTAAATATGCACACATAAATTTTACATAAAATAAGGAAAATTAGAATTATAATAGTGTTTATGTTCGGTAGACAATCATAAAAGTCTCCGATTCAAAATTAAAAATGACAAGGAAAAACTTACTTAATTATTGTGGCGGAAAATCCTATAGTCGATAAAAACTGGATTTGTAGTTTCTTAAAGTTAATTTCACAATATTTAATGCGAAAAATAATAAATTTTCTCAACAAGCAAGGGATATCAACAAAGATGGCGGATTTCTAGAAGCGCAATGTATCATGGGAAAGGAGGTGAATTGAAAATCCTGCATTTATCCCCCAATCGAGGTGGAACTTTAACTTCCTCCATTTCTCCCACCCTACTTGGGGATTGCAGGATATTGGAGAGCGAAAGTTCCGGCATTTATCCTGCATTTTGGCCTATGTAAACGGGCCCTTTGAGGGTTGTGAAATTCGAATCGACCGAGCATTGATTTCTGGGATTTCGACCTTTCTTGACAATTTAGGTAAAGGCCTTGGGCAAGGTTTGTAGAGAGATAAGGTTGGCTCATCCGTGAAGTCACCTGATGGGAAGAGGGTGCTCTGCCAATAATAGACGACATTAGTCATGACGTCACTTGCTTGTTTGGAAACGTTTATTCCATCCGTGATTGGTTCCGTACTGATTTACTTCCGATCACGGAACCAATCATGGATAGAATCAACGTTTCCAAACAAGCAAGTGACGTCACACTAATGTCGTCTATGGCAATGCTCGTATAGAGCTGTACGAGCATTGCCATTGGCAGAGCACCCTCTTCCCATCAGGTGACGTCACGGATGAGCCAACCTTATCTCTCTACAAACCTTGGGCCTTGGGTAAAGGCACTGTCTATTTGGCCGGCAGATTCAGATATACAACTAAACTCTACTCTTTTTACCCGGCAGATGTCCAGCAACAGTTCTGATTGGAGCGCCGGGACTGCTACGTAACCGCGAGACCTACGGCGCATGTGCCATCTAGTGCCAACTGCCGGTTTCGCCGTCCAAATAGACACTTCCACAGGGGGGGGCAGGGGCGCGGCAAAGCAATTTCTCGAGAAAAATGAAAGAAAATTTCAATTAATTAGGCGCAAGTTTAGAGTTGCGTATGCTTGGCGAGTTTTGGCTGTTTAGCGGCACATTTAGAAGCCAAATCATTCACTTAACATGAGTTAGGGTTACCATAATAGTGATATGTAACGCTAAAAACTTGGCGCATACGCAAGTCTAAACTTGCGCCGAAAACTATTCCTTAACTCGAACTTTTTCTGAAAATAATTTTTTGATGTATGTAAAAACATAATTTTTATTCAAATTTATTATTAAGGTCATTATTTTTAATGTTTTTTGGTGCACTGAATTCAAAAATGATCTCTGTTTTGCCCTAGAATGTCATTTTTCCTGACAATTTAGGTAACTTTGTAAAATAAGTAGTATAGTTACTTTAATTTTAATGAACAGAGCTATTTTTGGTATACTTAATATCTCTTAGTTATCTTCATGGGCGTCATTTAGGGGGGACAGGGTGGGGAAATTGCCCCCCCCCCTAAGATTTCCACTCTTAAGTGAAAAATTGCTGAGAGTCCCTGGAAAATTTTGTAACTTCCACAAGGAGCAACAGATTTAACTAAGAACATCCAAAAAGCAGTTAAAGCACTACTTTTGAGGGTCTAATTTAAAAATTTTCTGGGGGAGAACCCCCCAATCCCCCTCCTGACCTTTGATGTCTGTTATACAATTTGTCTCCCTTGAAAATTCTGCCGCTTACAAGAAGCCGTTCCCTTTGGGAACCAAAGAGTTTGAAGCCCCTAGGAGTCTGGTTTAAAGGGGAATTTTCAAAAATTTTTACTGGGGGAGGATCTCCGCCCCCCCTTGAAAATTTTACGCTTATTTATAACTTTTTTTTTCCCCTAGAAAATTCTATGCTTTACAAGGAACTGTTCTTTTTGAATGTAACCCAAAGGACCTCAAAATGAACTGAAACACTACTTTAAAGAGGCAAATTTCAAAAAATTTTATGCGGGAGGACCCCCAGACCCCCCTTTAAAATTTTTAAATATATGTTATGTTATACAGTATATTTTCCTTGAAAATTCTGCCACTCACAACAAGCAGTTCCCTCTGGGTGCTCCCCAACGAGGTTGCAAGGGAGGGAGATAAAACCCTAGTTTAAAGGGTAATTTTCAAAAAAAATTCTGAGGGAGGACCTCCAGCTCCCCTTGAAACTTTGACGCTTATTTGTAACTTTTTTCTCTAGAAATTATGTGGTTTACAAGGGGCTGTTCTCTTCGGATGTAACTTAAATGTTGTAAAAATGAAGCAAAATTTAAAAATTTTTAGACCCAGACCCCCCATTTTTACTTAGAACTTATGATGTTGAGTCACCCCCCCCCTAAAAAAAACAAGTCTGGTTACGGCGTGGCTCAGCCCAACTTAAAAAAAATCCTTGCCCCCCCCAACCAAAAACTGAAATGACGCCCCTGGTTATCTTACAATACCAACTTCTAAATTTTACCCAAGATTCATCTTGGCTTCATCCTTCCGGGGTCGATAAAATGAGCACCAAGCTCGTTCGGGGAATCAACCATCAACTGGGAGTCCAGCGTCGCGTCGGGCTAGCCATCACTCGGCCTGCCCCCTCAAATCTTTGACTGCAGTTTATAACTTTTTCCCTTGAAAATTTACAATGAACTGTTCTCTTCGGATGTAACCTAAAGGGCCTCAAATGAGCTGAACACTATTTTAAGAGGCAAATTTTCAAAACCTTTCTGGGGGTGACCCCCAGACCAGACCCCCTATTTTTACTTCGAGCTCAAGTTGTAAAATTTGCAATATCATTCAAATACTTCTTTTACAGCCTCAAACTAAATTTTAAATGTACTCGTTAGGGGGTACCATAAAAAGGACGTTGAGTCAAACCTCCTAAAAAACAAAAGTCTGATTACGGCGTGGCTCAGTCCCACTTAAAAAAAATTCTTTGACCCCCAACCATTAATAAAGCTTTTAAAAAAACTTAACAAACTGAGAATTTAGGGGGGGTAGCGGGCAGCTGCCTAGTGCCTGCCGCAAAGTGATCCTAAGTAAACCACAGAATTTTCTAGGGTAAAAATTATAAATAAATGTCAAAGTTTTGAGGGGATCTAGAACATGATTCCTTTTTTACGATTTCCTTAATGATATTAAATAAAAACTTAACTGCAATGGTGGATTTACACCATCGCGGCGAACAGCGGTCGTTTTCGAGGCTTCATATTGGTTCTTTTAATCGCTGTTCGCCGCTTTTGACGCGGTGGTGTAAATCCACAAGTGCGAAATCTCTTTTTAAGTGCCCAAAAGATAGTATAGTGCAGCGTTTCCCAACCTTTTTACTCCCACGGAACCCTTTCGACAATGCCCAAGTACCGCGGAACCCTAGCGTCCATGTAACAATATTTTTCTTACTATTTTTTAAATTATTACATAAAACGGAAAATAAGTAACGAAGAAATCGTTTATTTACTATATTTATTTATTAGAATCATTAGAATACAGCTGTAAGGTTTTGAAAATACAATTTTAAGTATTTAAACAATTTTAGCAAGTTTAAAAAAAATAAAACAATTATTAAATATTAATTAATGTGATAATTTGAGTCTGTTTTTGGCACATTTTCAATTCAAATTTCAAATATTTTCAATTCTGGGTCTTATTTTCGAAAGGCATACCCGAATCTCGTCTTCAATAGAAAGAAGACTATTTCTTTCTTTACTTTTTATGTTTTTTAAACAAGAAAAGGTTGGTTCACACATATATTATGTGGAAAACTGCAATAGTATATTAATTGCTTTTCTTTGAATATTTGGATAATCCTTTTTAACGGCCATTGCATTGGACATTTTAACCATTGGAAGGCATTACCCCTGCCCCCCACTGTATCTTAAAACAGGGGTCTCCAAACTTTTCAGCCCGAGGGCCGCATTAACTATCAAACAGCAGGGGGCGAACTACATACTCGAGGTATTTTCAAGAAAAATTTCTTTCAGGAGTGGCCCAAATATCCTCTAAGGAAATTAAGTAATTATCAGGCCCAAAGCTAGATTTTTGCATCGGGGAGGAAGCCTAAAATTATCTCTAAGCCCATCTTTTGCATACTTAATAAGTTTAATGTACCTTTTTAATATATTTTTATGTAGGATTCTCATTTTGCTGAACTTAATATGAAAATAAATTTAACTAACCGAGTTTAAAGTACAAAAAGGGGGGTCTGGGGGTCCTCCCCCAGAAATTTTTTTTAAATTTGACCCTAAAAAACAGGGTTTTTACTCATTCTGGTACCCTTAATCCGAATTTCGGGGGGATCTTGCATCTTGTATCTTTTTAACACCTTTTTCGAATTTCTCGCGGAAACCTTGAGGAGGCCTCGCGGAACCCCGGTTGAGAAACGCTGGATAGTGTATCCACCCGAGGGCCGTATCCAGGGGGGGGGTTAAGGGGTTCAAACCCCTCCCGAAATTTGGACATCAATTTTTATACTGATTTTCCTTAAAAATTATGTGACTCGTTCAAACAGTAATAAATAATTCTATTCAGCTAATTTGACATATCAGTATTATATCTTATTTTTTCCTACTTTTTTTATTCACGAATGTTATTCTTTTTTTACTTCAAATTTGATTTTGGATAATGCAATTTTTCAGTCATTCTAGTAGCGTGCAAGAGAGGAACTCATCGTATATGGATGGCATAATGTGTAAGATTTTAATTTTAAAGTTTTATTAAGTAAAAGGGATGTTCTGTTCCTTTAGCGTATCTCTTGTGAATTTTAATTTCAAAATATAGAAAATAGAGTAATTAAAAGAAAGTGTGATTTTGATCTTCGATTTTGTGAATGAAGAAGTCAAAAAGAAACGATGATGCTTGGTGATTACATCTGTAAGCGTCTTTTCGTATGATTTCTGTTACTTCTATCCATGTTTTCCAGAGTTTTATTTGTAATTTTATCGTTTAAAATCTGGTCTAAAATACGGTGTAACTTGGTGGATCAGCACCCCCAATAATTTTAGCTACGAGCCGCCACTGGTTATGACATCACATCCTGCAGCTGAAAACCAACAAAAAAACACAATTTATTTTTTCTAAAGTACGTTTTTCCAAACAAACCAATTTAAACCCCATAAATGAAAAATAGAAATAAAACTATATGGTGGGGTAACTATATGGTTTTGGGCATTTTCAAACCGTATATTGGGCAGGGCTTAAATTCTAACCAAAGAAGTACCGGAGCGCTATTTCAGCATTACAAATATTTACTGATTAATGAATAAATATCAGTAAATATTTACTGAAAACCAAGAAGTACCGGAGCTCCGCTCCGGTGCAATATAAGCCCTGATATTAGGACATATTGTTGGTTTAAGAGCGTGACATGTGAAATAGGGGGAGGGGAGGGGTACGAAAATTGGCAAAAAAAGTGACATCATTTAGATAAACCCAAATTTTAAATATGCGTGGGAGGGGCCTTAGGAATATTTTTGAGTCCTCTCCCCCCGGTGCAAAAATCTAGATTTTGGCTTGATAATGACTAAATCTTTTAGACTTAAAGATATTTGGGCTCCTCAAGGGCGGCTCCAGACCAGATTTTCGGGGGGGGCCATGTCAAAGTCGGAGGGTATTACATTCAAAATTTTCAGTGCCTCAGAAAATTTTTTGAAGAGTGCTTGCTTTCAAGCAGCTTTTTAGGGGTTTATAGTAACTAAGAGGATATCCAGGGCCCGTGCCATTGTTTTAGAAAGTGGGGGGGGTGAAACATTTTTGTAAGGCCATAATAATACTTGTGTTCGCGAGGTGTTTGGCTCCCAAATTTCCAAGTATAACATAAATAAAATGCGAAACTTTGTTATAGTTATAAAGGTTTCTTCAGATAATGCTAGCTCGAAAGCAAATGTGGGGGGGGGTCTGGGGGTCCTCCCCCAAAAAATTTTGTGAAATTTGGCTTCAAATAGAAGTTTTTCTACTCATTTTTGTACATTTGGTATCCATTGGATAACACCTAAAGAGGGTAACTTCTTGTACTCCTAAAAAGAGAGAAACAAGTTCAAGGAGAAAACAGTAAATAAGTAACCATGAGAAATTAATAGGGGGTCTGGGGGTGCCCCCTAGAAAATATTTGAAAATTTGCCTCTAAAAATAAAGTTTCAGCTCATTTTAAAAGCATGTAAACCACGGAATTTTCAAGGATGAAATTATAAATAGATGCCCAATTTTGAAAAGGGCCGGGAGTCCTCTTCTGAAAATTTTTGCAAATACGCCCATTTAAACTATAGTATTACCGGTTTGAGAGGGCTTGAGCCCCATCCAATGTTAGCTGAAGGGGGGCTAAGCCCCCCCCCCAATATTTTGTGATCTTTGGATATTTTCTGGTTTGGAATCCCCTTCAAGAGCGCCGGTTATTTGGGGAGAGGGTAACCCACAAAAGGTCTCAGAATGTGTTAAAAATTTCTTTTAAGGGTCAAATTTTAAAAATTTTCTTGGGGAGAGCCCCCAAACTTTGGAATTAAGCTGAAATGCTACTTTTAACAGAGAAATTTTTAAAATTTTTCTGGGAGAGATCGCCCAGACCCCCATCTTATTTCGAGCTCGCATTATTACACAAAACTTTTACATTAAATGCACCTCAAAATATTACACCTTGGCGATATTTAAAGGGACATGTAACGAAATTTAATCTATTAATCTGATACAAAATTAGGTAATTAGGCACGTAAACTTAATGGTTGTTTCTTTTAATTTTATGTTTTTTAATGTCTTGTACTGGCCCTCCCCCCCCCCAATATTTTATAAAAGTTGGCACCTATGGATGTCAAAATATTAAAGGGGGGTTTGGGGGTTCTCCCCCAGAAAAGTTTTTGAATTTTAACATTAAGAAAGTGTTTTTTAAGCTATTTGTTAGGGTTTCTCAGGGGGGGCCATGGCCCCCAGGGCCCCCCCCCCTTGGACCCGCCCCTGGGGCTCCTATACCCAAATAAATTACTATATGCGCCACTGGAGTGATGAAAAGAGAGGGAGACCTGTTAGACTACAGGCCCGTGTCGAAAATTGATGGGTCATTTGAACCACCAGAAGACCAACTGGGTTCGACCCTTTGGATTTCGAAAAAATCACCAAATTTTGGTAAAATCTTGAACTGTTTTTTTTTTTTTTACAGTGAATGCGATTAGAAGTTTATAAGTCTACAAAACAGCTGAAAATGGGGTGTACTTTAGAAGAAAGAATATTTTTTATGTTGAAATACCACAAACTCAAGAAATCTTGATAACATTACACGATAGATTGATCACATAAAACTATACATTTTAGGTTGATTTAAATAGAGTGATCGGGACCAGATCAGTCAATTTCGATAACATTATCCGATTGATAACATTAACTGGGTGGAATGTCGATCATGTTATGTTTTAAGGTTTTAAGTAAGCGACACGATATGTGACAAACATATTCTGACCCTACCATTGGTTTTTATTCTTTAAATAATCTATATTAGGAATCAACTCATATTAGGGAAATAATTTTGAATTTTATCAAGTAGCATTCTGTCCTCAAATCCCCAATTATCGACAGAAATGCAGAGGAAAACATTTTATTTTATGTTCTACACTTAAATTTAATTGCATCTATTGATAAAACCAAGTCCTGCAAATTAAAATCATGGTACAATCTCAAGTATTTTTTATTCTCATTCGATTCTAGAATCGATTTGCCACAAATTTAACATCCCTAAAATAGGGAATTGGAGAATTGAGATTCCCTAATGTTTGAATTTTCCGAGCTGCCATCTGTTAAAATATTTGTGAACTACGAATTTTTGAAATTTTGTGAGAAAAAATTATTCTTAGACCAGCCAAGAAGATAAACCTCTGATGGAAAAAATGTGTCAACAAATGAATCCCTTTATTGTCAACTACAGAATCAATTTTATTTCAGAATAATATTTTTTATGAAATTAAATAAATTAGTACTCATTGTACAATACAGTGTCCATTCTTAACGCTTTTTACGGCCTTTACTCCTGAACGCCTGGAACTATTTCCACAAACGTGGTGCCCACCCCTAGTAAAAACGCCTACGCTCTTGCCTATATCAAAAACTATTAGAGATACGAGAAAAACTTCAGTGATAAAGTTGTAGAACATTGTCCATTTTATACAAAAATACACCTTGTACACAAAAATGACAAGAACCAAACCCGAAAAAAGTGAGTTTTCTATCCGCGTTTTCGTACACTTAACCCCACTTAACGTTCATGGTAAGCGCCATGTTTATGGAAATACCCGCAGGCGTTCTGGAGTAAAACCCGTGATAAGTGTTAATAATAAGTCCTACATTTTTTTTTGAATGCATCACTTCCATTCTAATTATAATTCAATCCACATGTAATATATAAGATATTTTTCTACGCAAACATTTTGGAAAGTCTCTATCCCCGAAAATGTCTACATATTTTGAGGACGGCTTACCTATTTGTTAAAAGGAACTGGAATGATTATTTATGTTAAATATCTACATTATTATTGGTTCAATTCCGTTAGAGTCCCCGCTAATTATGGACGGTTAACCGATGTAAACAACAACAAACAGTCCGACATTTTTAACTCTAGTGATAGTTCCGGTGTATCCCTCCGCTTATGTTTTCTATGGGAAAAAGGCGTAAACAGGCTCATTTTCTCAAATAATTTTTGATTAAAGTACAGTTTTAAATGTTTTCCAAATAGTATCATCCATAGGATAATGATGAGCTTAGTAATTTCGTTCAGCTTTCTATCCATTAACTTAATCACAAAAAATATTATTAGATTAACTTTAATACGAATGGGTTGCTAGATTTTACGATTATCGCTCAATTTGGCGGTATTTACGTTTTGTTTCTGTAGTTTCGTTACACGAGTATTTTGGTTATTTAGTTGATATCTTGATTATTTAACTTGAAATATATGCTCATAGATGTAAAATACCTAGTAAATATCTCAGTATATATCCAAAAAATAAGTTTTTACATATGTAAATAATAAACACTGGCGCACATTGGCGGTTGCTGGCGCTCTGAAAAGATGCCAAAATGTAACCCGGAAGTGCTTAAAGACTCATTTTCACTACCGCCCTCTATACTGAGTTTGATGGCTGCTAACCATCCATACGCTGGTTCTTAGTCAGCAAAAAGTAGAAATATTCATAAATAATTTCAAACTCCTGAATTAAAATGTTTAATTATATCAATAACTATTCAGTTTATTAATAAAAGTCAGAAAAATTGTTGATATTTAGATATGTTTAGCGATTTGGATATTGGCGATATTTAGCGGGGACTCTAACGGAATTGTACCTTAGTATTTTGAGGACTGCTTTATGCAAACTTATATTTGTTAAGGAACTGGAATGATGATTTGTGTTTAAAATGAACTGAACAGGTTATTCCGTTTTGAAGGGAGCTGAAGTAAGTCTCCCTAAATATGTATATAAATACATATTCATAAAATTAGTGAAATATTCAGAAACAGTTCCAGAACAAGGGCAACCCCCAGCTGCTGTGGAGTCCATTCGGAATCTGACTGGTCGATGTACGGCCACTATATACAAGTATTTGCTTCATATTTATTGGTAAGGAAACAAACTATTTAAAAACATTTTTTAGTTTGAAGTACTAAATATCCTACTTAAAGTGCTTAATGTAGTAATTTTAACTTTGCTAACTTATTTTTATGACTTCACTGCAAATTCGTGTAACGCTAAGTAACCATGATAATAGGGACATATTCCTGACGATGAGAAGTTACAATTTCTTAGAGGATTAATATATGTTAATATGTACTGGAAAATGTTTAGGTCTCGCATGATAAATAAATTTTGGATGAAACATCCTGGGCCCTTAACTAAACTTTTGTTTTGTTTCGGAATGGGAGTACCCCATCATGTTAATGCAGTGTATTTTTAAGTCATTTTGAGACACTTGGGGCCGTCCGCCTTTAAGCAATGAAATTTCTTACATTAAGATCATTTTACGAAATCCTGTTCGTGAGCAGACTTAAAAGTGTTTAGTTTTCAACCAGAGTTTAAAGGCGCTTTTGATTACAAAATTCAATTGCTTTTTAGTATGACATTTAGCTGTTAGTTTATTTTTATTTATCTGATGAGAGGATACATCTTTTTGTTACCCTCTACAGGTTTATACTGTAGTAGCTATAAATTAAGTCGTTCTCTAGTATCTGCACATAACCACGGGAATTTCCCATTGGATCCATTGTTGGATAAATTATTTCTGCGCATAAAAATTTCTTCAAATATTTTCTGCTAACTATTTAAATGCCCCCATTCGTTTGAATTTTGACTTAAAACACAATGACAGTCCCATTGTTCACCTAAATACTGTAATAATACTTCATAAGCAGCGACAGTAATAAAAAAAGCAATTTATTTATCAAAATTTAAGTTATTTGAAAAGATTTTGTGCCAAATTCTAAAACTCTCTGCGCTTGGCGTGCGCGTTCTTTTGTATTATCCAAGTCTGGATGGATCTCTTGCTTGATTTTGTCACCGTTGTGTTTTATGCGAACTCTTAAGAGATTCATTTTTTTTAGGTTCTATACTTACGGAAATGACTTACCCGCCATCCAAGTCCGACAGGACCTTAAGAAGGCGGACTCGACTTTAAAGTCCGGTAGCTTGAAATCGTCTCGGCGATCGTCTTTGCGTGTGCGGTGAGTTAACATGCTTTTGCAACCTAATTTGCACGAGTTATATCTAGTCTGTCTACCATAAATTGAACTCTCGTTTACATTTCTGTTGCCTAGGCAACAGGACTTTCATAATTTTAAACGGGGAAATTTGATACATTGAATCACTAGTCCTCTTTGTTTATTATTTTAACAGTTCACTATACTCGACAGCAACGTTTCCTGAACCCAGTACGTCACTAAGCGGAAGCACAAACTGCGCAAACAGAAAGCCTGTTGGGTTTCTAGGAGCAGTTTTGGTACACAAATCGTGATAAAGACTATTATATATGTACCAAATAATCATATTTTTAATTTGACGTTCTTCACTCAAAATTTAGACACCGCGATTTGGGAACTACTTTGTTAGTGACATAGGGTAAACTAACGTTGTTGTCTAGTATAATCCCAACCTCTAACATATGCGTGCAACTGCATCATTTCCGAGAAGACCGTGATTGATCATTGATCCCTGTTTTAAAATGAACCGGTGTTGTTTCTATAGCAACGGCCACAACCAGACAACTAGGCCAGAGCTCATCTTGTGGTAGACGGACGAACAGTACTATAAAGAGTGTAAATATAAATAGATGGTCCTAGGGGAGAAAGAGTAATCTCGAAGTTGGCTTCCGCGATGAGGTTTCTGTTACATAAGCAAACTACGAGATAATTTGTAATATGTTTTTTATGATAAACATTTTTTAGCTTTTGATTAGTTATTTTAAATATGTAACATGATTTTAAAAAATGGCTCTTTAGACCGGAATCGTGGGGTAATCAACTTGTTAAGCAGAAATCTAAAAAAAATAACATCCGAAAATATTTAATTTAGTTTACTACAAATAGAATTGGAATATAGCGAAAATTACTAATTTTTAGACAAAATGAGCAAAATTCCAATATTTAATAGCATCTAAGTTTCTAGAATAATTTCCCAAGTTTTTAAAAGATATTTAATTTGGAAAGTACTTACTTTAAAGTAAATTTTAAAAAGTGAAATGCATTTGTATTGTCATAAAATATGTCGGTCGTTGATTGGATGGATATTAAGTTATTCGACAATTGCTTGCTATTTACTAAAACTAATTTCACTATTTACATAAGGAAAAAAATATTCGGCATTGGTGTTTTTGAAAATTGCTAAGAACCTCTTCCATTAACGGTTAAATACATAGTTATGCTTAGAAAGTTAATAAATAGCCTTAAAATTGATTACTCTACCAATGAAATAAAAAAAACGTAATGGTTTTTAACGCACATATAATCCAGCCTTTTCGATACAGGATGTTTCAATTTGGATATCCTTCAATTTGAGGATTCCAGAGGTAAACCTTTTATATATTCCCTCTAGACACGTACTTCCGATTGAAAATTTTCATTTTAAGAGGTGACAAATAAGATGGGACTAGTTCCATGGGGGCCTACTTAAGAAAATGCAGAAAATAAATTTTATACTGCCTCCGCAGTTTAAAATTTCTCATTAGTAAATGTTCTTTATTTCCTGAATAAGGTACAAAAAGTTTAATCTCGATATCTCCAAAACTCACAGAGATAGAGGAAAACCTCTATAAAATATTTAGCTTAAACGGGATCGATTAGGGACTTTTGGCATATCACTTACAATGATGTCTTCTAGGTCTGTACCAATTTTCAGCTTTGTGCGAACTTTCGCCTTTTTTTCGTCTATTTTGACCGGACTATTTAGCTGAAAGCACCTATGAGTTAGTGAATGAAAAAGGTTAAGTCAAAAACAACTATTCAGACTTTTAAAGTAGATTTTCAATCTCGTTCTCGTTTGTTGACTTAATTATTATTTGTGATTTGTGTTTTGTTAAGTCAGAAATATATCGTTCATGAATAAAGAGTTGAGTTAAACTTAAAATCTATGCTTTTATTGTAAGAATCTATTTTTGAAAAGTTTTACTCTTGGGGGTAGGATGGGTACACTATTATGTTAGAGCAGGAAGGTTTCAAAATGTTATTTTGAAAGTTTCAAATGTCACAAGAGTGAATAATCACTTGGATGAACATTGAAAGTGACACTGTGACACAGTAAATTAGCTTTTAGGGGAACGGGGTTCGGGTCCTTCGCGAGAAAAGTTTTGAATTTTAACGGGAAAACGTGATTTCAAGCTATTTTCGGGGGTTCCCGGGGTGCATGGATCTCTCTGGGAGTTGATCGAGTTAATACTTGGGTTAAATTTCCGTAAACTGCAAATTTGTGATTTAATTAGGTCTTATAAATTTCACAAATTAACAACTTACGAAACGTGTACGCATTTTCCCTCTTGTTTTTTTTTTTTTTTGCGAATAATACAATTAAAAAAACCACCTAAAAGAGCAGTTCTACCTCGGTAAGTTTTCCAATAGTTCAATCCCTGTGTTTGCAGCACATTTGCGTACTTTACTGGAGTACAAATGGATAAGATTTCTAGCTTCTACAAACAAACATTGTCTGCTAGCCATTAAAAAATCCCCTGGTTTAGGAGATATAGTCCGGCTTTTTATGACAACTGTCGAAATTAAAATCCTCAACAGGCCGGCCGTGAACCCATTTTCTGTTTCAAACTCCTGTAGATAAAATTGTTTTTAATAAAATGGCGTGGATCTAAAATATTCTTTATGAAGATAATTCAAAATTTTCCTTTAATGCTAATCAATCATTTAATCTCGTTCCCAAAACATACATAAGTGTAAACCAGAAATTTCAACCAATCAGGGAAAACTTTTCGAAAAGTGAATAGGCAGCGGAAAGAATTAAGTGAATTTTTCAGCACTTGGTTCTTTCAAAGGAAATAACTTAGAATGGACCATTTAAATAGGATATCTTGGCCTTTGTAAACGTGATGTTTTTAAGAAGCAGAAATTTTGAGTTTGATATTCAGTTATTTTTCGCTTTAATTCTCAATAGATATCAATAAATTTGCTTGGTAACTTATATCTTCCTTTTAGCTTAACTGGATCTTCTTTTGATTTTACTAATTAATATACAAATTAGGTCGGATGATCATCTTTTATATAAAAATATTTTCATAATGCATAAATTTATTTTTTGAACTGTGGGGCTCGTCAGTCTCCATTTAACTCTGCATCTTAGGATAAAATGTAATGTACATTTTAACTTTTTTTAAAGTTATTAAGAATTGTCAATCATTTAGGCTGAGGGTAAACTTTTCTGTTTTTCTAGTATTTTGCTCAGGCCCTGATTTACCATTAGGCCCGGGTCTAGGGGCCCCACAATTTGGGGGCCCCCTAATTTTAAAAAGTTAACAAAAATTTGTAGTAGAACTATTTATACTTCCTAGAATGTTTTTTCATTACTTTTTTAAATTAAAAATTAAAATCCAAACTTTTCAGCAATGTAGAAAAACGTAAAAGATAACCGAGAACGTGTCTGACCCTGGCAGTGAATATTCCCACTACGTAAACAATTACTTTTCACGCTTCTACATTAATATCTAGCACCAAATGAGGAGGCCCCTTCCTGCATGTTGGACCTAGTGTTCCAATTTGGGCCCTGATTTTGAAGAAATGTTTTTGAAAAGTTTTACTCTTTGGGTGGGATGGGGACACTATTACTTATAGAGCAGTAGGAAGGTTTCGAAATGTTATTTTGAAAGTTTCAAATTTGAGCTAACAAAATTTAATTTTTTTTTGTAAAAACTGTCCTAAACCACTCTTCTCTCCTATTTTAATTTTAATCAAGTTATGGGGTGAATCCTAGTTGATGGGTACACGTTGGCGATAGATGACGTAGTTGGAGATAGATTGCCAAGTCTGGCGATCGCGAGCTGAATGACGAACGGTAATGCGCGATTCATCTACAATGACGTAAGATGCGCTCTTGTGTTTTGCGTTGTATTGTAACATTCCGAAATGGCCAATTGAAGAGTAATGACGCAATTGACTCGGAAAACCAATAAGCTATCATGTTGCGCGTTAGATATGCGCTTTTTTTTCAAATCTTGTGATCTCTGCGCATTTTAAAAATAGGTTTTGATTCAGATCTGGTAGTAGTAGTGTAGATAGTGGTAGTAGTAGTGTAAGTAGTGTAGACAATGTTTTTAGCTTAATTTATCGCACGACATACAAGATGTCGGAATTATATTATTATCGTATCGTAGTATTACTGTCTTCAAAATTCGTCAATAAAGCGATAAATACTTTAAAATATGTTAAATTTGTTTCCTTATTCAGTTTAAGTAGTTTAGACAATGTTTTTAACTTTCCGCAGCGAAAAAAACTTGGCGCCTTTCGCATTTGGCGACAAAAAAACTTTGCGCCAAAAACGCGCCAAGGTGTACCCATGAAATAGGATTTTACCCAAGTTATGATGCAGAACTTGCGGTATATTTTGGACACAGAAACTTAGGGACCATTTTTCATTACTAACTCGTTTATTTATGTGAGTGCAAAAAATGGTAGTGACTTTTTATGCGCGAAAAATCTCAAAGCTTCGGTCTACCCACATGAGTGTAAGGAGAAAAAAAATGTCCATTAATTATATTTTTTTATTATACTTGAAATTTAGGTTAATTTGTCTTTCTTTTTATTCTTTGTACTGTAAACTTAGACGAAATACAATTTTATTTTAATTTAAAAGTTTTCTCCCTTTTTTATCTAACGACTCCAACGATATTCACTTGCTCCATTGATAGGTCCTTAATGACTTAGTTTCATAACAATTTTCAAATTTATTCGTCGGAGTTTTTCTATTTTTCATTTAAGTGCTGTGAATTAAGCAGAAACATAATTTAGTTGTCGATTGAAGTAGTTATTCAGATTTTGTTCATCTGAAATTTCAAAAGCTTGACGAAGGAAATAAGTCCATCTACTTTTTTCAACTGTAAAATATTTTTGAATGTACTAGTTTTTTGATGATTAATCTGTGCTCTAAATAGGGACTTGAATTTCATTTTCAGTAAAAATTTTGTGGTTATACAATGGAAATTAAATTACTTATACAGCTTTTTCTTCAATTTTCCCAAAACTTGGTTTTTGGACTTATTCCCTTTTTCTAACTGACGATTCAATTTGTATGCAACTGTTTGCGTTTACTCGACAGCAACGTTTCCTGAACCCAGTACGTCACTACGAGGAAGGAGAAAATGGGCGATCACAAAGCATGTTAGGTTGCTAGGACGAGTTTCGGTACACAAATCGTGATAAAAAAGCACTGTATATACCCGGGTTTAATAAAATAATCATATTTTTAAATTGACGTTCTTCATTTCACTCAAAATTCAGACACCACTATGGGAACTACGTTGTTAGTGACGTCATAGGGTCAACTAATGTTACTGTCTAGTATAGTAGAGGTTATCCGCAAAAAATGCAATCTGACTGGATTTGCCCTTTGGAGTCATCATGTTGATTTATTTATGAATTAGTATGTTAAGGTACTAGGTAAACTGAGAAAAAAAATAATTGGCGTAATGGAAATGCTTGTAATATAATTTTTAATTTATTATTTTAAGTAATGATATAATGAAAATATAAATTTTCAATCTCCTCATTTCTTATAGCAAAAAGCTTGGTGTCATCCAAAATGGACAATTCTGTCGTAATACATCCTGCAGATGAGCATAAAGGTCAAACATGAGAAAAGGTGGCTTACAGCAGCTTGGTTGATTGTCAGGAATTGCAAGATGTAAAAGAAGATGTGCAAAAGAAGGTAAATTGTTGTAGCGATTCGGACTTTCCGTCAAGCAGACTATCTATGGTAGGTGAAAAGTTATGTTCAGAGCTGATGCCTTCGTTACATATTGTCTGTTTTCTTTTTATGTATCTTTGTACGTAAATAAACGTTAGCCTTCTATTTGAAACTTCTAGTAATGATTGTCTATTAGATCACACATTTCACTATACTTGGTTGCAACGTTTCTTGAACCCAGTACTTCACAAATGCGGAAGCAGAAATTGGTAAACACGAAGCCTGTTCGGTTGTAGAAGGAGTTTTGGTACTGAAATCGTGATTGAAAAGCACTATATATACATAAGTTTTACAAAATAATCATATTTTTAAATTGACGTTCCTCATTTCACTCAAAATTCAGACACAGCGATGGGAACTACTTTGTTTAAGAGTGACGTTGTAGGCTTAATTTAAGTTGCTGTCTAATATAGTTAAATTTCCATTAGAATTTAACATGCATGCTATCGAGAAAGTATATCGAATCATTCTGTAACTTACTAGTAGATTAGTAAATGATTAAGTTAAACTTCAATTAGGGTGTTTTTTTCTTTTCAATATACATTTAGTGTTGAAAAAGTTTTAGCTGATTGAGGAAAAACTTATCTTTGTAGAACTTTGAAGATGTATAAGTTTTTAGTTATAAAAAAAAGTCTTCACTCTTCAATCTTTTCAGTCTTCACTCTTCAATCTTTTCAGTCTTCACTCTTTTCAGTCTTCAGTCTTTACTCTTTTCAGTCTTCACTCTTCAATCTTTTCAGTCTTCACTCTTCAATCTTTTCAGTCTTCACACTTCAATCTTTTCACTCTTCACACTTCAATCTTTTCACTCTTCAATCTTTTCAGTCTTCACACTTCAATCTTTTCACTCTTCAATCTTCTCACTCTTCAATCTTTTCAGTCTTCACTCTTCAATCTTTTCAGTCTTCACTCTTCAATCTTTTCAGTCTTCACTCTTCAATCTTTTCAGTCTTCACTCTTCAATCTTTTCAGTCTTCACAATTCAATCTTTTCAGTCTTCAATCTTTTCAGTCTTCACTCTTCAATCTTTTCAGTCTTCAATCTTTTCAGTCTTCACTCTTCAATCTTTTCACTCTTCAATCTTTTCAGTCTTCAATCTTTTCAGTCTTCACTCTTCAATCTTTTCACTCTTCAATCTTTTCAGTCTTCAATCTTTTCAGTCTTCAATCTTTTCACTCTTCAATCTTTTCAGTCTTCACACTTCAATCTTTTCACTCTTCAATCTTTTCAGTCTTCACTCTTCAATCTTTTCAGTCTTCACTCTTCAATCTTTTCAGTCTTCACTCTTCAATCTTTTCAGTCTTCACTCTTCAATCTTTTCAGTCTTCACACTTCAATCTTTTCAGTCTTCACACTTCAATCTTTTCAGTCTTCACACTTCAATCTTTTCAGTCTTCAATCTTTTCACTCTTCAATCTTTTCAGTCTTCACACTTCAATTTTCAGTCTTCAATCTTTTCAGTCTTCACTCTTCAATCTTTTCACTCTTCAATCTTTTCAGTCTTCACACTTCAATCTTTTCACTCTTCAATCTTTTCAGTCTTCACTCTTCAATCTTTTCAGTCTTCACACTTCAATCTTCTCAGTCTTTACTCTTTTCAGTCTTCAGTCTTTACTCTTTTCAGTCTTCACTCTTCAATCTTTTCAGTCTTCACTCTTCAATCTTTTCAGTCTTCACACTTCAATCTTTTCACTCTTCAATCTTCTCACTCTTCAATCTTTTCAGTCTTCACTCTTCAATCTTTTCAGGCTTCACTCCTGGTATTTTCATACTGAACCAGAGATGGACGGGAGGGGAACCTATCTTTAATCTCCTGGTCTTTTCCTACTGAACCAGGGATGGGGGGGAGGGGAAGTCTCCAGTCTCCAGTCTCCAGTCTCCAGTCTCCAGTCTCCAGTCTCCAGTCTCCAGTCTCCAGTCTCCAGTCTCCAGTCTCCAGTCTCCAGTCTCCAGTCTCCAGTCTCCAGTCTCCAGTCTCCAGTCTCCAGTCTCCAGTCTCCAGTCTCCAGTCTCCAGTCTCCAGTCTCCAGTCTCCAGTCTCCAGTCTCCAGTCTCCAGTCTCCAGTCTCCAGTCTCCAGTCTCCAGTCTCCAGTCTCCAGTCTCCAGTCTCCAGTCTCCAGTCTCCAGTCTCCAGTCTCCAGTCTCCAGTCTCCAGTCTCCAGTCTCCAGTCTCCAGTCTCCAGTCTCCAGTCTCCAGTCTCCAGTCTCCAGTCTCCAGTCTCCAGTCTCCAGTCTCCAGTCTCCAGTCTCCAGTCTCCAGTCTCCAGTCTCCAGTCTCCAGTCTCCAGTCTCCAGTCTCCAGTCTCCAGTCTCCAGTCTCCAGTCTCCAGTCTCCAGTCTCCAGTCTCCAGTCTCCAGTCTCCAGTCTCCAGTCTCCAGTCTCCAGTCTCCAGTCTCCAGTCTCCAGTCTCCAGTCTCCAGTCTCCAGTCTCCAGTCTCCAGTCTCCAGTCTCCAGTCTCCAGTCTCCAGTCTCCAGTCTCCAGTCTCCAGTCTCCAGTCTCCAGTCTCCAGTCTCCAGTCTCCAGTCTCCAGTCTCCAGTCTCCAGTCTCCAGTCTCCAGTCTCCAGTCTCCAGTCTCCAGTCTCCAGTCTCCAGTCTCCAGTCTCCAGTCTCCAGTCTCCAGTCTCCAGTCTCCAGTCTCCAGTCTCCAGTCTCCAGTCTCCAGTCTCCAGTCTCCAGTCTCCAGTCTCCAGTCTCCAGTCTCCAGTCTCCAGTCTCCAGTCTCCAGTCTCCAGTCTCCAGTCTCCAGTCTCCAGTCTCCAGTCTCCAGTCTCCAGTCTCCAGTCTCCAGTCTCCAGTCTCCAGTCTCCAGTCTCCAGTCTCCAGTCTCCAGTCTCCAGTCTCCAGTCTCCAGTCTCCAGTCTCCAGTCTCCAGTCTCCAGTCTCCAGTCTCCAGTCTCCAGTCTCCAGTCTCCAGTCTCCAGTCTCCAGTCTCCAGTCTCCAGTCTCCAGTCTCCAGTCTCCAGTCTCCAGTCTCCAGTCTCCAGTCTCCAGTCTCCAGTCTCCAGTCTCCAGTCTCCAGTCTCCAGTCTCCAGTCTCCAGTCTCCAGTCTCCAGTCTCCAGTCTCCAGTCTCCAGTCTCCAGTCTCCAGTCTCCAGTCTCCAGTCTCCAGTCTCCAGTCTCCAGTCTCCAGTCTCCAGTCTCCAGTCTCCAGTCTCCAGTCTCCAGTCTCCAGTCTCCAGTCTCCAGTCTCCAGTCTCCAGTCTCCAGTCTCCAGTCTCCAGTCTCCAGTCTCCAGTCTCCAGTCTCCAGTCTCCAGTCTCCAGTCTCCAGTCTCCAGTCTCCAGTCTCCAGTCTCCAGTCTCCAGTCTCCAGTCTCCAGTCTCCAGTCTCCAGTCTCCAGTCTCCAGTCTCCAGTCTCCAGTCTCCAGTCTCCAGTCTCCAGTCTCCAGTCTCCAGTCTCCAGTCTCCAGTCTCCAGTCTCCAGTCTCCAGTCTCCAGTCTCCAGTCTCCAGTCTCCAGTCTCCAGTCTCCAGTCTCCAGTCTCCAGTCTCCAGTCTCCAGTCTCCAGTCTCCAGTCTCCAGTCTCCAGTCTCCAGTCTCCAGTCTCCAGTCTCCAGTCTCCAGTCTCCAGTCTCCAGTCTCCAGTCTCCAGTCTCCAGTCTCCAGTCTCCAGTCTCCAGTCTCCAGTCTCCAGTCTCCAGTCTCCAGTCTCCAGTCTCCAGTCTCCAGTCTCCAGTCTCCAGTCTCCAGTCTCCAGTCTCCAGTCTCCAGTCTCCAGTCTCCAGTCTCCAGTCTCCAGTCTCCAGTCTCCAGTCTCCAGTCTCCAGTCTCCAGTCTCCAGTCTCCAGTCTCCAGTCTCCAGTCTCCAGTCTCCAGTCTCCAGTCTCCAGTCTCCAGTCTCCAGTCTCCAGTCTCCAGTCTCCAGTCTCCAGTCTCCAGTCTCCAGTCTCCAGTCTCCAGTCTCCAGTCTCCAGTCTCCAGTCTCCAGTCTCCAGTCTCCAGTCTCCAGTCTCCAGTCTCCAGTCTCCAGTCTCCAGTCTCCAGTCTCCAGTCTCCAGTCTCCAGTCTCCAGTCTCCAGTCTCCAGTCTCCAGTCTCCAGTCTCCAGTCTCCAGTCTCCAGTCTCCAGTCTCCAGTCTCCAGTCTCCAGTCTCCAGTCTCCAGTCTCCAGTCTCCAGTCTCCAGTCTCCAGTCTCCAGTCTCCAGTCTCCAGTCTCCAGTCTCCAGTCTCCAGTCTCCAGTCTCCAGTCTCCAGTCTCCAGTCTCCAGTCTCCAGTCTCCAGTCTCCAGTCTCCAGTCTCCAGTCTCCAGTCTCCAGTCTCCAGTCTCCAGTCTCCAGTCTCCAGTCTCCAGTCTCCAGTCTCCAGTCTCCAGTCTCCAGTCTCCAGTCTCCAGTCTCCAGTCTCCAGTCTCCAGTCTCCAGTCTCCAGTCTCCAGTCTCCAGTCTCCAGTCTCCAGTCTCCAGTCTCCAGTCTCCAGTCTCCAGTCTCCAGTCTCCAGTCTCCAGTCTCCAGTCTCCAGTCTCCAGTCTCCAGTCTCCAGTCTCATGGACTCAGAGATCCGGGGCTGGGGTTCTCGAGCGTTCCTCCCTGCTTAGTGGGCTTTTCGCGCGAAAAGGCCCACTAAGCAGGGAGCCTCCTTGCTCTCGAACCCTGGTTGCTAGCGGGTCACTCAGAGATCCGGGGCTGGGGTTCTCGAGCGTTCCTCCCTGCTTAGTGGGCTTTTCGCGCGAAAAGGCCCACTAAGCAGGGAGCCTCCTTGCTCTCGAACCCTGGTTGCTAGCGGGTCACTCAGAGATCCGGGGCTGGGGTTCTCGAGCGTTCCTCCCTGCTTAGTGGGCTTTTCGCGCGAAAAGGCCCACTAAGCAGGGAGCCTCCTTGCTCTCGAACCCTGGTTGCTAGCGGGTCACTCAGAGATCCGGGGCTGGGGTTCTCGAGCGTTCCTCCCTGCTTAGTGGGCTTTTCGCGCGAAAAGGCCCACTAAGCAGGGAGCCTCCTTGCTCTCGAACCCTGGTTGCTAGCGGGTCACTCAGAGATCCGGGGCTGGGGTTCTCGAGCGTTCCTCCCTGCTTAGTGGGCTTTTCGCGCGAAAAGGCCCACTAAGCAGGGAGCCTCCTTGCTCTCGAACCCTGGTTGCTAGCGGGTCACTCAGAGATCCGGGGCTGGGGTTCTCGAGCGTTCCTCCCTGCTTAGTGGGCTTTTCGCGCGAAAAGGCCCACTAAGCAGGGAGCCTCCTTGCTCTCGAACCCTGGTTGCTAGCGGGTCACTCAGAGATCCGGGGCTGGGGTTCTCGAGCGTTCCTCCCTGCTTAGTGGGCTTTTCGCGCGAAAAGGCCCACTAAGCAGGGAGCCTCCTTGCTCTCGAACCCTGGTTGCTAGCGGGTCACTCAGAGATCCGGGGCTGGGGTTCTCGAGCGTTCCTCCCTGCTTAGTGGGCTTTTCGCGCGAAAAGGCCCACTAAGCAGGGAGCCTCCTTGCTCTCGAACCCTGGTTGCTAGCGGGTCACTCAGAGATCCGGGGCTGGGGTTCTCGAGCGTTCCTCCCTGCTTAGTGGGCTTTTCGCGCGAAAAGGCCCACTAAGCAGGGAGCCTCCTTGCTCTCGAACCCTGGTTGCTAGCGGGTCACTCAGAGATCCGGGGCTGGGGTTCTCGAGCGTTCCTCCCTGCTTAGTGGGCTTTTCGCGCGAAAAGGCCCACTAAGCAGGGAGCCTCCTTGCTCTCGAACCCTGGTTGCTAGCGGGTCACTCAGAGATCCGGGGCTGGGGTTCTCGAGCGTTCCTCCCTGCTTAGTGGGCTTTTCGCGCGAAAAGGCCCACTAAGCAGGGAGCCTCCTTGCTCTCGAACCCTGGTTGCTAGCGGGTCACTCAGAGATCCGGGGCTGGGGTTCTCGAGCGTTCCTCCCTGCTTAGTGGGCTTTTCGCGCGAAAAGGCCCACTAAGCAGGGAGCCTCCTTGCTCTCGAACCCTGGTTGCTAGCGGGTCACTCAGAGATCCGGGGCTGGGGTTCTCGAGCGTTCCTCCCTGCTTAGTGGGCTTTTCGCGCGAAAAGGCCCACTAAGCAGGGAGCCTCCTTGCTCTCGAACCCTGGTTGCTAGCGGGTCACTCAGAGATCCGGGGCTGGGGTTCTCGAGCGTTCCTCCCTGCTTAGTGGGCTTTTCGCGCGAAAAGGCCCACTAAGCAGGGAGCCTCCTTGCTCTCGAACCCTGGTTGCTAGCGGGTCACTCAGAGATCCGGGGCTGGGGTTCTCGAGCGTTCCTCCCTGCTTAGTGGGCTTTTCGCGCGAAAAGGCCCACTAAGCAGGGAGCCTCCTTGCTCTCGAACCCTGGTTGCTAGCGGGTCACTCAGAGATCCGGGGCTGGGGTTCTCGAGCGTTCCTCCCTGCTTAGTGGGCTTTTCGCGCGAAAAGGCCCACTAAGCAGGGAGCCTCCTTGCTCTCGAACCCTGGTTGCTAGCGGGTCACTCAGAGATCCGGGGCTGGGGTTCTCGAGCGTTCCTCCCTGCTTAGTGGGCTTTTCGCGCGAAAAGGCCCACTAAGCAGGGAGCCTCCTTGCTCTCGAACCCTGGTTGCTAGCGGGTCACTCAGAGATCCGGGGCTGGGGTTCTCGAGCGTTCCTCCCTGCTTAGTGGGCTTTTCGCGCGAAAAGGCCCACTAAGCAGGGAGCCTCCTTGCTCTCGAACCCTGGTTGCTAGCGGGTCACTCAGAGATCCGGGGCTGGGGTTCTCGAGCGTTCCTCCCTGCTTAGTGGGCTTTTCGCGCGAAAAGGCCCACTAAGCAGGGAGCCTCCTTGCTCTCGAACCCTGGTTGCTAGCGGGTCACTCAGAGATCCGGGGCTGGGGTTCTCGAGCGTTCCTCCCTGCTTAGTGGGCTTTTCGCGCGAAAAGGCCCACTAAGCAGGGAGCCTCCTTGCTCTCGAACCCTGGTTGCTAGCGGGTCACTCAGAGATCCGGGGCTGGGGTTCTCGAGCGTTCCTCCCTGCTTAGTGGGCTTTTCGCGCGAAAAGGCCCACTAAGCAGGGAGCCTCCTTGCTCTCGAACCCTGGTTGCTAGCGGGTCACTCAGAGATCCGGGGCTGGGGTTCTCGAGCGTTCCTCCCTGCTTAGTGGGCTTTTCGCGCGAAAAGGCCCACTAAGCAGGGAGCCTCCTTGCTCTCGAACCCTGGTTGCTAGCGGGTCACTCAGAGATCCGGGGCTGGGGTTCTCGAGCGTTCCTCCCTGCTTAGTGGGCTTTTCGCGCGAAAAGGCCCACTAAGCAGGGAGCCTCCTTGCTCTCGAACCCTGGTTGCTAGCGGGTCACTCAGAGATCCGGGGCTGGGGTTCTCGAGCGTTCCTCCCTGCTT